>OV050031.1:148729495-149064229 GCA_920105625.2 Clusia tigrina | reverse complement strand
GTCAAGTTAAGGTCCATGAATTGTAAAGAGGCTTTGCTAATGAGAAGTCGATAAGAAAAAGTAAAGTAAAGAAGTGTTAAGAAATCTGAAAAGTATTAAAGAAGTTAAAAATTGAAAAGTGCGTGAGTTTAATTTATTTGGAAAAGAAGAATAATATTTCTTCATGTATATATATATATATATATATATATATATATATATATATATATATATATATATATATATGTATATATATATATATATATATATATATATATATATATATATATATATATATATATATATATATATATATATATATATACATATATATATATATATATATATATATAAATATATATATATATATATATATATATATATATATATATATATATACACATTTACATGTACATATATATAGCCATATACATCCATATCCATATACAAATACATATACAGATACATATACATATACAGATACATACACACATTCATAAACATAATCATATACATATACATCCACACATACATATACATATACATGCGCACATACATATGCATGTACATATACATATACATATACATATACACATACATATACATAAAAGGGTCAGGGGGAACCAGCCAGGCAAAGCATCTAATTGCCACTCACTGGGAGGGGCTAGAGGAAACCTGGTGTGGGACACCCTCAAGAAGTCTCACTGCTTCCACGTGGCGGCCCCGGGAAATAGAACACCAGCACCGGCTGATGGCCAGCTGAAGTGAGCAACGCACCCAGAGATGGCGATTACCCCCTCATGGGGCGGCTGTCTGGGCAACTGGGGACAACAAGGGATCAGCGATGGAACAGCGAGGGACCATCGTGGGACCACAAAAGGACATCGTGGGATCTGTTGTACCTCAAATCAAGGCCGAGACCGGTAAGGCCTTGATTATGGCATACCGGAAACATAGAAAATAAGCTGATGCTTGTGGGCAGACGATTGCGGTATGCTGCCACCTCAGTAAGTAAGAGTGAAATCTTACAGAAATGGCTGGTAGCTTAATGCCGCAATCGCCCCCGTCCCGTTAAAACCATTGCAAGTCTTAGGAAACGCTCGATGCTCGTCACCATTAAATTGGCAGTGCTGGCTCGGATGTAACATTCCCGACTAGCGCTGGTCTGGCTCGCGCCCCTAAGGACTTGTGTCAACCCTCGCATGGCCTCCCTGCTGCGGCAAAGATAACCATGGGACCATTAAGGCGACTGCATTACGAGCAAAGATTACGGTCCTGAGCGGGGACCCAAACAATAAATGAATACCAACAATACCAACAAAACAAACCAAGACGACGGTGCGATGAAGGACCCTTTCGGCAGGAGGTCTACTATTCAGAGGACCCCTCCTCCGGTAATAAGAAAGACGGTGGTGCGGAGAAACACACTGGCAGACACCAGTGAGCTTCAACGAGTGATGGGCATGAAGGCCGATCCGACGGCAATGGCGGTCATCCCTCCCGATGAGGAGGGATGTCTGCTTGCAGGTCGTCGAGGAGCAGGACGCAGGTACGGCTGCGGGAGTGCCACAGCTGGTGCAAGTCGACAGGGCAGTCCAGACTGAAGGGCGGACGGAGAAGGTGGACAAGGAGGTGCAGGTTGGCGGCCCTCCTGTGGACAACCAGGGCAAAGCCGGTGCGTCTTCGCGGGCAGCCCCTGCCCAGCCGAAGAGCTACGCGGCCGCAGTCGCAACGCCAAAGCGCCCCTGTGAGAAGGGGGATCCGGAGCAAGTAAGTCCGACTAGCCGAGCGGTAGCTAAGAGGAGGAGGGGGGATGCCCCGACACTGGCGGCCGAGAAAATGGTAACCCGGTAAACGGTAAGACCAATAAGCCTATGGCTGGAAAGGCGGAGGGTGCAACAGTTGAGTGGACCACAGTTCGTTCCAGACCCCAAGCGAGGCGGAATGGCCCGAAGCCTAAGCCAGCGCGCCCCGATGCCGTCGTCATCAGGGAAACTGGCACGGTGAGCTGCGCGGACATCCTCCGCAAGATCAAGAGGGACCCGCAGCTGTCAGAGCTGGGAGAGAGCGTCCGCAGGATCCGAAAGACGGCCAAGGGTGAACTGCTGCTGGAGTTGAGCGTGGCGGCAGATCCAAAGACACCCCAATAACATGAGGCGGTGGCGACTCTCCTGGGAACCAGTGTGGAGGTGTGTAACCTCACGCAGGAAACCCTAGTGGAGGTGAAAGACCTGGACGAAGTCACCACGGTGGAAGATGTCCACAAGGCGCTGTGTTCAGCCAATTTCTCGGAGAGACCTCCCGTGGATGCAATCAGGTCCCTCAGGAAAGCGTACGGTAGAACACAGGCAGCGGTCATCAGTCTATCGCCCCAGGCAGCCGCAGCCCTTCTGAAAGCTGGCAGGCTGAGAGTCGGATGGACCTCATGCCGAGTGCGCGAAAAGGTGACTCCCATGCGTTGTTGCAAATGTATGGAGTTCGGCCACACCGCGCAGAAATGCGGTAGCAAGGACGATTGGCGCCACAAGTGCTACACATGCGGCACAGAAGGCCATAACGCACGGGAGTGCGACAAGGCCCCCACCTGTGCCCTCTGTAAGGCCAGCGGCCGCAAGGATGTGGAGCATCCGACAGGATGCAGCTCATGCCCATCCTACAAGCGAGCCGCGGAGAAGAGGTCCAGGCGCAGGAGATGAGGTTGTTCCAACTCAATCTCAACCACTGCGAGGCTGCACAGGATCTCCTGGAGCAGGCCGTTAGGGAACAGATGGACGCATTGTGGGAGAGCTCTTCCCAGTGCAAAATTATGTGCCTGATCAGTTCTCTCCCGAGCTGGGCGAAGAAGTACCCAGTGTAATGACAGAGGAGGTGTTGCGGGCGGTTGGAAAATTTGGGGTACCTAAAGCCGATAAGCCAGCAGAGGACCCATCGGCCTACCGTCCCCTGTGCATGTTGGACACAGCAGGGAAGGTCCTGGAGCGGATTATCTGCGACCGGATCGACGAGGCGATAGTGGATGCTGGAGGACTGGCGAGGCGCCAATATGGCTTCCGAAAGGCCAGATCCACAGTGGTAGCCATTGACGAACTCGTCCAAACGGCGAAGGAGGCGATTCAGGGCCAGAGATGGAAGGGGGGTGCCAAGAGTTATTGCCTCGTGGTCACCCTCGACGTCAATAACGCTTTTAGCTCGGCCAGCTGGGCGCGCATAGCAGAAGCGCTGGCAGAGTTCAAAGTTCCCATCTATCTAAGGCGAATCATTACTAGTTATTTTAGCGACAGGATGCTATTATATGAGTCCGATAGAGGTGTAGAAACGTACAAGATCACCGGAGGAGTTACCCAGGGGTCTGTACTGGGGCTACTTCTCTGGAACGTTATGTACGATGGCATTCTCCGCATACGGGTGCCCGATTACGTTAAAATAATCGGATATGCGGACGACATAGCGCTAGTGATCACGGCGAAACACCTGGAGGAGGTAATAGCAGAGGCCAATCACACAGTGGCCACTATTGGAAGATGGCTGGCGGATGTTGGACTGAAGCTGGCAGAACACAAAACGGAGGCTATCCTTGGAGATAAGGGTTGGTGACTGCACCATTACCACGACCCCACATCTCAAATACCTAGGCGCCTGGATTGACGCAAGACTGACGTTCAAGGAGCACTTTCGGCGATTAGGTGAGAAGGCAGCGCGGAGCTGTTCCCTGCCCTGCCCGTTATGCCAAATCTCGAAGGGCCACGGCACTGGAAAAGACGGCTCATCTCAGGGGTCGTCAAATCCATAATCCTGTATGGAGCGCCCATATGGGCTGACAAGTCGAGCGTAAAGGCCTACGTTCGCACCATAGAGGCGGCGTATAGGAGATGTTCGCTCCGCACGATCTCAGCACACCGTACTGTGTCTGCAGACGCCGCGCTGGCGATAGCCGTAATGATCCCGCTGGACCTGCTGGCCAAGGAGGCGTGGAGCCTATACTACGGCGAAAGTACGCACGAGCTGAGTGCGGAAATTCGCGTAGCAGGCATTAGGCAAAGCACCATATAGGAGTGGCTAGCCCGATGGGATGCATCCGAAAAGGGCCGTTGGACGAGGAGGTTGATCCCTGATCTCCAACGCTGGATGGATAGGTCGCATGGCGACGTGAACTATCACGTCACACAGCTGCTGACCGGGCACGGAGGTTTCCGGGCGTACCTACACAGATTCCGGCTGGAGGAATCCCCCTGCTGCGATAATTGTGGAGGCACGGAGCCCGAGGACGTGGAACATGTCCTTTCTTCATGTCCACGATACAGCGGTGCCAGTGCGGTACTGCAAACAGTCTGCGGAGAACCTTTGATACCGTACAACCTCGTGCACTATATGCTCGAGTGCCCGGAGAAACGGGACGTGGTGTGTGACACCTCGGCCGCAATTATGCGAGACCTCCGCCACTTGGGGTGGCGGCGACGTTCAGGGAATCAATAGGAGGGATCCGTTGACCAACCCACTCCCAGACGAAGTATTGCTTCATGGCTATGTACCGTCTGGGAGGCGTCTGAGGAGGTGGTTTTAGTGGGTAAGAACCCCACACTACTGGTGCGAGAGCGCCCAGTGTCTGTTTGCAGATTTGCACTTCCGAACCAATCAAAAAATAAATAAAAATAAAAAATTAAAATAAAAAAATACATATACGTATACACACACATGTACACATAGTGCCCGTCTACCTAAGACGGATGATTGCCGACTACTTTAACGACAGGATGCTGCTATACGAGTCCGAGCGAGGTATGGAAACGTATAAGGTCACCGGAGGGGTTCCCCGAGGGTCTGTACTGGGTCCACTACTCTGGAATGTTATGCATGATGGCATTCTCCGCATACAGGTGCCCCATGATGTAAAAATCATGATATGCGGATGACATAGCGTTAGTGATCGCGGCGAAACACCTGGAAGAGGTAGTAGCGGAGGCAAATCGCACAGTGTCCGTTGTCGGGAGATGGCTGGCGAATGCAGGACTTAGACTGGCGGAGCAGAAAACGGAGGCCATCCTTGCTTCGAGTCGAAAGGTACAGGAGGTCGTGGAAATGAGAGTTTGAAACTGCACCATTATCACGATCCCACACTTGAAGTACCTAGGCGTCTGGACAGACTCCAGATTGACATTCAAGGAACACTTGAGGCGTGTAGGCGAAAAGACGGCTCGGATCTGCTCTTCTCTTTGCCGGAAAATGCCGAACCTTGGAGGACCGCGGTAGCGGAAGAGACAGCTCATATCAGAAGTTGTCAAATCCGTAATCCTGTATGGGGCGCCCTTATGGGCTGATAAGGCGAATGCCATGGCATACGTTCGCACCATAGAGGCAGCCTATAGGAGAAGTGCACTTTGAACGATCTGTGCCCATCGCACTGTGTACACAGACGCCGCGCTGGTGATTGCTGGTATGATCCCTGTGGACCTGCTGGCCAAGGAGTCGTGGAGACTATACTACGGCAGAAGTACGCGCGGGTCCAGTGCGGAAGATCGCGTAGAGCTACCAGGCAACGCACCATACGGGAGTGGCAAGCCCGATGGGATGCGTCTGATAAGGGCCGTTGGACGTGGAGACTGATTCCTGACCTCCAACGTTGGAGGAACAGGTCGCATGGCGACATGAACTACCACGTCACACAAATGCTGACCGGGCACGGAGGTTTCCGCGCATATTTGCACAGATTCCGGCTGGATGAATCCCATTGTTGTGGAAACTGTGCAGGCACGGAGCCAGAGGTTGAGGAGCATGTCCTTTTCGCATGCCCGTGCGGAGAGCCCGTGATCCCTGACAATATCGTGCAGCTTATGCTCGAGTGCCCCAAGAAATGGAAAGTGGTCTGTGACGCTTCGGCAGAAATAATGCGAGACGTTCAGGGAATCAATAGGAGGGGTCCTTGACCATTCCCCTCCCGAATGAAGTATTGCTTAGCGGTTATGTACCGTCGGGGAGGCGTCCGTGGGGGTGGTTTTTGTGGGTGAGAGCCCCAATCTACTGGCGCGTCGTCCAGTGTCTGGTGGCAGATTTCCACCTCCTATACACAAAAAAAAAACAAACACATGTACACATACATATACATATTTATATACATATACGTGTACACATACACATACATATACATATACGTATCCCTGTACATATACCTATACATAGTTATATATATTCATCAATCGTCGCTGGCTTGTTGGCATAGACCATAGACTTGACGTAGCCCCACAGGAAGTAATCTAACGGCGTCAAATCGCACGACCGAGGCGGCCAATCGACTGGGCCATTTCGTGAGATAACACGTTCACGTTGGTTTGCAGTGAATTGATTGTGGCATTCGTTGTGTGGCTTGTGGCGCCGTCCTGTTGGAACCACATGTCCTCCAAGTCCATATTATCCAATTGGGGCCAAAATTATTCGGTTATCATTGAACGGTAGCGATTTGAAGGCCAAAAGAGGTGGTTACTGAAGAAAATATCAAGAAAATCCTCGATATCGTTATGAATGATCGCCGAGTCAAGTTGCGTGAGATTGTTGAAATGGTAAACATATCATATGAACGTGTGTTCAACGTTTTGCATGAACATTTGCATATGAAATAGCTATCGGCAAGATGTGTGCCGCGTTTGCTCAGTGTCGAACAAAAACGAGTTCGACAGCCCACTTCACAGCGGTGTTTGGACATGATAAAGCCTAATCCTGTTGATTTTTGGCGTCGATTAATAACTGTTGATGAAACGTGGGTCCACCACTACACACCTGAAACCAAAAATCAATCGAAACAATGGGTGGAAGCTGGTGGAAGTGCTCCGAAGAAGGCGAAGGCAGTCAAATCGGCTGGCAAGGTTATGGCCACTGTATTTTGGGATGCACACGGAATATTGCTCATCGATTATCTTGAAAAAGGATCCACAATCACAGGAAAGTATTATCGTGCATTATTGGATCAATTGATTGATGCAATCAAGGAAAAACGACCACATTTAAAGAAGAAAAAAATGCTCTTTCTTCAAGACAACGCACCGGTTCACACAGCATTAGATACGGTGCTAAAATTACGTGAAATACACTTCGAATTGGTTAATCATCCACCTTATAGTCCAGATTTAGCTCCTAGTGACTTTTTCCTGTTTCCAAACTTGAAAAAATGGCTCGTAGGAAAAAGATTCATCTCAAACGAAGAAGTGATTACCGCAGCTAACGCGTATTTTGAGGGTTTCCCGAAATCGTATTATTCAGATGGTATAAAAAATTTGGAATATCGTCTTACTAAGTGTGTCGAAGTAAAAGGAGACTATGTTGAGAAATAAATGGTTTTTGCAAAAAAAATTTTTTTTTCAATATCAATCCGCCCTCATATATATGTATATATATATATATATATATATATATATATATATATGTATATATATATATATATATATATATATATATATATATATATATATATGTATATATATATATATATATATATATATATATATATATATATATATATATATATATATATATATATATATATATATGTATATATATATATATATATATATATATATATATGTATGTAGAATCACCCTGTTTATATTGTACTTAGAATCAGCCTGTTTATCGTTTTTTCGATTATTGCTTATGAGAGAAAGAGAAGTTTTTTTGTCAAGAAAAGTAAATGTAAAAAAGAGCTATAAGAAAAGAAGTCAAGTTAAGGTCAATGAATTGTAAAGAGGCTTTGCTAATGAGAAGTCGATAAGAAAAAGTAAAGTAAAGAAGTGTTAAGAAATCTGAAGAAGTTAAAAATTGAAAAGTGCGTGAGTTTAATTTATTTGGAAAAGAAGAATAATATTTCTACATGGTGTCAGAAGTGGGATTACATGCAAATTAAAAACCCGTCTATTTTTTTATACGATCGTGTTTTCGCGTTTAATAAAATTGACAACTTTTTGCTTGTAATATCGTAGTAAGACTCAAAAAAAAAAAAAAAAAAAACCACCGGAGCCCTAAGTGGCAAAATATAATTTTGTTGTTGTGATTTTTTTTTGGAAGTGGCTATTCTTTTACTTAAAAACAGCGACCATTTTACCGCTAAGAAATAAATTGATACGCGTTGTTGTTGTTGTTATTGTTGCTGCTGCTTTTGGTTTCATTTTGTGCCTTGAAATTTGTCATTGTTGCTACTCATTGAATTTGCGTTGAAAAAAAAAATATAAAGGAGAGAGACAAATTCACGTCTCTAATGTGTTATACGGGATCTCTTATGCTACGGTGTAAAGGAAACTGTTATACCTTTTGCAAATTTTGATTTTTTTTGCATATGAAATGAATACTCTTGATTCGTTTACCGTAAGAGAAATTCAAACTTTATTAAAAGCTAAAAAATTACCCTATCGGTGTACCACAAAAAAAGATTTGGTCGATCGGCTAACAAATTTTATTCAATCAAATCAAAGAACCAATATTCAAGACTTAAAAATCCGTGCAAATACAGTAGAGGAAGTAAGTGACGTCAGCGACTCTGAATTGCTAAAACCACAAGCGCAGTATAAAACCGAAGTTACGAAAACCGATAGTGATTTATTAAAAAGTGCCAATGCGGATAATTACACCAGAGCATTTATAAAAATGCCTAACCAAGTAGTTCAAAATAATATCAATTTTAAGGACGTGGAGGAATCTCTCGAAAAGTTTAACGGGGAGACGGGAAAAAATATAGAAGAGTGGTTAGAAGACATGCAGAACATAGCAATAGTGTGCAATTGGAGTGACGTACAGCTCTTTCTTTACGGTAGAAAACTATTGTGCGGTGCAGCAAAACTCACGGTAGAGTCGGAAACTGGTGTTACCAGTTGGGACAAATTGAAAATCGTTTTGAATAATGAATTCGGCGCGCGTGTGCAATTAAACGTTTTTAAGATACTTGAGACAACCAAAAAACTGAATACGGAGTCATACCTCGAATACCTATACCGAATGAAAAGATTGCGTCTAGAGGTAAAGTTGAACCTGAACACCTGGTAAGCTATATCATAGCCGGAATCCCTGAGGATTGCTCCAGTAAGTCACTTTTATACTCATCTCGTTCTTTAGAGGATTTAAAAATTAATCTAATTGGGTTCGAAAAGCTAAAAGCTGAGCAAGCAAAAGAGAAAAAGAAATTTAACGTGGATAGTAGCAATATCAATAGGAGGCCAATTAACTCTTACCCGCAGGGTAGGCGCTGCAATAATTGTGGCAGCATATCACATATAGCCCAAGCCTGTCCCGATCGTGCAAAAGGCACCCGCTGCTTCAGGTGCAACCAGTTTGGGCACAATGCCCCCAACTGTCCCAATAGTTCTAGTGCACAGGGATCACAACAGAGAGTCACGCCACGTTCAGATTTTCGTATGAACCGAATCTGCTTGCCCGATATGATCGCTAAAGTTGAGATAAAACAAACTACTTACGATGCTTTGGTGGATACAGGTAGCGACATCAACCTTCTATAAGGGACGGTAAAAGATAATTTGGGAATCGTGCAGTATGATAGTCCTGGTAATGTGGTAGTTGGGTTCGGAGACCACAACCAGAAAACCCACGGAGTTGTTAATCTTGATGTAGTGGTAGAATCAGATCGCTATAATTTGGATTTTCACGTGGTACCTTACGAATGGGTAAACGCGGATATAGTCCTAGGAAAAGAGTTCTTAAAATTTGCAACAGTCATTATCAACCAAGGCCGACTAATTTCGTCGAAAAATGTAACCCCAGAAGAAATGCTGGCTGTTTCTCATGTTAATTTGATACATCTTCCCGAAGAGCAACCAGATCGTGAGATAGATAGTTTGTGTAGTGTTACAGATAAAAACGTCCGTCAGGCTGTGGAATGCATGGTCCAATCTTACTCTCCATCAAAAGTAAGCGAATCATGTGTAAAGATGCAGATATGTTTAGAAGAGGAGAAACCTGTTTTCCAGAAACCTCGCAGACTTGCTCCCAAAGAAAGCGAAATTGTGCGCAACCAAGTTGATGAGTGGATAGGAGAAGGCATTATTCAGCCTAGTTCTTCAAATTATGCAAGCCCAGTTGTCTTAGCTCACAAAAAGGACGGCAGTTATCGACTAATCGACTATCGAAAACTAAATCAGAAGGTGATTCGAGATAGGTTTCCTTTGCCTAATATAGAAGAAGTTTTAGAGGATTTGTACAAGGCGCGTGTGTTTACAACATTGGATTTAAAGAATGGTTTTTTCCATGTTGATGTCGAGGAGAAGAGCATGAAATATACCTCTTTCGTCACACCCGATGGCCAATATGAATTCAGGAAAGCCCCCTTTGGCCTATGCAACTGCCCAGCTGCATTTCAACGTTTCATCAATACAATTTTCCAAGATCTAATTAAGAAGGGTGTCGTTTTGGTTTACATGGATGACGTTATTATCCCAGCCGAGTCAGTAAAGGAAAATCTTGCCAAGTTAAGAGAAGTTTTAGACTTAGCAGAAAAGCATGCATTGGTTATCAAGTGGAAAAAATGCAGATTTGTACAACAAAGCGTCAATTTTCTGGGTCATCTAGTTGAGAATGGGTCTATACGGCCATCAGAAGAGAAGACTTTAGCTGTGAAGAAGTTCCCAAGGCCTACAAATTTACACGGAGTGATGTGCTTTTTGGGATTAACAGGGTTTTTCCGAAAATTTGTCAGGGACTATGCCCATATCGCCAAGCCTCTGACGGACCTTACACAAAAGGATAAACCGTTTGAGTGGAAGGCACCTCAGGAGACTGCTTTTCTTAAATTCAAAGAAGTTTTGTGCAATGAGCCCGTCCTGAAGCTGTTTAACCCCAACCTTATAACTCAGTTACATACCGATGCCAGTAAAGAGGGCTATGGAGCTGTGTTGCTTCAAAAACATGAGGACGAACATTTTCAACCAGTGTTTTACTTAAGCTTTAAAACAAAACCATCAGAGAAGAACCATTCTAGCTACAATTTGGAAATATTAGCCATCGTGACGGCGTTAAAAAAGCTGCGTGTTTATCTTCTTGGGTTGGATTTCGAAATATACACAGACTTTAAGGCCTTTCAACAAACCATGGCTAAGAAAACTTTGAACAGCCAAGTTGCAAACTGGGCAATGCAGATAGAAGAGTTTCAGTGTAAGATTCGCCATAGAGCAGGTAGCAGTATGAAGCATGTGGATGCGTTGAGCAGATATCCGGCAGTGCTCCGAATTGAGGACGATATTCAACGCGCAGTTAAGAAGGCGCAAGTTGCAGACGAGTTTTGTCATATGGTGATTAAAATTTTGAAAAAAGAGGCTTATGAAGACTTTGAGATGAGAAGCGGAGTGTTATGCAAGTTTAGTGATGGAGCATATCTTTTGGTTGTACCCAAAATAATGAGGCGGGAGCTCATAAGCAGGTTTCACGAGCAGGGGCATTGGAGTGCTAAGAAGGTAGAAGCTAAGATTAGACAAGAATACTTCATCCCCAACATGAGCAAACACGTTAATGTAGTGATCAACAATTGTATTGCCTGTATTCTATCTGCTAAGAAATCGGGTAAGCAGGAAGGATTCCTTTCACCAATTGAAAAGCTTGACGTTCCGCTGTATACATTCCACTTAGACCATTTAGGTCCCCTGTCGTCTACGGCCAAAGCATATAAGTACTTGCTGTTGATTGTTGATGCTTTCACAAAATTTGTGTGGATTTACCCTACCAAGACTAGTTCTGCGGAGGAAGCTCTCAGAAAGTTACAGCAACATAGTGAAATATTCGGTAATCCTCGGGTGGTTATAACTGATAAAGGAACTGCATTTACCGCCAAAGTTTTTAAGACCTACTGTACAGAGCGTAGCATAGCCCAGCACTTAATAACGGCTGGTGTTCCAAGAGGAAATGGTCAAGCAGAGCGCATGAATAAAATAATAATTGAAATGTTAACGAAGCTGTCTGTGGAAAATCCCTTGAAGTGGTACTGTCACGTGGGTCGTGTCCAGATGATTATAAACAGCAGTGTATCCAGGAGTACCCAAAGAACGACTTTTGGGATTCCGATGTTCAACAGTGAAGATCTTGAGTTAAAGCAACAGTTTGAAGCAGAGTTGCGGAATAATTTTCAAGATGAAAGACAAGAATTGAGGCAGCAAGAGAGAGAGGCAATTCTAAGAGTGCAGCAAGAAAACAAAATTTCATTCGACAGAAAGCGTAAACGTGCAATGAAGTACCGTCTAGGCGATTTAGTCGCAATCCTTCGAATTCAGTTTGGTTCGGGACTTAAGCTGTTTCCGAAATATTTGGGGCCTTATGAAGTCGTTAAGGTGAAGCGCAATGATCGTTACGAGGTCAAGAAAGTGGGTTCTCATGAGGGCCCTAACACAACATCTTCTTCGGCAGATTATATGAAACCATGGATACGTTTTGCAGAAAGTGAAGACGAGTCGTCAGGGACCGACGACGAGTTTTTTTTGTCAAGAAAAGTAAATGTAAAAAAGAGCTATAAGAAAAGAAGTCAAGTTAAGGTCCATGAATTGTAAAGAGGCTTTGCTAATGAGAAGTCGATAAGAAAAAGTAAAGTAAAGAAGTGTTAAGAAATCTGAAAAGTATTAAAGAAGTTAAAAATTGAAAAGTGCGTGAGTTTAATTTATTTGGAAAAGAAGAATAATATTTCTTCATGTATATATATATATATATATATATATATATATATATATATATATATATATATGTATATATATATATATATATATATATATATATATATATATATATATATACATATACATAGCCATATACATCCATATCCATATACAAATACATATACAGATACATACACACATTCATAAACATAATCATGAACATATACATCCACACATACATATACATATACATGCGCACATACATATACATGTACATATACATATACATATACATATACACATACATATACATAAAAGGGTCAGGGGGAACCAGCCAGGCAAAGCATCTAATTGCCACTCACTGGGAGGGGCTAGAGGGAACCTGGTGTGGGACACCCTCAAGAAGTCTCACTGCCTCCACGTGGCGGCCCCGGGAAATAGAACACCAGCACCGGCTGATGGCCAGCTGAAGTGAGCAACGCACCCAGAGATAGCGATTACCCCCTCATGGGGCGGCTGTCTGGGAAACTGGGGACAACAAGGGATCAGCGATGGAACAGCGAGGGACCATCGTGGGACCACAAAAGGACATCGTGGGATCTGTTGTACCTCAAATCAAGGCCGAGACCGGTAAGGCCTTGATTATGGCATACCGGAAACATAGAAAATAAGCTGATGCTTGTGGGCAGACGATTGCGGTATGCTGCCACCTCAGTAAGTAAGAGTGAAATCTTACAGAAATGGCTGGTAGCTTAATGCCGCAATCGCCCCCGTCCCGTTAAAACCATTGCAAGTCTTAGGAAACGCTCGATGCTCGTCACCATTAAATTGGCAGTGCTGGCTCGGATGTAACATTGCCGACTAGCGCTGGTCTGGCTCGCGCCCCTAAGGACTTGTGTCAACCCTCGCATGGCCTCCCTGCTGCGGCAAAGATAACCATGGGACCATTAAGGCGACTGCATTACGAGCAAAGATTACGGTCCTGAGCGGGGACCCAAACAATAAATGAATACCAACAATACCAACAAAACAAACCAAGACGACGGTGCGATGAAGGACCCTTTCGGCAGGAGGTCTACTATTCAGAGGACCCCTCCTCCGGTAATAAGAAAGACGGTGGTGCGGAGAAACACACTGGCAGACACCAGTGAGCTTCAACGAGTGATGGGCATGAAGGCCGATCCGACGGCAATGGCGGT
The DNA here is from genome assembly GCA_920105625.2 of Clusia tigrina. Taxonomy (NCBI): domain Eukaryota; kingdom Metazoa; phylum Arthropoda; class Insecta; order Diptera; family Clusiidae; genus Clusia; species Clusia tigrina. The sequence goes on along the minus strand of OV050031.1, from coordinate 149,050,428 downwards.
CATCCCTCCCGATGAGGTCATTGCCAAAGGCAAAATGGCGGTGCTGGAGTGGCACATTGAAGCACTATTTGCTTTCCTTGTGCCAAGACACAATGTACATGCCGACATCAAGCGGAAGGAAATCCGGGATGTCTGCTTGCAGGTCGTCGAGGAGCAGGACGCAGGTACGGCTGCGGGAGTGCCACAGCTGGTGCAAGTCGACAGGGCAGTCCAGACTGAAGGGCGGACGGAGAAGGTGGACAAGGAGGTGCAGGTTGGCGGCCCTCCTGTGGACAACCAGGGCAAAGCCGGTGCGTCTTCGCGGGCAGCCCCTGCCCAGCCGAAGAGCTACGCGGCCGCAGTCGCAACGCCAAAGCGCCCCTGTGAGAAGGGGGATCCGGAGCAAGTAAGTCCGACTAGCCGAGCGGTAGCTAAGAGGAGGAGGGGGGGTGCCCCGACACTGGCGGCCGAGAAAATGGTAACCCGGTAAACGGTAAGACCAATAAGCCTATGGCTGGAAAGGCGGAGGGTGCAACAGTTGAGTGGACCACAGTTCGTTCCAGACCCCAAGCGAGGCGGAATGGCCCGAAGCCTAAGCCAGCGCGCCCCGATGCCGTCGTCATCAGGGAAACTGGCACGGTGAGCTGCGCGGACATCCTCCGCAAGATCAAGAGGGACCCGCAGCTGTCAGAGCTGGGAGAGAGCGTCCGCAGGATCCGAAAGACGGCCAAGGGTGAACTGCTGCTGGAGTTGAGCGTGGCGGCAGATCCAAAGACACCCCAATAACATGAGGCGGTGGCGACTCTCCTGGGAACCAGTGTGGAGGTGCGTAACCTCACGCAGGAAACCCTAGTGGAGGTGAAAGACCTGGACGAAGTCACCACGGTGGAAGATGTCCACAAGGCGCTGTGTTCAGCCAATTTCTCGGAGAGACCTCCCGTGGATGCAATCAGGTCCCTCAGGAAAGCGTACGGTAGAACACAGGCAGCGGTCATCAGTCTGTCGCCCCAGGCAGCCGCAGCCCTTCTGAAAGCTGGCAGGCTGAGAGTCGGATGGACCTCATGCCGAGTGCGCGAAAAGGTGACTCCCATGCGTTGTTGCAAATGTATGGAGTTCGGCCACACCGCGCAGAAATGCGGTAGCAAGGACGATTGGCGCCACAAGTGCTACACATGCGGCACAGAAGGCCATAACGCACGGGAGTGCGACAAGGCCCCCACCTGTGCCCTCTGTAAGGCCAGCGGCCGCAAGGATGTGGAGCATCCGACAGGATGCAGCTCATGCCCATCCTACAAGCGAGCCGCGGAGAAGAGGTCCAGGCGCAGGAGATGAGGTTGTTCCAACTCAATCTCAACCACTGCGAGGCTGCACAGGATCTCCTGGAGCAGGCCGTTAGGGAACAGATGGACGCATTGTGGGAGAGCTCTTCCCAGTGCAAAATTATGTGCCTGATCAGTTCTCTCCCGAGCTGGGCGAAGAAGTACCCAGTGTAATGACAGAGGAGGTGTTGCGGGCGGTTGGAAAATTTGGGGTACCTAAAGCCGATAAGCCAGCAGAGGACCCATCGGCCTACCGTCCCCTGTGCATGTTGGACACAGCAGGGAAGGTCCTGGAGCGGATTATCTGCGACCGGATCGACGAGGCGATAGTGGATGCTGGAGGACTGGCGAGGCGCCAATATGGCTTCCGAAAGGCCAGATCCACAGTGGTAGCCATTGACGAACTCGTCCAAACGGCGAAGGAGGCGATTCAGGGCCAGAGATGGAAGGGGGGTGCCAAGAGTTATTGCCTCGTGGTCACCCTCGACGTCAATAACGCTTTTAGCTCGGCCAGCTGGGCGCGCATAGCAGAAGCGCTGGCAGAGTTCAAAGTTCCCATCTATCTAAGGCGAATCATTACTAGTTATTTTAGCGACAGGATGCTATTATATGAGTCCGATAGAGGTGTAGAAACGTACAAGATCACCGGAGGAGTTACCCAGGGGTCTGTACTGGGGCTACTTCTCTGGAACGTTATGTACGATGGCATTCTCCGCATACGGGTGCCCGATTACGTTAAAATAATCGGATATGCGGACGACATAGCGCTAGTGATCACGGCGAAACACCTGGAGGAGGTAATAGCAGAGGCCAATCACACAGTGGCCACTATTGGAAGATGGCTGGCGGATGTTGGACTGAAGCTGGCAGAACACAAAACGGAGGCTATCCTTGGAGATAAGGGTTGGTGACTGCACCATTACCACGACCCCACATCTCAAATACCTAGGCGCCTGGATTGACGCAAGACTGACGTTCAAGGAGCACTTTCGGCGATTAGGTGAGAAGGCAGCGCGGAGCTGTTCCCTGCCCTGCCCGTTATGCCAAATCTCGAAGGGCCACGGCACTGGAAAAGACGGCTCATCTCAGGGGTCGTCAAATCCATAATCCTGTATGGAGCGCCCATATGGGCTGACAAGTCGAGCGTAAAGGCCTACGTTCGCACCATAGAGGCGGCGTATAGGAGATGTGCGCTCCGCACGATCTCAGCACACCGTACTGTGTCTGCAGACGCCGCGCTGGTGATAGCCGGAATGATCCCGCTGGACCTGCTGGCCAAGGAGGCGTGGAGCCTATACTACGGCGAAAGTACGCACGAGCTGAGTGCGGAAGATCGCGTAGCAGGCATTAGGCAAAGCACCATACAGGAGTGGCTAGCCCGATGGGAAGCATCCGAAAAGGGCCGTTGGACGAGGAGGTTGATCCCTGATCTCCAACGCTGGATGGATAGGTCGCATGGCGAGGTGAACTCTCACGTCACACAGCTGCTGACCGGGCACGGAGGTTTCCGGGCGTACCTACACAGATTCCGGCTGGAGGAATCCCCCTGCTGCGATAATTGTGGAGGCACGGAGCCCGAGGACGTGGAACATGTCCTTTTTTCATGTCCACGATACAACGGTGCCAGAGCGGTACTGCAAAGGGTCTGCGGAGAACCTTTGATACCGGACAACCTCGTGCACTATATGCTCGAGTGCCCGGAGAAACGGGACGTGGTGTGTGACACCTCGGCCGCAATTATGCGAGACCTCCGCCACTTGGAGTGGCGGCGACGTTCAGGGAATCAATAGGAGGGGTCCGTTGACCAACCCACTCCCAGACGAAGTATTGCTTCATGGCTATGTACCGTCTGGGAGGCGTCTGAGGAGGTGGTTTTAGTGGGTAAGAACCCCACACTACTGGTGCGAGAGCGCCCAGTGTCTGTTTGCAGATTTGCACTTCCGAACCAATCAAAAAATAAATAAAAATAAAAAATAAAAATAAAAAAATACATATACGTATACACACACATGTACACATAGTGCCCGTCTACCTAAGACGGATGATTGCCGACTACTTTAACGACAGGATGCTGCTATACGAGTCCGAGCGAGGTATGGAAACGTATAAGGTCACCGGAGGGGTTCCCCGAGGGTCTGTACTGGGTCCACTACTCTGGAATGTTATGCATGATGGCATTCTCCGCATACAGGTGCCCCATGATGTAAAAATCATGATATGCGGATGACATAGCGTTAGTGATCGCGGCGAAACACCTGGAAGAGGTAGTAGCGGAGGCAAATCGCACAGTGTCCGTTGTCGGGAGATGGCTGGCGAATGCAGGACTTAGACTGGCGGAGCAGAAAACGGAGGCCATCCTTACTTCGAGTCGAAAGGTACAGGAGGTCGTGGAAATGAGAGTTTGAAACTGCACCATTATCACGATCCCACACTTGAAGTACCTAGGCGTCTGGACAGACTCCAGATTGACATTCAAGGAACACTTGAGGCGTGTAGGCGAAAAGACGGCTCGGATCTGCTCTTCTCTTTGCCGGAAAATGCCGAACATTGGAGGACCGCGGTAGCGGAAGAGACAGCTCATATCAGAAGTTGTCAAATCCGTAATCCTGTATGGGGCGCCCATATGGGCTGATAAGGCGAATGACATGGCATACGTTCGCACCATAGAGGCAGCCTATAGGAGAAGTGCACTTTGAACGATCTGTGCCCATCGCACTGTGTACACAGTAGTGGTGTGCAAAACTGTGATTTGTCAATCACAGTGAAAACTGTGATTGCGATTTGTCAGTCACAGTGATTTTAAACGGTGATTATAAACTGTGATTTAAAATCATAAGGTTAACGGTTGCGCATAATGCTAACGGTATATAAGAGGTCTTTTACAGGATTATTTATATAAGACCTTAAATTATATTAATAATATAACAAATTATAAGAATAAAATCAAAAAGTTTGAAAACGAAACATTTATTTTTTTATTCCATATAAAAATAAGTGATGTCAATAAATAACAAAAAACAAAACATTTTTAATTCATTTAAATAAAAAAATACTAATAAAAATGAGTTCTATATATCAACATATAAATATACATATGAAAACATGTATGTATATCTTTACAAAACATTTTAAGTTCATTTGCTTAAACAAAAAAATAAGATTTAAATATGTACACAAAAATATATTTGTAATTCATTTGTTTAAAAAAAAAGATCAAATTCAATATTATTCTAGATATTTTGAATTTTTATTCAAAAAGAAAAGCATTTTAACCGTTTTAAGTTAATTTTCACAAAAAAAAAATTAATTTATATATGAAAAATGACGGTCATATGACTGAATCGCATTATAACAGAGCAGCATTTAAGAAGTAGTGCAAAGAGCAATCGCAGTCATTCACTGCAATCACAATATAAAGCGCACCCTGTGATTCAGTCGCTCATATGACTGAATCGCATTATAACAGAGCAGCATGTAAGAAGTAGTGCAAAGAGCAATCACAGTCATTCACTGCGAATACTGTAGCTTTTTCAATCACTGCTTTTTCAATCACAGTGAAAAAGAGCAGATTGCTCTTTTAACAGAGTGGCATTGGTTTAGTAGACAAAAGAGCAATCGCAGTTATTTGCCACTTTCAATCACTGTGACCAACTGTGATTTTGCAATCACAGTGACAAATGAGCAGTCTGCTCTTTTTTGCACACCACTAGTACACAGACGCCGCGCTGGTGATTGCTGGTATGATCCCTGTGGACCTGCTGGCCAAGGAGTCGTGGAGACTATACTACGGCAGAAGTACGCGCGGGTCCAGTGCGGAAGATCGCGTAGAGCTACCAGGCAACGCACCATACGGGAGTGGCAAGCCCGATGGGATGCGTCTGATAAGGGCCGTTGGACGTGGAGACTGATTCCTGACCTCCAACGTTGGAGGAACAGGTCGCATGGCGACATGAACTACCACGTCACACAAATGCTGACCGGGCACGGAGGTTTCCGCGCATATTTGCACAGATTCCGGCTGGATGAATCCCATTTTTGTGGAAACTGTGCAGGCACGGAGCCAGAGGTTGAGGAGCATGTCCTTTTCGCATGCCCGTGCGGAGAGCCCGTGACCCCTGACAATATCGTGCAGCTTATGCTCGAGTGCCCCAAGAAATGGAAAGTGGTCTGTGACGCTTCGGCAGAAATAATGCGAGACCTCCGCCACGTGGAGTGGCGACGACGTTCAGGGAATCCACAGGAGGGGTCCTTGACCATTCCCCTCCCGAATGAAGTATTGCTTAGCGGTTATGTACCGTCGGGGAGGCGTCCGTGGGGGTGGTTTTTGTGGGTGAGAGCCCCAATCTACTGGCGCGTCGTCCAGTGTCTGGTGGCAGATTTCCACCTCCTATACACAAAAAAAAAAAACAAACACATGTACACATACATATACATATTCATATACATATACGTGTACACATACACATACATATACATATACGTATCCCTGTACATATACATATACATAGTTATATATATTCATCAATCGTCGCTGGCTTGTTGGCATAGACCATAGACTTGACGTAGCCCCACAGGAAGTAATCTAACGGCGTCAAATCGCACGACCGAGGCGGCCAATCGACTGGGCCATTTCGTGAGATAACACGTTCACGTTGGTTTGCAGTGAATTGATTGTGGCATTCGTTGTGTGGCTTGTGGCGCCGTCCTGTTGGAACCACATGTCCTCCAAGTCCATATTATCCAATTGGGGACAAAAGTATTCGGTTATCATTGAACGGTAGCGATTTGCAGTCACAGTAATGTGCCGGTCTTGATCATCACGGAAGAAGTATGGCCCAATGACGCCGCCGGCCCATAAACCGCACCAAACCGTAATTTTTTCGGGATGCAATGATGACTCATGGAGTACGTGTGGATTGCTGTCTAACCAATATTTTGCTTATTGACGAAGCCATTTAGCCAGAAATGAGCCTCATCACAAATTGGACGTAGCGCTCTTAAAGTTGAGGCGACTGACTCTGAACTTCGGTAGTAAATTTTAATAATTTCGACTCGTTATTGGCTCGTATATCTCTGTATGATGAAATGGCAAATCTTTCTGAAGAGAAATGTCAAAAGAGCGGGAAAAAATATGGCATCTTTTGCTGTCACTATCGATTTACTTTTGTAGCGTTTCTTTTGAAAAACCCTTTACATATACATATATATATTCATACATATACATATACATATACATATACATATTCAAAAATGTACATATACATACACAAAAACATATCCATAAACATATACATATACGCGTACATAGGTAGGTAGGTAGGAGTGGCCGCCCAGTTTGCCAAAAGCACACTTGAGCACACATAATGGCCCATTGTGATACCACGGTGTGGTCAAGCACTGACTAAAAAGTTCCCATACTTGTGATGGTGATAGTCAGCGCAAGGACAGCGCCTGGAAAGGCACGACTCCCCGTCATGTTTCAGGAAACCATCCTGATACTTTGATGAACCTGGCTATGTCACTAATATTAATGGCTTGTAAGAAATGGGGAATCAAAGGTGCGAATTCTTCTTCTGCTCAGGAATGGCCAGTGGAAAACCGTCTCGTGAAGACCCGGGTGAATATCGTGCATTAGCGTGCCCGCCTTGGCAAGCTCGTCCGCCTCGCAGTTTCTCGGGATTTCGCTATGTCTGGGAACCCAGACTAGGTGCACCCGAGAGTAACTTGCGAGCTCATTTAAAGATATTCGACATTCATGAACTAGTTTTGATGTGGCCGTGGACCCAAAAAAAATAATTTAGTTTCGACCTGGCTGTCTGAGAAGATAGATACGTCAACTGCGCCGATATCACTACTCAGCATCCATTTGGCTGCGTGGTAAATGGCCATGACCTCAGCTTGAAAACGCTGCAATGGACTGGGAGACGTAGTGAGATGTTGAAGTCCTGTTTATCCGAATAAATACCACTGCCGACTCTACCTCCAAGCCTAGAACCGTCGGTGTAGATTTCGACAGTTTCACCGACGATTAGGTTTTCTGAAGTCTAGTCGTTTCGGCTTGGAATAGTGAGGTCAAATTCCCTGTTCAAATCGGGATAGACCGACATATAATCGATAAAGTTGGGGACAGGTGGATCCTGATTCAGAATTGAAGCATGGCCTGTCAGGGTTATGCGCCAGTGCGAAAGAGCGTTAAGTCTAATCGCTGTTAGCTTGGCTTGTTGCTTAACCAGGATCCCCGAGGGGAGCCAGTGCAGCATGGCAAAAAGGGCTTTTGTAGGTGTGCTACCAAGAGCGCCAGTGATCAGCAGAGCAATTTATCTTCTGATTTTATCGAGGGGTTTGATATTACAGGCTTTTTCGAGAGCTTGCCACCAGAAGACCGACCCTTATAACAGGTTTGGTTCAACGATGGCCGTGTAGAGCCAGAGCACGACTCGACGACGAAGTCCCCATCGTGCACCAACTGCTCTTTTACAGCAGTACATAGCGTATGATGCCTTACGTGCCGTCTCAGCTAGATTGGCTTTCCAATTAAGCTTTGGGTCAAGAATCAGGCCTAAGTACTTAACGTGTGTGCTCAAAGAGAGCGGAGTGCCGTTTAGACTAGGCATTGTAAACTTTGGAATTTTGTACTTCCTAGTGAAAAGCATAGTCTCGGTTTGGATGGGTTAACCCCAAGTTCGAATTCGCGACACCAGTTCGACACAATAGAGAGTGAATAGTTAAGTTTTTCGGAAAGTGTTTGGGGGAATTTGCCGGATGCCGCGATTGCTATGTCGTCCGCAAAGGCTATCACTTTGCATCCAGTAGATTCCAATCTCACCAGTAGTGTGTTAACTACCAGGTTCCAGAGGAGGGGTGATAAAACACCCCCTTGTGGCGAGCCCCTGTTAACCACCCTCCTGGATAGGGCACTGCCGATCGTGGAAGTGATGATCCTAGATTTTAGTAGAAGCTCTATAAATTTAAGAAGACCTGAATTCAGGTTAAGATTATAGAGTGCGGAAATGACAGCGTTGGGGCGATTTGCCTTTAGAGTAAGCGTGTTGAGATACAGAGAGAAGAGAAGGGTTGATCGATGTCCTGATATGTAGGTCAAGAGCTCTTTCTAGAACCTTAAGGAGAAAGGATGTTCGACTTATGGGTCTGTAATCCTTAGGTTTGGTGTGTGAGGCCTTCCCAACTTTTGGGATGAAGGAGACCCGAGCCGTGCGCCAGCGTAAGGGAATATATTGCAATCTGAGGCGTGCATTATATATTTGTAGCAGCCTTGGGAGGATAATCTCTTCCCCATTTTGGATATCGACAGGAATGATGTCGTCCGGTCCGGGGGACTTGTATGGCTTAAAGGTTCGAACGGACCTCTCAAGGTGACATTTTCTCACTTGGAATATGGGGAGGCTATCATGGGAAAACTGCTCCACCTGGTAGAGTGCTTGATCCGCTGAGGCTAAACTCCCTGGGAAGTGGGTGTCTAGTAGGATATCAAGGGTTCCGGCGCTTGAGTGAGTCCAGTTGCCATCTGGTTTTTGTATACAGTCAAGGGCTTTGTTAGAGGAGTGGAGAATTTTACGAAGACGGCTAGCCCCTTACGTCGATTCACTGCTTTCGCAAAATTTCCGCCATGTCGCTCGTTTCCCTCGCCTAATGGCGTATTTAAACTCTTTTTGTTCATTTTTGAAAGGGTCCAATCAGCTGTAACTTTAGCTTTGTTGAAAAGCATTCTACAAGTTTTGCGAAGACTTGCAATTTCCGAGTTCCACCTAGGAGGTTTAGGTTTACCCCGCGGTTCGAGAGTGATGCAAGAAATATAAGTAGCTTTTTTAAAAGCTGTGGTCAGATCGTCGACCGCCCGATCAATGTCGGGACAGTTGTGGATAGTGGGGGGAGTCGTTGCTAAGCATGACCCCAGTTTGAGCCGGAAAAGAGGCCAGTTCGTGTTTTTCCTATTGACTGGCTTAAGAGATCCTGTATTGCATGTAGTCTCCCTCGAGTCAATGTCAAAGGTGATATAGCAGTGGTCCGAAAAGGAGCATTGCTGGGAGACGAACCAACTGCTTATCATGTTCGAATAGTTATCGCTGACGAGGGTGATGTAAAGCACTTCCTTCCTGATGGATGTAAGGAAGGTCTACTCATTTCCCCGGTTAGCAATGCCCAAGTTATTTGAAATGATAAAGTCGAAAAGACACTCACCTCGATCATTTGTGCCGGACCTGCCCCATATTTCTGGTGGGCTACCTCAACCATTTGCTTTAGTATGTCTGGTGGCGGAGAGTCGCCATAGTCATGAGCCATGTAGTTAGAGGAGATCCAGAAATTCCGTGGACCTATTTCAATGACCATGGCAACATTGTCTTTGTCACTGAATCTAGGGAGTAAACGAGCATTAAGGCAGTTCTTTACCAGAATGCAGGATCTTGGATTACCTAGATCCTCGATATTTACCATTCGATATCCGTATACATTGAGACCAGAGACCCGGTCATTTACGACCCAAGGTTCTTGGACGAGAATGAGCTCCTCCCTATGTCCGAGAGGCGGAGAAACAGGGCTGCCGAGGCAGTTTTCGAAGGCTGAAGGTTAATTTGTAGAATTTTCAGCATTGTCTGGAAGATTGATTATGGTGGTATTCAACTCTTCCTCTTCGGACATTGGAGAGATGTATCCACCAGCCGCATCCGTGTTCATGTGGTCGAAGAATTATCCGACTAGTTCGGAAGTTGCGAAGCGGCTGCTTCTGGTATTTACGGAGCACATACTCTCGTTGTCAATACCCGGCAAAGGGGTGAGAGCCGGGCCCGAGCAGCTAGGCTCATTGGCAGTGGCTTGTGGGACAGCACCAGCTGGGGGAGGGAGTTGGGGGGCTTGGGCATCGCACTTGTAGATGCGGAGAGTGATGGGTCCAAAGCCATAATTACTCACTCCCTGGCGGGAGTTGATGGGAACAAGGGATTACTCGTTCAAAATGATCTCCCGGAAAGTGCCTTTGGGGTCACCAACTTTCACGACCTTCCAGCCATCGGTGGGAAGATCGGTATTGCTGAATCTTTAAGATTGCCTCAGGCTCAGAGGGCTCGGCAGGAAACTATGATTTGGAGCGAGGGCGTTGGGGAACCTGGTCCAAAGGTACAGCATTGAGCTTTGCACCCGGCCAGATCTCAGCTACCCTATTGATCGCTACCTTGTATAGATCCGCCGAGCGTTGGTCCAAGCAAGATATGATCTTAATATGTCCTTGATACCACCCTGCGTCACGGCAGCTGGGTGAAGGACCAGGGTTTAGGGACATAACCTCAACGAATATTGGTAACAGTGCCATTTCGACCTGTCTCCAATTGGCAGGAGTAATGGTCCCATCGGCATTGGCAGAGTCGACCACAGCCCATGTGAGGCTCTCTTTCACAATCTCACTAAGCGGTTTCGAGAGCTTACGCTTGGGGGTAGCCAGCTTTACGCGCTTAGGGTGGATTGGCCCGGGCGATCGCAGATCTCTGCCTCTTGGGGTTACCGGCTGCTTGAGCAGCGGAGGAGTGTGCCTTTTCCCACTCAAGCTTGCCCTTGTCGTATTCTGACAGTTGAGAAAGTTCTGTAGCGTTGAACCTCGTCAAAATAAGGTAAGCCGCTCTACGCGTCCTGTACGCCCTTGTACTCGGGTTCAGGTTGGCAGTTTCCATCGACTTGTGAGGCAATATCGAGGCATTTGCTGAAGAGGGCTTAGGCGGAGTGACTGCTGCTGGTTTGTGAGTCAATACCTCAGCAGCCGCTGAAGAGACTGGGGACAGCGAAGAGCTCTTGGGTGGCTTATTAGCCGAAGCTGTGTTGCTTGTTGAAGGGGCAGTGCTTATCCTGCTTGTCTTCGAACCAAGGGCGGGGGTGTTGCTGGTGGGCATTTGCCTAGCCAGGGTTTTGCGCGTCCCAGAGGGGATATACACGGAAATTTGTTTGTGTTTGTGTTTTTAGTTTTTATTTTTTGTTGTGTCCACGCAAGAAGGTTCCCCACTCAAAGCCGCTATCTCAGTCTGAACGTGTGGTCACTAAATATGGTCCCATGGTTATCTGTGCAAGCAGGGAGGCCATGCGAGGGTTGGCACAAGCCCTTATGGGGTCAAGTGCTCAGAGCCAGACCAGTGCTAATCGGGAGTTCACTCAACCGAACCCACACTACCGACTTAACGGTAACAGACGTTGAACGTACTTTGAGGCCTGCCAAGGTTTTAACGGGACGAGGGCAGCTGCAACCTTAGACTGGAGCCGTTTACACTCAAGTTTCACTTTGGTGCTACCATGACAAAAGACAGCTATGTCCAGAAAATTACAGCTACCAGCCCAGGGCAATCACAATAGTTACATTGGTCCAGAGGGGAGTCCGGGGACGAAGGATGGGGGTCGTGCCAATTGGTGCTACTGAACTCCCGTGCAAGAAAACAGCAGCACCTGGGGGAGTGTAGATCAGTTAGCGTAACCCAGGGTGCACCGCGGGGAGGCGATCTACCTTACGCCGATCTACAATACATAGACATTTATATATACATACACATATTCAAATACATATACGTATACAAATGCATATACAAATTCATATCCAAATACCAGTACGTATACATATACATACATATACATATACATATACATATACATATTCATATACATATACATATACATATACATATACCTATACATACACATATACATATATATACACATACATATACACATCCATATACATATACATATAAGTAAACATATTCATATACATCTACATATACACATATATATATATATACATATGCATATAAATATACATATTCATATATATACATATACATACATATACATATACATATACATATAAATATACATATCCATATTCATATTGATATACATATACATATACATATACATATACATTGACATATACATATACACATACGTAAACATTGTGAGGAGCAAATTTTAGGCGTAAATTTGCCCATATATATAGAGGTTTGCCATATCGCCCCCAAACGTGTATATTTAACATAGGGGCCAAGTGCTTGAACAACGAACCCTAAAATATGCACGTAAATAGTCCTAAGACTTTGGCATCTCCCAATTGCATTGCTAAAAAGCACACATACAACCGCCACCATATTTAGTGCAGCAGCCATCATACAACTGAGTCTAAGGCACCTGACACCATTGTAATCCTACCAACAACAAGTGTTATACTCTGCGTCACGAGAACAGAAGACACGGCCACAGTTAAGTGAGACAGTGGAGCCCTGTGATAAGCGACGAAAAACATGCAACGAAGTCAACAACGCAAGATAACACAGGAGAATATTGCACAAATAATTGTGCAACTGGCTGACAACAGTTAAAATTGTTGTGGTTAAATACATATATCCAGTGAATACTGTACATAATATATGAGAGCTACAACTTAAAGCTTAATGTGTCACTTTGACACTTGCAACATGTTATTACTTGTATTTGAATTAAATTACATGAATTGTCAATAAACATTTCTCTTCCCTTTTAACAATTAATGAAGTAAGACGTCTTTACTTTTATACTGTTTTTCTATCCACCAATATCAAAAATAATATGAATATACAACCACAATGCGCAACGCACTGATATGAATTCACAACAACAGTGCCGAATGATATGAATTTACTGGAGATCGCGACAGAAGTTGCCGACTGCATCGCTTCGGAAAATAGCAAACTATCAACACCAAAAAACGAAGGCAAAGCACAAAGTGGAACACGACAGACCGATCGCTAAGCGTGCCAACAGAGCGGACAAAGCATAAAGAGGACAGCAGAAATAAATGATATCATAAATATTTAATTTTTTTTTTTATGCGATATAAAATATCAACAAAGTGCTGAAGGTGGCCCAAGGACTAATAGCAACAACAACAAACAAGACAAGGAACAACAAAAAGAAAAATCATCACAGCAACAACACAACATTAAAGGTGGCCCAAGGACAAACCTTACAACGACAACAGCGAGAAAACAATAATGTGCTGAAGGTGGCCCAAGGTCAAAATTCAAACATGAAGAACAATGCGGGAAACAGTAGCAACATGCAACAGCTCGAGATAGCAAACAGGTGCCACAACAAAATTCCAGTTCCCGCACAATAACAATTATTGGATGATCTACACTGAAGCGGGAGCATAAAAGCAGGAGCAACTGACAACTCAGCCTCTTTCTTTCGGCATCAGGTAAAGAAGACGTCTCTTTCTTTCGGCATCAGGCAAACAAGACGGCTCTTTCTTTCGGCATCAGGCAAACAAGACGGCTCTTTCTTTCAGCATCAGGCAACCATACACATCGTACTAAACAGAGTTATACAAACTGACAAACGCTACAGAAGCTACTGTAATCTGAAGGAGATTATGGTTCATAATCGATTATCTGATAGAAATCCAAACCGACAAACGCTACAGAAGTTAGGGGGATATAAAAAAGATCATGGTTTATAATCGATTCGCTGCTAGAAACCCAAACTGACAAACACTACAGATGCTAGGGGGATCTAAAAGAGATTATGGTTTGTAACCGATTCTCTACTAGAAACCCAAACTGACAAACGCTACAGAAGCTAGGGGTATCTAAAAGAGATTATGGTTTCTAATCGATTCTCTGCTAGAAACCCAAACTGACAAACGCTACAGGAACTAGGGAAAAATCTAAACGAGCCTATGGTGTGAAGTCGCCATTCTCATAAAAATTAACGTGACAGATATTTAGGGACACGTAGAATTGAGTTGTTTCCATGTCATCCATGTGGACCCAATTTAATTATTGTGGCAACCCGTGTCGAGACACACACACACACAACCAGGCCAAGCACGAGAGAACAACTGTCAATCGAATGAGTTGACGTTTTGAGTCAGTCGTATGAGAACAGCCAACCAGTGTGTTACTTAATTGTGCTAAAGAAGTAAACCAAAATAATAAAGTACCAAAGTTAATTGTTGTAAACCAAATTATAATTGTTATTATTTTGGGTGAGTTTATAGGCTGTTACAATTATAATGTCAAAACCATCAACATCAAAACCTGCATCGGCTTCTGCATCAGCCATTTTCTCGGTACAAACGCGTCAAACAGTTCAATCGCTCTACAACTTAGTGGGCAGAACAGCGCATCAGATAACCGGTGTCAAACTGCCGTCCAATATTCAAGTCCTACAGGTCTTCTTCCATAACATGCGTTTTGCGAAACTCGACGCAAAGGACAGTGCAAAATTAACGCTCGATGCAGTGTATATTTTCTGGCAACAAGCACGAATTCCAACACGATACGGAAGAAGATGCGCGGAGAAATTGTTGAAATTGTACAATACGTGTTCATATGCATATGCATCGACATATACATATATATATGAATATACATATACATATATTTTTACATATGGGTAGGCCACATACATACTTAGACATATAAGTATATACATATAAATTTATATATACACGAGTATATATATAAATATATATATATATATATATATATATATATATATATATATATATATATATATATATATATATATATATATATATATATATATAGATCTCGCTTGCTGTGTCTGTAATTGAATCCCTACAGGTGTTGCTGAAGCTCTTAGAGTATCGACTAAGCTGCTTCACTAGCTGCTTCCGTGGTTGACCCATTATCAGCTTTTGTTACATGGTTGGCTTGGCATTGCATCCTTGATAGAGCATCCGCCAGAAACTTCGATTTACCAGGAGTGTAAATAAATTCGTGCTTGTATTCCTCTATTCTTACCTTCCACGTCTTCAGCTTTACATTGTAATCCCTATTTCCCAATGCGAAAGTGACCGCCTGGTGGTCTGTGAAAATTTTTTATATTTTTAGTTTATATCTATATAGGTAAGATATCAAGTTGTCTAAAGCCCATGCTAGCATTTATTTTTCGTTGGTCGTGTAATTTGCTTCGATCTCACTTAGCGAGCGAGATATACTCGTATACGCGATAGGACGATATTTCCCCGATTCCCCCTGAGACAATACTACTCCGATAGCATAGTTAGAAGCATCAGTGGTCAAGTTAAAAGGTTTTTCAAAGTCTGGAAAGGCTATAATAGAGAAAAAAACCAATTTTTTAAAGCTCTCAAACGCCTGTAGAGCAACGGAGTCTAGCTTAATATGAAGGTTTTTTTTCTGATACGTCTTTATCTGTACATTTTCGCCTCGTTTAAGGTTTGTTAATGGTTTCGCCAATTTTGGGTAGTCGCGAATGAACTTCCAATACTAAGAAGTCATCCCTAACAAACTTTTCAATCCCTTGAGAGTCTCTGAGGGCGAAAGATTCTCAATTGCTTTAACTTTTGATAAATCAGGCATGACACCATTTGATATAATCACATTCACGAGAAATTCTACGTCTGTGCTCATGAATTTTGTTTTTTCTAAGTTAACTCTTAAATTAGATTCGGCCAGGCTCGCAAATATTATGTCAATATTCTTCTGCCCGAATAGAAGTCTTAAAAATTCATACTTCTGTTTTTGGGATATCCCCTTCTTTCATTGGAATCTGATGGAAACCTGAAGTAAAGTTAATAGTTTTAAAATATTTTGTATACCCTTGATTTCCGAGAGTTGCATTTATATCAGGGATTGGATAAGTCAGAGACAGTGACCGAGTTCAATCGTTTAAAATCCACCAACATTCTGTACTGTTTCTCCTCAGTAGGATTTGCCCTTTTTGGGACAACCCATATTGGCGAATTATACGGATTTCTAGAGGGACGGATAATGCTTTCACTAAGTAGTTAGGCAATTGGCCGCTCTACTTCCTTCCTCATGCTTACCGGGTAAGGATTACTTTTGGTGTAAATAGGGTCATTGATAAGAGTTTTAATCTCAGCCCTGACTGACGTTTTTATATTTGTGCCTGCATTTGATGGTTCGAATATTTCGGAATATTCCTTCACCAGTGATTCTATAACATGGATTCTCATTTTAGAGACGTCTGAAATTCGGACAAAATGGATGCTGTCAATCGTTTTATTATTTAGCGGTATGGTGATATTTGAGTTTATTGTAAGAGTGTGATTCTTACGGTCTATTACGGTCCCGAGTTGTTTTAGAGTATTGTTTCCAATAATACCATCAAAAGCGTCAAATTTCGCAAGCACGTAGAACGTAATTACGGTATCATTGCCCATTCCCTGGAAGAATTTACAATCAAGTCGTCTATTAATTTTAATCGGTCCAGCTGCGGTTTGAACTAGGAACGGTGGTTTGTCTGGAATTTATCCAAAGCTATATTTAATAAAATTCTTGTTTGCCCCAGTGTCAATTAGAAAGTCAAGGGGTTTGTTATCTTTGGTCAGGCAAGTAAGGTAGGGAATGCTGGAGGAGGCGTCCCCTTGCGTGTGTTTTCCTATATGAAAAATGCTGCTGGGCTATTTTCCATAAAATTTGGCTGCTCGGCGTTTTCCAATGTCACTTCATCGTGTTCGTCCTGGCCTGTTTGATATGGTGCTTCTTCTTCCAACTCCGTCTGCAGGCTATTAACCTCTGTTGTTTCGGGAATGAACTCAAGGGTGAAAGAGGTTCTCCCTTGAAAGGGTTGTTGCCTTGTAGACGATTCATATTAACTTGCCTGGTTTGAACTGATCTATCGACGTCCAACTTATCAGCAGGTTTTGATCCGGCAGGTCCGACTGGAGGTCAATCTGTTAAAATATGTTCGCAAATTTCGCGGATTCCCACTACGATTGCCCCAATTATCGTAGTGGCATTGTCGCGTAATTTGCTTCGATCTCACTTAGCGAGCGAGATATACTCGTATACGCGATAGGACGATATTTCCCCGATTCCCCCTGAGACAATACTACTCCGATAGCATAGTTAGAAGCATCAGTGGTCAAGTGAAAAGGTTTTTCAAAGTCTGGAAAGGCTATAATAGAGAAAAAAAGCAATTTTTTAAAGCTCTCAAACGCCTGTAGAGCAACGGAGTCTAGCTTAATATGAAGGTTTTTTTTCTGATACGTCTTTATCTGTACATTTTCGCCTCGTTTAAGGTTTGTTAATGGTTTCGCCAATTTTGGGTAGTCGCGAATGAACTTCCAATACTAAGAAGTCATCCCTAACAAACTTTTCAATCCCTTGAGAGTCTCTGAGGGCGAAAGATTCTCAATTGCTTTAACTTTTGATAAATCAGGCATGACACCATTTGATATAATCACATTCACGAGAAATTCTACGTCTGTGCTCATGAATTTTGTTTTTTCTAAGTTAACTCTTAAATTAGATTCGGCCAGGCTCGCAAATATTATGTCAATATTCTTCTGCCCGAATAGAAGTCTTAAAAATTCATACTCCTTTTTTTGGGATATCCCCTTCTTTCATTGGAATCTGATGGAAACCTGAAGTAAAGTTAATAGTTTTAAAATATTTTGTATACCCTTGATTTCCGAGAGTTGCATTTATATCAGGGATTGGATAAGTCAGAGACAGTGACCGAGTTCAATCGTTTAAAATCCACCAACATTCTGTACTGTTTCTCCTCAGTAGGATTTGCCCTTTTTGGGACAACCCATATTGGCGAATTATACGGATTTCTAGAGGGACGGATAATGCTTTCACTAAGTAGTTAGGCAATTGGCCGCTCTACTTCCTTCCTCATGCTTACCGGGTAAGGATTACTTTTGGTGTAAATAGGGTCATTGATAAGAGTTTTAATCTCAGCCCTGACTGACGTTTTTATATTTGTGCCTGCATTTGATGGTTCGAATATTTCGGAATATTCCTTCACCAGTGATTCTATAACATGGATTCTCATTTTAGAGACGTCTGAAATTCGGACAAAATGGATGCTGTCAATCGTTTTATTATTTAGCGGTATGGTGATATTTGAGTTTATTGTAAGAGTGATTCTTACGGTCTATTACGGTCCCGAGTTGTTTTAGAGTATTGTTTCCAATAATAATATCAAAAGCGTCAAATTTCGCAAGCACGTAGAACGTAATTACGGTATCATTGCCCATTCCCTGGAAGAATTTACAATCAAGTCGTCTATTAATTTTAATCGGTCCAGCTGCGGTTTGAACTAGGAACGGTGGTTTGTCTGGAATTTATCCTAAGCTATATTTAATAAAATTCTTGTTTGCCCCAGTGTCAATTAGAAAGTCAAGGGGTTTGTTATCTTTGGTCAGGCAAGTAAGGTAGGGAATGCTGGAGGAGGCGTCCCCTTGCGTGTGTTTTCCTATATGAAAAATGCTGCTGGGCTATTTTCCATAAAATTTGGCTGCTCGGCGTTTTCCAATGTCACTTCATCGTGTTCGTCCTGGCCTGTTTGATATGGTGCTTCTTCTTCCAACTCCGTCTGCAGGCTATTAACCTCTGTTGTTTCGGGAATGAACTCAAGGGTGAAAGAGGTTCTCCCTTGCCTGGTTTGAACTGATCTACCGACGTCCAACTTATCAGCAGGTTTTGATCCGGCAGGTCCGACTGGAGGTCAATCTGTTAAAATATGTTCGCAAATTTCGCGGATTCTCACTACGATTGCCCCAATTATCGTAGTGGCATTGACGAAGGGGTAAAGATGGTCTTTGAATATTGTTCTGTAAGGTGTTTATGGGGACGACTATTTTGTTCAAAGAATTTACGTGTATAATATTGTATCTAAGAGTCATGTTTTCCATGTGGAGACATGCAGAGTATGCTTCGGGCATTGTTCTTGATTTCTGAACGATGAGCATTCGGGATAATTCACAATTGAGACCTCGGATGAACAATTCCAAAGCCCTATTTCCATAGGTCTAGACTAGAACATCGACCGTTGCCTGTGAATAGTCTTCACTTTTAATTTTATTGATAATCAAGGACAATTGGTGATTAACCGTGGCATAAAACTCGTCCAGTCTGGAACCCCTTTGCGACAGCTGGTTTAGTTGATGTTCTAGGGTGTCGATGTCCCTTTTATCAGCATAATGAAGATACAATATTCTTTTTAATTTCACCCAGTCGTTATAAAATATTTTGTATGATATTAGCGCTGCATTAGCAACCCCGCGTTTTTTTGCTAATGTGTTGCAAAATGGAATGATACAGGGGATTGTCTTTGACTATTTCATAGTCCTTCAAAATGGACTCTACGCTGTGCACCCAAGAGATATATTGCGATGGATTTCCATCGAACGCTTGTAGCTCTTTCACACAGTCGGAAAGTCTGCCTATCTCTTTCACTGCTTGTTCTGTTCTTGGAGCACTTGCTATGACGGAAGGCCTAACGCCACTATACTCCATTTCTCTTTTGTGAGATAATCGATTTACTCATTCGTGTTTCTACAGCTACAAGAGACCGTTCGAATCTACCCCCAGAACCTTCAAGAGAGCGTTGACACCCCCGTTAGTTCGGTCACAGATTTTCTTTAATCGTCCGTAGTAACACTCACCGATTCTATCTTCTATTGATTTTATGTTCTCAGCTTCAACTCACGGTTCTCTTTTGAATATCTTCCCTCTCTCCTTTTTTGAGTTTGACAACACTTGACACTTTATTTTAGATAATCTTCCTACTTTTTTGCACTTTTGATAACATTTTTTGTACATTTTTTTATTTGGGCACTTTTTATTTTCAATAACTTGGTAAATATATTTTGTTCTTTCTTTTTTTTAAAGAAAAAACAATCTATTAGACAAATATCTATATTAGATTATTTAGGCACTTTTTGTTTTATCAATTTGTTAGACTTTCTTTTATTAAATTTATTTTAGTACTTTTATAAAGAAAAATATATTTTATGATCTGAAAAAAGAAGAAAAGAAAGATTTACAAATTTTGTGAAATATTTACCGTCTTCTCACTTGTTTATATGTCTTTGTTACGGCGTGTCTACTTAAGTAGCCCACTACCTCCTTTGTGGCTAGGACTTCTACTTGATGAACACTGCAGTGGTCCGGGAGACGGAATGAAAGCTCCAATCCCAGTTCTTCCGTCTCTATCGTCAACTTTGGATCCGTCGGTGTAGAAATTCAGTTTCCCCCTTCTCCATGGCATGAGTGTTTGCCACACTCTTCTAGACGGAATATGTGTCTGGAAGTGCCTATCAAAGTTGAGATTATGTATAGAGTGGTCAATGTGTTGGAAAAAACTTCTCCAAGTATGCACGATAATCGAGTGGTAAATCTGCCGATCATGCCATAACGCCGCACATTTCAGCCCTAATGCTTATACGGCGGCCACTTGCTTACCCACCAGCTCTAATGTAGTAGCATTTCTAATGCTTTAGTTGGAGTGGTCATTAAAGCACCAGAAATGCACAGAAACCCGTTCTTTGCACCTTGGTCAGAAGCTTCGAATAGCTTTGTTTCTGAGTGGCTGGCCATCATACCAGTATTCCATATAGCCATATAGGTCTGACCACAGAAATGTCCAGCCAGAGCATAATTCGTGGAGATAACCCCCACCTGATTCTGACCGTTTTTTATATGTGTACAAAGCAATATTGGCTAAGTCTTTTTTTAATATTGGGTTTCCAGGTAAGTTTCCCGTCTACTACTAGTCCCAAATATTTGACTGTCGCCTTCATCGGAATCTCCACACCTTTGTATATTAACCGTGAGACCGTATTAAATCTATTTTTCTTAGAGAAGAGGATTAATTCCATTTTATCGGGGTTTAACCCTAATCCTTTTCTTTCCGACCAACAAGTAAGCGTGGCCATGCTAGAGCACGAAATATCCATAAAAGTGTTTGATTATGTCCCCCTAATCACAATTGCCAAGAGTTCTCTCCTCCTCTCGTGGATTAGTAGTTTTTTGTTTGTTTTTCTTTTTAATTATTTTTTTATATTTAACTATCACCCAACTTAATTGTTTGGCTCAATTAGGCTCATTCCTTGTTCCGCAGGATATACTCCGGAATCCCACATTTTAAATTTTATTCTACGTCCCTGCTCGGGTGCCAGTTAAAGCGCCAAAAGAATAGAGGTGGGGCGGGCCGGCTACTTGGCCTGTTAATTCCTCTTGCAAATAAAAATCCAAAGAATATATACTCAATACAATTTTATTACTATTCTCCTGGATGGTCCACAAAAACAGAAGTTATACTCGCAATTCTCTTAAAACGAAACCCATCCGATACCCTACTTAATAATGTTTTGTTGACGCTGCACACTACTGACAATACAACAACGACAAAATTCATTCTGCAACGCACAGGTGCCATAGTCCAGGAAGACTGGGACCTTGGAAGCGTAACGAGCGTAAACATAACCGATGAAGACTCTCTACTTCGCTCTCCGGCTAAGCTCGAAGGAGCGAATTTTGAATCGCAGGAAAGGGCGTATAGCTGAAGCGAGAAAGGAGGGGACAAAAGCAAAAGCCTGATACAAGGCCTCGATAAGAGTGCACGACCGACTTAGCACCTAAAACGACGTGACTCAGCAGCAGGAGGAACTATTGACGTAGGCTAAGGACGAAGTTGAAAAAGGCAGAGCACGTTTCTCAACTCTCCCAGGGTGCACCACATCGGATCCGAAGTTCCGGAACGCGTTACAGGAACCAATTGTAAAAAAAGGCAAAGCAGCGAAGGAAAGATGCCCACCATGAAAAGGAAGTGCACGGACGGTTGTTGTGAGTTAAAATCAAGCTACCTGTGTGTAGTTGACTTACAGCTCCAACTCCTAATGGACACTACACATTTGGCATAGTTAAATCTATACAATAAAATTCATTAAGAAAGCACATATTTTTAAGGTACAAATATTGTAAATGAATACTATTTATGTATTAATTATTATGTCTGGTAAACTTTTAGGGTGTCTCAGTTCCGCAGTCAAGCTGACGAAGGGTATTTAGAATGCACCGACGACAGTTTTACATTCAGTAGGTCAGTTGGCTTGAGCAACTGACACCAATCAACAATTGCGTAACTAGAACACCAGAAAAGTCAATACGTAGACTGTAATTGTTCTTTGTAAATAGTATATAAGAATTATGATTTTAAGAATAAACGGATTGATGTTTTTCAACTAAATGAGTGAAGTAGTGTCTATATTGTGAGTGATTATTAGATTTCAGCTACACACGCGGCCGATACATACAGCATAAGAACGCTTCCCGAGGACACCAACAAATGCGGTCCCCAACATTTTGGCACAGCCGGTCTTAAGGACCTACAGGAGGAATCCCAGGGCAAGGAACCCTGAAGCAGGGAGGCATCCTGCAACACATTAGAAGTATAACTCAGGGCGGAGGACTCTGAAGCGTAGATGTCATCGGACAAGATAATGGTGAGTAGAGTGTATAGTAGCGTAGTTTAAGTAGATACTTCTGCGAACCTGAAGGCGCCGAAGCGCTGGTCAAAGAAGTTGCAACTTTTAGGCGCGATTGCGCTGTTGCACGTAGCTTTGTATGGGCAAAGATAAACCGTCAGTATGATCGGACGGTCTATGTATGGCGTCCTAGCTGTGAGGAATTTTTTTGTGGGGGAATCGTGTTTGTTTGTCGATAGGGACATTTATATTGTTTGTTAAATTGTTTTAATTACTTGACATTCTAAACTTAGGGTATTAGGCGAAAATGCTTCAACAAGTACTTACAACACGGGTTGTTTCGCCAAAGTTTGAGTAGTTCCGATACTACGATTTGCGAAAAAAAGAGAAAGAAAATGTTTAGAGAAGAATTTCGTGAAACCAATAACATTATCAAAATGAGTTCATAGAAAAATAGTAACAAAATCGTGAATACGTATTGTTGTAAATAATCTGTATTTACCTTTAGTAGTTGTGCAATTAATTAAGTGTAATTTTTATACTTACGTAATTCGAGTAATTTTATTTTCTCCACGGCAATACGCTACAATTGTCTTTCTATGTGAAATAATGTTTGTTTTATTAAGTAATAAAACTTAAAACTTATTCGTATACTATTACTCGTTTTAGTATATAAAATCATAAATTTTCGCGTCAAATGATAAGGTTGGTATTGGATATAATATTGATCCATCGATTGTACCTGGAAGAGTTCCATGTTAAAACTCAGTTTTTCTTTGTTCTTAAAGAAAACAAGTTTGGGAAGTGAACCTCGAAACAATTAGCGACAGCTGAAGGACATATCGTCGTGACTAAAGGACGGAAAGCCTTTTTTTAATAAGGAAAAGAGGAGGAGAACAGAAGCGGGAACGGAAGCGTATCTAAGAGAGGTACTAAAGGAGCAAAAAACTGTGAAGGTCGCTATTCCGTGGGAGCAGGCAAATAAATTGTGGCAAGAGCTATGCCAATTCGAGGAGCAGCAATTCAAGAGACGTGGGAGGCTTTGAGAATAACATCGGTGTTATCGAAATAATATGTGGCACAGTTTAGTTTAAGAGTTACCACTAAATGAAAAACAGTATTTAATGTTTAATAAAGTTTAAAAAAAAGCAAGTTGTAGCATTTATTTTGATTTTGGAATTCACGGTTTCGTAGATAAGAATTTGTTCAGTCTATGAAAGCGCCATGAGCAGCTATAAGATTCCTGGAAGCTGAAAATCTGCAGAGCGAGGCAATCCAGAAGAGAATCAGGAATTGTAGGAAGGATAATAAGGCACGAAAGAATAGCGAGAATTACCATAAGCGCAAAGCGGAACTTGAAGCCTTGTTGAAGACATTTAATGATAACAACGAGGAGTTGTTAGGTTTTAAGGAGTGTTGTGGTGACAAGGAGTACTTTGCCAAGGATTATCCGTTATATGTCAACGGTTTAACACGGGACTGGTTGACCAAGTTCCGATTAGATCTGGAGCTGGAAGCACAAGAAGATAGTCCTAGTTCGCAAGAGGACAAGGCTCAAGACAAGTTAAGGTCTTTACAGACGGAGGTAAAATTATTTACGGAAAAACTGTTTGAACAATTGGAAGCGGCAAGAATGAAGCCCAGGTGCTTTTGAGATTAGCGAGGGATGGTGAAAACTTGTCATCTTTGGAAGCAGCAGACCAAGCATTATCAGAGTCGAACGGAGGAGAAATTTTTTCCAGTCTTCAAGGATACAGAAGAATTGAAGTCAAATACGGACTTTCTCAAGAATAAAACTAGAGAACTTTCTAGGCAACTCCGAGAGACCGAGGAAGCCGCATCGTATCTGGAGAGGGAAAATCTAGTGCTTAAGAGAATCGGGGCAACTGCTAAGCCAGGAAGAGTAAGATCGGCATCAACCTCTCAAATTCATACGCAAACAGTACTACCTTTGCCACCAGAAGTTCGCTGGCCGGAATATTTAACTCCGGAAGGGATAGGTCGTTTGGTAAAGCCCAGATTTGTATTGAGTGTAGAGAGGGAAGCGGAGTTGTTGTTTGGCGCATCCGAGATCGGTGTCGAGCCATTTTTTCCGGGAAGTCCAATAAATAATAAAAATCAGGGATATCCGCCAAACGAGCCAAAAGTGGTCACGATACAGTGGACAGTATTTCGCCTGTACGAGCAAACGGTCGAAGACTAATAAGTTTGAGTCCGTCTCTGGTCAACTACATCTCAGATCCGGGAGAAGTGAATGTGAAAACCACCCAAAAAGATAACCCTCAAGTTTTACCAGTCATAAGTAAAACAAGAATAGGTAAAATGGGTATAGAGGAGATTTCAAAGGCAGTGGCCAGGCTAGTACCTGTGTTTATTGGTTCTGCTTCAGAAGACTTACGGTCAGAATTCAACAGGTTCATTCAATGTTGTGAACTTGCAAAGCGAAGCATAAGCCCTGATGAGCTGCAGGACTTCTTCGACTCTGTTAAGCAAAGGTTATTTGGAGATTCATACAACCTTGTGCTGCCAAAGCAATTCGCCAGTGTGAACGAGCTTTACGGCCTTCTAAAGAGAACATATTTAAAGGAGAGAACTCTCGAAGACAGATCCCAAGAGATCAGAATCGGAAAGCAGCTGGCAGGTGAAGACATACGCTCCTTTGCTAGTCGTTTAGAGTAACTTCGGATGATGGCCCAGGATATAATAAAAAATAAGTACAATGTTGTTGGATATACAGCATTATTACACGAAGTTGACAATTCGGTGTTAACAACTTTCGTGGTGGGCCTCCGCAACTCCGCTCTAAAGATTCATATTCTGAATAGCAGAACAGGAAATCTGGAGGAGTTAGTAGAAGAAGCAATTAGAGCATAAGTCCTCGTGGAACGGAGTACGGCCGGTTTGGGAGAGGTACATATGTTCGAAAACAGACAGGACAGTTTCGCTGCCGCTGTCATGGATAGAGAGGGAAGTAATTCCGTCCCAAGCATATACAGAGGAGCGTATAATCCCGGTGTTTCCGACAACAGAGCCGTGAATCCTGGAAATCCATACAGGGGGTTTGTACAGAGGGCACCCACATGTTCGTTCTGCCCTAAGCCAGGTCATACAAGGGATGAGTGCATAACACGCAAAAACACGCCATATTCTATGAAATGCCAAGCATATGGTCATGAAGCAAGTCTGCAATGCCCAAGAGGCACAGAATGGAATCAGAGTAGAAGGCAGCCAGATACGAGCCGCCCGGATTCACCCTTGAGGGGCAGCAGAGGTAGCGTCAGTAGTCCCCGAGGTAATTCATCGGAAAGAATTAACCAAGGAAGAAATCCTTTCAACACTGGGAGTGGTCAGCAGCGACCAAATTGGAATTCCAGAAGCGATCCAAGGATAAGCAACACCCAAGATGATGCTTCTCATGTGGACGAATGGGAAATCGGGCAGCGGAATGCAGGGATAGACAATTCCAACAACGGAACCAGGGAAACTTCCAGCGGCTCAGTCGTGGCCAGTAGACTGGAAAGCCAAAAGAAAGGAAGTAATAGTTATGCCGGAAGTACGTGTGACTGGTAATGTAGGAATTTCAGTCCAGGAGAAAGAGGAGTAAGAGGGTCTCCAATACCACGTACCAAGTAATGAAAGAACAATAGTTCAAGATACGGAGGATCAAGAGTCTCTCCGGGAAAAATTTTTTGATTGCGTGTTGATTTGGGTAGCTGTGATGATTCTAGTAATTAGATTAAGTTTTAATAAGGTTAGAAAGTTTAGGCCAATCGAAGCGTACATGGTACGAGCATGACTAGGTAAGATATTCGCGGTAATTTTGATAGAGTATAGGATCGTAAAGGATAACTGTGGTGTATGGAGGAAAAAATTTGAAGAGTTAGGAAGTCGATACGTGTCCATTTTTGAATCAAAAGGGCCTTGTTTCGTTTTGAGCAGGATAAGTGATGCTTTCATCGAGATACCCTGCAAGGAGGCAGCTAGTGGAAAGCTAGTGCTTTTGGCAGACTCAGGGGCGGACACCAGCCTCGTAAAATCAAGTAACTTACGGAAAGGACTAGTTGTTAACACAAAGGATGTAAGAAAACTTAATGGAGCGTTTGGAGGTTGCATCAGGACACTGGGGTCGGTCAGAATAGGGCACAGTGAAGTTAAAGGTATGAGCTTTACAGTACACACAGTGGAATTGGATAGCGAAGGTATCCCGGCCGATGGGATAATTGGCTGCGATAATCTTTGGGGCCGCACCATACTGGATGCGCTAGAAAAGCCGCTATCATTTTATGATGATAATAAGAATATAATCCTTGGAAGAGTCCATTAAAGTCAAGGCAGGAAGGAACCGTGAATAGGGTTAAGAATTGGTTGGAGGTAGTGAATGCAAGGTCAACCAGTGTAGTTACTATGCATGTAAACACAAAACTTAGGACTCTTGTTTTGCACAAGCAGCAGCTTGCGGACGGCGTATATATGGGGGAGATCATAACGCACGTGGACAAGGGTAAGGTGTACGCTTAAGTACTAAATGCATCAGAAGAGGACTACTATATGGAAAAGGATTTTAGGCCTAAGTTCACTAGCTATGATAATTTTAAAGAACCGAATTATAGATCGGCTAATCAGATTAAGCAGTGCTGGGATCCTTATCTGCTTGTCGGCGAGAGACGTCCTCTGGAATGTCCTGTCGCGGTTACCTGTAAACCTACAGCACTTTCTTAAAGAGCACTTTTTAGGTTTAAAACAACAAGAAGTTTATTCGTAAAACACTAGTTCTTATATACTATTTACAAATGAACATTACAGTCTACGTCTTGACTTTTCTGGTGTTCCAGTTACGCAATTGTGATTTGTCAGTTGCGCAAGCCAACCGACCTACTTCAGTAAAAGTGTCGTCGGTGCATTCTAAATGCCCCTCGTCAGCTTGACTGCGGAACTGTGACACCCTAAAAGTTTACATCATAATTAATGCATAAATACTATTCATTTACAATATATGCACCCTAAAAATATGTGCGTTCTTAATGAATTTAATAGGAGCCGGTGCTGTGAGTCAACTACGCGTAGGTACCTTGATTCTAACTCACAACATCCCTCCCCTCTTTCTAAAAGAAGTTAGTGCAACTAACTTCCATTAAATCTCTACAATATTTTTCTTGCACTGCAAACAAATATGTGCATCGATTTAACTCTATATTACATACATATAATTTGTTGTTATTTATTTTTTTTTTAAATCGCTTTATTTGGGTTCTATCACGGATTTTATTCTTTTCTTTGTTTTTGTTTTTTCTTATTTTTATGTATCATTTTTTTTTTATATTCCCCTTTTTATAATTTGGTCTTTCATTGACTCTTTTCTCATTGGCGTATATACAAACATCTAAACAATAACACAATTCTATTGTATACATAAAATCTTATATTATACTGCGCCCTCTGCTACCTGCTGGTCCAGTTGACGACCGTCGTTGTCAGAGTGAAGTCCCTCGATGAACTCTGCATACTCCTCCCTTCTTTCTGGATCGGTACGTAAAAAGATGATGCAAGCTTGCGCGACTAGATGCGCTTCTGACGAAGTCAAAATAAATATTCGATATTCGCTTAGTGAGTGACAATGGATATTTTCTCATTGGAGAAATCGTTACGAAGTTTAGCCGATAAAACTTGGCTATGTTATGTTCGATCTTTTCGTGGTTAAAACGATTTTTTGCGGCAGGAGATTATTCTGCGAAGCTAATTGAACGATGGTAGTTGTGGCTGTTATTGTTATTGTAGCCGTTTCTCGGTGAAATTATGGAGTAACCTCGGGTTTTGGCTAAAATTATCTCTTCTTCATTCTAGACAATAATACAATATACATATTGATATATGTAATTATGGCAGACACGTTGTATTCTTTATACGGACAACGTACATGTTAGTATTTTTCATGCCATTTCGTCAGTTATGCAATAAAACTCAAGTATTATTAGACTTTTTCTACTCAGATAGAGACTCTTCTATTCGGCCGATACCATCTCCATTCTTTTATAAGCTTAAATCGTAGTCATCTCGCACATGGGAAGTTGAAAGCTCTTTCACTCTTTCATATAAAAATGAATTCTCACTAATTTCGTTTTCATTTTCTTCCAACCAAAAATTATCTCTGGATATCATCGTTGCAAATTTCGTATTATCATTCCACGTCTTCTCACTTCTTCTTACTCAGTCAGATTTTTGTTCGCTGCTCTTGCATTTCATATACTGGTCTCCTGGATGTTGGTTAACATCTTACTCAGTCTTCGACGCTGCAGGAAATCCCTTCCAGGTTCATGCTGCACCATACTGAACCAACCAGATGTCTTTGTTTGTTCACCAACGCCTGAATATCTAAAAACAATACGCTTAACTTATCGGACTTGCCGAGTTTTAATTATTCTTACTGGCTATTCCATTTATTTCATTTTTAATATTCTTGCTAACGAAAATAGTAAATTTTATGTGTTATTTAAATTTATATATCGTATATCTAATACGTCTTAATAACCAAACTATAAATAAGCAATAAAAACAGTTTTCTTTACAAATATTATTAATTAATTATGATACAATTTTCTTTAAATTGTTAGCGGCATTAAAACTTTAAATCCTTCTCAAATATTTACAACAATTTGCTTCATACATAACAATTATTTCTAATTAAATTATATGCCGCCCAAAAAAAATTGTATATCAATTCTTGGCAGAACTAGTTGCCCATCTTTCATAAGCGAGTATAAAAAGGATAAATATATTATTTATTTTTTCTTTTCTTTAGACAATTCATAATTCCTTTCATATCATTTGTCTCTTACATATCTTTTTAAATTTTTCAATTCTGAGCAAATTCTATTGCCCCCTGACATAAACCAGAATATTTAAGATAAACCCGTTTATGTGAAAACATTGTCCATTGCATGACTATATCTTTCATCACATACAATTACTTTTTATTTAAATTTACTTCTAGCCTGATATGTATATATCCATTAACGATTTTATTTTCCATCCTGTAATTAGCTCGTATATGGCTACATACATACATTCGAGGCGCTTTAAATTACCTAGAATTAATTACTAACGTTATTTTCCCAATTAACTATACATTTTTTTTTTTATATCTCAATATATACATATATTCCAATTTCCATATGCTCATTTCCTAATCAATAAACAGTAAAAACCTATGTATGTACGAGTATATTTACATATAGCCGGCTGCAGTATCTGCAAAAATATACATACGCACATACCCATTCCTCTTAACTAGAATACTTACTTCTTTAAATATATATTCGTACATTCATTCTTTATCTTATATACATATATACACATATATACTCGTATATATACTTACTTCACCAGCAGTTCCGTTGCCTGGCGTTAACGCTCATGCGTCGAATTTCAGTGTATACACTACGGATGTATGTACAAGTCATCAGAACACAAATTATATCTTTTTAATAATTTTATTTATTAAACTTAATGGTTTTACCGTTCATATTTATTTTAACAATTTAATATAACCTTTTAATGATTTATTTATTCAATTTAATGGTTTACCGTTCATATTTATTTTAACAATTTAATATAACCTTTTAATGATTTATTTATTCAATTTAATGGTTTTCCATGCCTGCTATGCAGGTTTGAGACTTGAAATAAGACTGACTTTTAATCTAACAGAAACTCTGTGGCCAAAATGTCGACTAAGCGAAACAGTCTATTTGGAAGGTAAAATAAAACATCAGCCAGACGCTGATGGGACAAAATTTGAAAGGCGCGTACGGTTTGTTTGCACAATTGCATTCGCGTTAAGTCAAAACAACAACAATGAATGCTTTAAGCATAAGAACGGACAACAACAATGCATGCTTTAAGCATGAGAACGGATGTGCGCGCGGCTTGCATGGAGTTCGCAAGTTCGAAATATGAAACGAAAGGAATTTTTTTTTGTCACGTTGAGGCGACGTATCTAGTTTTTTGTCACGTTGAGGCGACGTATCTAGTTTTTGGTCACGTTGAGGCGACGTATCTTAACTACTCCCCCCTTTAAATATCAGACGTCCCCGTCTGATCCATCTCGCGAATGACATTATTAATGGTTATCTTTCGCCGTTTCTTTGCAAGGAAGTAGGCTGCGCAAATTAATAAAATCAGGAAAAATAAGGAAGCAGAGGTGTAAAAGGTTCTTTTTACTCCTGAGTGTAAGTAGGAAATGCTTTCCAGATTTTTAATATTTAATTCGTGTAAGTATTGTAAGGATAGGAGAGAGATATGGTCTGTAAGGTTTACAGAATGTGCCATAGGAGTCTCAGGACTTCTGAATGCAGTTTTGCGAAGATTCACGAATTCTGTAGAGTTTACCATTACTTTGTTTTCGAATGTTATCACAAAGGTGCCCTTCTGGAGAGACCTTGTTTCGCCTTCTAGAAAAATCACGGAGAGTTGATCGTTAATGATAACAATACCATCATTAACTTCCGTGATAAGTGGCGTGCTATGTGCAGAAATTGTACCACAAGAGGCGGTATAATTGTTAAGAAGACTGTTAAGACATGAGCTGTTTATGCTGTCGAGCGGTCGGCAGAATGTAACCACAGACTTTCTTTTACAATTTTTTAGCATTAAATACTTATTGCCGCATTTTGCGACGTCATTGGTTTCAAATGATACAATTTTGTTGTGGTGGACCACTGGATAGATCAATTTTTTCTCGTGAAATTGCTTAATTCTTGGAAATTTAATTAGGAATGTTATTATATTTTCATTTTGTAGTATCTATAGTTTCGAGTTTACAATTATTTCGCTTATACTGATGTTAAAGTCTGACTCAGATTTAAAAATGAAATCGACCTCCGAGCTGTCCAAGAGAATGGGATTAATCATTTGCAGCTTTCCCAGAGCTATTGACAAGGCAATGTTATCCAATTCTCTAATTATTGCCTTGTTTCTGCCGCTCAGCAGGTCGTACAAGTGTCCAGAATCTATATCGTTAGTTTTTGTTTTATTAAGTAAAATATTAACGGTCCTAGTCAAGTTATTAATCTGTAATTGCATCTCTGTGTTAATGGTTCTCTGGAGGTTACTTGCCGTTATTAGTTCGTTTTGCTTATCGTGTACTTCCGCGAAGTCGTCGTAGTCTGGTGTACCGGCTACATACTTTAGTGCAGTACCGAGAAAGTTAATGCTGCGTGCATGCCTATGATGAATGCGCAGCGCGTCTATTGTCCCCAGTATTTGGTCCAGGTCTGCTTCTAATATTTTTTTCATATGAGATAGTGGCAATAATTCAGTTAACTTCCCCGTTGCCTCCGCTATCACTTCAAAGTCCGTTAAGTTCGTGACATGTGCCAACATTCCGTAGTTCTCAAAAATAACAACGTTTCCGTCCGAGAGCGGGATATAATGGGAAGAGGAATAATCCAGTATGTTGGCTTGATTGATGAGTGGAGAGGATAGGGATATCAGGATTCTGTAACGAGGAATTGGACGTTATCTTTATGGACTATTTTGTTATCAATTTTAAGGATGGTGCCTAAATCTTGTTGGACTATTTTTTCAATAAAAACTTTGCTGAACTTATTTCCCAGACGTTTATTAACTTTAACATATACCTTATCCCCGGGTCTATATGTTCTAGCGACTGCCTTTCTATTGTGGAAAGCTAAGTCAGCCTTTTGTTTTTCGATTATTTTTAGTCGGATTTTTTCTTTTAAGTTATCTGGTATTGATTGAATTACATCCACTGGTCTGAGGTTTGTAGTGGAGTGGAATGTTTTGTTGTATTTCATTGTAGCTAGAAGAACAAGTTCCGTGGAATCCTCCATTCCATATTCCAATTTCAAACATCTGGCTATTTCAGTCAGTGTCCCGTGAAATCGTTCGACCTGTCCGTTGGAACCGCTATGCATAGGTGGAGTTGCATGGATATCAGCTCCGAAGTTATTTCTTATGAAAGATGTCACGGTTTCCGAAACTAGAGATTTTTCATTGTCGCAGATAATTGTTTTGGTGTCTTTGTACAGGCTCAGCGCCTCTATAAGGGCCGGCTTAACATCGACTATGGCTCTGGAAGCTATTGGCTTGATAGTGGCAAATTTCGAGAACTTGTCCAAGCAAGTCAAAAAGAATTTTTTATCTGTGTTGTAGATGTCTACATGCAAGATTTCTCCTGGAGAGGAGGGTATTGGTGTTTCACCAATTTCGTATTTTTGGGGATGTCTTCGGTATTTGGCCTCGCGACAAATTTTACAACTTGATACGATTTCTTTAAGTTTTTTTCCTATGTCTGGGAAGTAGTAGTCCTTGAGGACTTGCTTTGTATTTTCTAAAACTGAGCGGTGTGCCCTGTTGTGTTCGGTTATTAGGAGTTCGGTTTGATCATTAGTGTTAAAAACATCTGTTACGAATTTCTCCGTGTATCGAAATTTTACGGTTGGATAATTTGTTATAAGGGTGTGTTGAATTTGTGCTAAGGGGTGTAAGTCGCAGTAAATTGCGTTTACTATCTGTGGATTTATAGCATCCTTAATTCTATCGAAAATGTCGTCTATTTCTCTGTATGCGATGTAATGGCGAATGCGATTTCTAAAAAGGATTTGAGTTTCAACTCTTGGTTCTGACTCTTGAGTCAGGATAATTTGATTTTTAAAAGAATTAACTGGGTTCTCCACTGTGGGGATAACTTCCGTGAGGGACATTTCGCGTCCCCAAGCTTGAACTGAGGATGTGGACTTTGAATTTAAAATTGAGTTGATGTATTGCCTAGATAGAGCGTCGGCAGCCACATTATCTTTGCCGGGCTTATAGAAAAATGTTGGTGAGTACTCCTCGATGAAGGCTCTCCAACGCTTTAATTTAGAATTTGTGTTTTTATCTGACATGGAAAAGGTTAAAGGCTGATGGTCAGTAAAGATATTCAGTTTATTAACTCCGTAAAGGCAGTGTCTTAAATTTTTTAGAGCCCACACAATGGCTAGAAGTTCGCGCTCATTAGTGGCGTAGTTCTCCTCGGTAGGAGACAACGTCCTAGAAATCATAGTAATTGGGCGTCCGTTTTGTGAGAGGACAGCTCCAATCGCATGTGAAGAAGCATCTGTCGTTAAATCGAATGGTTTTTCGAAATTGGGATACAAGAGTAGAACGTCTTCTGAAGACAATATTTCTTTAATTTTGTTAAATGCAAACAAGGCGTCAGTGTCTAAACTTATTTTAGTGTGTCTCGACTGTTGGGTGCTTACATGACCGTTTTCTCCCCGTAGATATCTAGTTAAAGGTTTCGCTATTGCGGCATAGTCTTTTACAAATCTTCTGTAATAGCCGGCCAAGCCTAAGAATGATCTAAGGCCTCTTAAGGTTGTAGGGGCTTCGTACTGTAGTATGGTTTCAATTTTCTTTGGGCATGTTTTTATGCCATTAACGGAGACAGTAAACCCCAAATATTCGACTGATGTTTGGAAAAATTTAGATTTTTCAATGGAAACTCTCATGTTTGCATTGTAAAGCGTCTTTAGTATTCTATCAATATCGTACACGTGTTTTTGATCTGAATCGGAAAATATGATTATATCGTCGATATAGACGTGGCAAGATTTGCCGATTTCGTCTCGTAAGACGTCGTCTATAGCACGTTGAAAAACACTGGGTGCATTTTTTAGGCCGAATGGTAAACGACAGAATTCGTATTTACCATTGTTGACACTAAATGCTGTTTTTTCGCGATCACGTTCTGATAGGTTTATCTGGTGAAATCCACTTTTGAGATCTAAAGTAGTGAAAAACTTTGCTTTACCGAGATTCGATAAAATAATTGATGGGTCGGGAATGGGGTATTTATCTGGAATAGTCTTCGCGTTGAGTTTAGTATAGTCGAAAACAAGACGTTTGTTGGGTTTCCCATTTTCGTCAAGTCCCTTTTTATCGACAACCCAGACTGGGCTATTATAAGGAGATCGGGACGGTCTTATTATACCATTTTTTAGGAGCTCTTGAACTTCCTTGTTCACAAAGTCAATCATATGAATAGGGTAGGACTGATACCTCGAGTAAATGGGCTCCTGGTCCTTTGTCCTAATTGTTGCGGATATTTTAGTGTTGACGGGTATAGATTCGTTTAGAGTGGCGAAGACTCCGAAATTTCCGTTAATTTTTTTGAAAAATATTTCTTCGATATTTTTTGGAATTGCTGCAGTTTCTAATATGGCATTCACTGCATCTAGTTTGAAGTATTTTAATTTTTCTTGCCCATTCTCAAAATAGATTATGTCATTTTCTGTATCGATGACTCCTTTAATGCTTTTTAAAAAGTCGAATCCTATAATTCCATGAAACAGAGATAGGTTAGGGAGAATAAAGAATGTGTCGGTTCTGCCAAGAACGTTAACCAATGTTTTACGGTCGATAATGTCGGCACCGTGAATAGACTTAACTTGGAATGGTTTGTTTAGTTTTTTAATATTTTTTAAACCGCGAATATCCGTGATGTAGCTTTTTGAAGCTCCTGTATCGATAAGAAGTTTTATAGTCCTACCGCCTACTACTCGTTCGATATAAGGGAGGACGGATCGTCCCCTAAAAAATTAACTTCATCCTCACATGGCAAGTCTGCGGAAGGTTGGTATTCTGTTGGGTCTTGATTAACTGGTTGGTCTGAATATTCCCGAAAGCCTTGAACTTCTTCTGAAACTTGGTCCTGTTGGATTTGCTGTTCGAGGCGATTGATTCTTTGAATCTTATTTGGAATTTGTTTGTCAGATGTTGCTCTCTTTTGGTTCTGGAAATTATTTGTACGCACAGTTCGCATGCTTACGTCGGTGTCTATTTGCTGCGGTGTTAGGAATGGGTTAGTGGCCTGTTGATTTGCGGCTGGAGCGGTATTTGGCATGAAAGCACGAAAGTTTGAACGTGGTTGATAGTTGGGGTTTGGATTATTAAAACGTTGTGACTGATTTGACATTTGTTGAGGGCGATTTTGGAAAAATGGCGTATTTGGTTGCATAAAAGGGTTTAAAGGTGCATTCGGGAAATTGTATTGTTGATTATTAGGATTTTGTCTGATGCTTCCTGGGTTTGCTCTAAGAAGTGGCTGAGCCGAAAGGGTTGGCAGGGCCCTGTTTAAGCCGTTATTGTAAATGGCAGCAAAATGATACCGGTTTTGGTTGGTTTCCAATTCCTGAGCCAAGGCCAAAGCCGAAGGTAAGTCCGCTGGCTTACATGAGAAAAGCGTGTCACAAAGAGGTCTTTTTAGTCCTGAAATAAAAACTCGTAGGGCATCTAGTCGATACTTTTGGTTTAGTGACTGAATGAGCGAAGCGTCTCCCTCATAGGACATTGTTACCTTGTTAACAATAGCGGTCAATTTTCTTTCAACTTCGTCGTAAAATTGAACTATAGTTTTCTGTCCTTGCCTGTCGTTGAAAGTTCCTGCTCTAATGTGAAAATTGATTTTTTATCCGAGTACGTAAAGTCTAGCCTCGCTATAATTGCTTTAAAATTTAAAACTGTATTGTATGCGCTTAATGTAGCGTCCGCGGTGCCAGTAATTTTGTTTCTTAAAATGGCCACAGCCTGATAGTATTTTGAGCTTCCTGTGTAAGGTTCAAATAGCTTGTGCGCTGTAATGGCGGCTTGACGCCAAGAAACGTATCTAGAGGAGTCGCCCTTAAATTCGGGGACAGACTTCACAATGTCTAGTGTCTCTTCACATTGTATGTTTGACACGATTTGTATTTCTTTGTATTCTTCTACAGTAGAGGTTGGTTGCAAATCATTGATTTGTCTAGTCAAATCATCTATGGTTGATTGAAATTCTTGCTTGGTCGCTTGGATTGCCTGCTGAATGGCAGTGTCTAGAAGTATTTTTAGGTTTGCAGCGTCCATTGCGCTTCCACTACTTTTCGCTTTACTTTCTGAAATTGACAAACTTCGTAGTCTTGTTAAAAGTTCGACTGTTTTCCTGTGCGCTTCCCCTATGTCTTGCATTTAATTCAGAGGGAAAAACAATAATTTCGGCAATCTTGGGAAAACAGCAAAGATCTATCGGTTTCGGAAGCAATTTCTCTCCAAATCTGGTATTAACTTGTAAAAATCCTCACATTGATTTTTTATAAATAAAATTCACTTTTTCATAATTCAGTAGAATTTACTTAAATAATTTAATGAAATTCAATAAAACCTTCACATTAGTTTTTTCTTAAAAACAAAATTCACACTTTTTTTATATAATTCCGTAGAATTTACTTAAATAACTTCGTGACATTAATTTATTCAAAAACAGAATTTATAGTTCTGAAAAATTTACTTAAATAACTTTTTTAAATCAGTTGCTTCAAAAACAAAATTCACTTTTTGTAATTCCGTAAGATTTACTTAAATAATTTTGGGAAATTCACAATCTTTATCGTCAATTAAAAGAGACAAGAATATCTTAAACTTTAACTTACATAAAAATGAACATTTTGGTGATTTTGAATCGGTGTTATGCTTCCTTTGCTGTGCTAAAAAGTTGACAATCGGCCGCTTGTTTTTTGTTGTTCCTTTTCCTCAAAAATCTTTCGACGTTCTTAGTTTCGTATGATGGTTTTTTTTGATGGTTCGTTCTTTTTTTGAAAGTGCCACAAATTTGGCAATTTGCTTTTTTATTTCAAAAAATTTTAACGTTTTTACGATAATTGCGTATGATAGTTTTTTTTTTTTTTTTTTTTTTTTTTTTTTTTTTTTTTTTTTTTTAGTGTTACAAATTTGGTAATTTGTTATTTTAATTCAAAATTCTTTCCAAGTTTTCATAATAGCTTTTTGATTTTATTTTTTTTTACCTTATGAGAAACTGCTTGATTTCTCTTTTTTTTTAAATTTCGCGATTTCCTTTATAAGGAATTTTATTTACGCACTTTATTTAATTTTAGTTGGGCGCCAGTAAACAGAACACAAATTATATCTTTTTAATAATTTTATTTATTAAACTTAATGGTTTCACCGTTCATATATATTTTAACAATTTAATATAACCTTTTAATGATTTATTTATTCAATTTAATGGTTTACCGTTCATATTTATTTTAACAATTTAATATAACCTTTTAATGATTTATTTATTCAATTTAATGGTTTTCCATGCCTGCTATGCAGGTTTCAGACTTGAAATAAGACTGACTTTTAATCTAACAGAAACTCTGTGGCCAAAATGTCGACTAAGCGAAACAGTCTATTTGGAAGGTAAAATAAAACATCAGCCAGACGCTGATGGGACAAAATTTGAAAGGCGCGTACGGTTTGTTTGCACAATTGCATTCGCGTTAAGTCAAAACAACAACAATGAATGCTTTAAGCATAAGAACGGACAACAACAATGCATGCTTTAAGCATGAGAACGGATGTGCGCGCGGCTTGCATGGAGTTCGCAAGTTCGAAATATGAAACGAAAGGAATTTTTTTTTGTCACGTTGAGGCGACGTATCTAGTTTTTGGTCACGTTGAGGCGACGTATCTTAACTTACATATTCGAAGTTTTATATTACGTACCCACGACTGTCTTACTATCTTATTTTATTTTTCAATTACGTGCAATATTTATCATTTAATATTTAAAAAATATATTTTTCCCTACTTCAGCCATTCCACACTGATGGCTCTTTGTTCGTGGGCATCTTCACCCGTCTTGCTAACATCTCTTGTAGGATCAACTTTATCCTCTTGCATTCTCTCGGCCTTCTCCTTATCTGACCGTGCTTTGGACCTCGTTTGCACTACTGATACTTTCTGTGCCTGAGGTACTCTGCTGAGTGCATCGGCATTCACATTCTTTTTCCCAGGTTTGTATATGATTTCAAAATCATACTCAGACAATTTGTGTCTAAACCTGGCTTGCCTAGACGTTTAGTCTTTCAAATTGGCTATGCCTCTCAACGGCTGGTGATCAGTATATATCTTAAATGGGCGTCCTAGCAGATATGCCCTAAAATTCTTTGTAGCCCACACTATGGCTAGAAATTCCTTTTCTATTGTGGAGTATCTCTTCTCCGTGTCGCTAAGCGCTCTGCTTGCGAATGCTATTGGTCGGTCATTACCGACTTCCCCTTGTGACAATACTGCCCCTAATGCTTCATTGCTAGCATCAGTGGTCAACAAAAACATTTGCTCACAGTCGGGGTACGCCAAAATTGGTGGCGAGCTAATTATTTCCTTTAGCCTCTCGAATGCTTGCTGACATCTCTCTGTCCATTCGAACTTTGCTTCTTTTCGTAGCAACTTATTAATCGGCAACGCAATTCCGGCTAGTCCTTCCACGAACTTTCTGTAATAGTTCACTAGTTCTAGGAATGCTTTCTTGTTCTAGGAATGCTTTCTTTTCTATTTCTTGGAACCGCTAAATTCTTAACGCATTCCACCTTCTGCGGGTCAGGCAGTGCTCCTGCTTCTGAGCAACGATGGCCTAAATAAACCACCTCTCTTCGCAAAAATTGACACTTCTCCGTGTTCAATTTCAAATTGTATTCTCGTAATTTCTGAAGCACCTTGTATAAGCGTTGCGAATGCTGCTGCTAGTTCTTCCCATAAATTACAATATCATCGCGATACACAAAACAATCTAACCCTTGTAAGCCTGTTAGCACATGGTTCATTAGCCGTTGGAATGTAGCCGGTGCTCCTGTGAATCCAAACGGCATTCTATTAAACTCATAATGCCCTAAACCGGTGCTGAACGCGGTTTTCTGCTTATCTTGGGTATCCACCAGAACTTGGTGGTAGCCACTCGCTAAATCAAGTGTAGAAAAATATCTACTGTGTCCCAATTGATCCAGTATCTCTTCTATCCTTGGTATTGGGAACACCTGCTTGATAGTGGCGTCGTTCAATTTCCTAAAATCGACGACCATTCTCCACTTCTTCTGACCGTGAGCACCTCTCTTCTTTGGTACCAAAATTATTGGTGAGTTCCAAGGCGAGCTACTCGGTGAAATTATGTTATCTTTTAACATTCCTTCCACTTGCCTTACTTCATCTTTGTGAGCTTGTGGCAATCTGTACTGTTTCTGGTTAATTGGTGGTTGATCCACCCTAGTAGGTATTTCATGCTCTACCTCTGGTGTATACGTCAACTGGTCTCCTTCCAGCAAAAATATGTCATGGAATGGGTCTAGCTTCAGTGATTCTAGCACTCTCTCCATTCTTTTTCTTATATCAACTTGTTTAATCTGATTAACCGATCTATAATTCGGTTCTTTAAAATTATCATAACTAGTGAACTTAGGCCTAAAATCCTCATCCATCAAGTAGTCCTTTTCTGAGGCGTTGAGTACACACGCGTACACCCTACCTTGTCAACGTGCGTTATGGTCTCCCCCATATATACGCCGTCCGCTAGCTGCTGCTTGTGCAAAACAACAGTCCTAAGCTTCGTATTTACATGCATAGTAACTACTCTGGTTGACCTTCCGTTTATTACCTCCATACCACACTTCTTAACCCTAGTCACGGTTCCTTCCTGCCATGACATTAATGGAAGAGTAAGGATTTTATTCTTGTTATTGTCATAGAATGATAACTGCTTGTCGAGCGCATCCAGTATGGTGCGGCCCCAAAGATTATCGCGGCCAATTATCCCATCAGCCGGGATACCTTTCCTATCCACTTGCACTGCATGC
This sequence comes from Clusia tigrina, assembly GCA_920105625.2. NCBI lineage: Eukaryota > Metazoa > Arthropoda > Insecta > Diptera > Clusiidae > Clusia > Clusia tigrina. Next base: position 149,010,211 of record OV050031.1, on the reverse strand, counting down.
ACTCTAAAACTTATACCCTTAACTCTACTGTGCCCTATTCTGAGCGACCCCAATGTCCTAATGCAACCTCCAAACACTCCGTTAAGCGTTCTTAAGTCCATTTGATTAATGTCTAGCCCCTTTCGTAAAACACTAGATTTTACGAGGCTAGTGTCCGCCCCTGAATCTACTAATAGCACTAGCTTTCCACTCACCGCCTCCCGATGAAGGCATCACCTAACCTGCTCATAGCGAAGCAACCTCCTTTTGTTCCCAATATGGACGTGTATCCATTCCCTAACTCTTCGTGATACTGGAGAGCCTCTTGCTCCTCCTTCTCCTGGACTGTAGTTCCTACATTACTAGTCCCACGTACTTCTGGCCTAATTATTACTCTCTTTCTTTTGGCTTTCCAGTCTACTGGCCTCAACTGGGCCGCTGGAAGTTTCCCTGGTTCCTTTGTTGGGATTGTCTATCCCTGCATTCCGCTGCCCGATGTCCCATTCGCCCACATGAGAAGCATCTCAAACCCTGTACGTTGTGGCTTATCCTTGCTTCACTTTTGGAATTCCAATTTGGTTGCTGCTGACCACTCCCAGTTTTGAAACGATTTCTTCCTTGGTTAATTCCTTCTGTTGAATTAACTGTGGGACTACTGAAGTTACCCCTGCTGTCCCTCAAGGGTGGAACCGGGCGCCTCGTAGCTGGCTGCCTTTTACTCTGATTCCCTTCTGTGTCTCCATGGCACTGTCTACTTGCCTCATGACCATATGTTTGGCACTCCATACAGTAGGGTGTGTTTTTGCGTGTAATGCACTCATCCCTTGTATGACCTTGCTTACGGCAGAACGAACATGTGGGTGCCCGCTGTACAAACCCCTTGTACGGATTTCTCGGATTCGCGGCTCTGCTGTCGGAGACACCGGAATTCTATGCTCCTCTGTATATGTTTGGGAAGTAATTACTTCCATCTCTGTTCACGACTGCGGCGGTGAACATGTCCTGTCTATTTTCCAACACGTGTACCTCGCCATATTTTCCCTTGCCCTACTCAACTGCGTGAGGCAACAACAGTCCGTGATTATTGTTGAACTCTCTCCCTAGATTTTGCAACTGTGATATTCGCTTGCGGTAATACACGTTGTCCTTACGTAAACAGAGTTATTAAACAAATTGGTTCTTGACACTCTCCTCCTTGTTTTTCTCCTCACCATCTTTAATACTCCCAAAAATCCATAGGAAAGGCCATATGTTTGTAAAAACCGAAATTTGATTTACAGGCAAAAGTGTCTTGATTCATTCCCGGAAATTTGAATCCATATTTAAAAATAAACCCATAACGTATGCACCACGTAATAATAACATTTATATTCTTCCTAATACCCTAAGCTCATGGTATTTAATTGTGTAAAAAAGTGAAAAAATGTGTATCCAAATATATCCCTACCGACAAACAAACACAAAACCCCTACAAAAAAAAAATCCTCACAGCTAGGATGAACATACATAGACCGTCCGATCATACTGACGGTTTATGGTTGTCATTCAATGCTGCGTGCAACAGCGCAAACGCGCCTGTAGGTTGCAACTTCTTTGACCAGCGCTACGGCGCCTTCAGGGTCGCAGAAGTATCTACTTAGATTACGCTATTATACACTCTACTCACCCAAATTTTTTTTTGATGACATCTTTATTCGACAGTGTCCTTAGATGAGGTCCTTCGAATTCGTTGCAGGATGCCTCTATGCTTCAGGGTTCCTTGCCCTCGGATTCCTCCAATAGGTCCTTTAGACCGGCTGCGCCAAAATGTTGGGATCCTTATCTGCTTGTCGGCGAGAGACGTCCTCTGGAATGTCCTGTCGCGGTAACCTGTAAACCTACAGCACTTTCTTAAAGAGCACTGCACTATTTTAGGTTTAAAACAACAAGAAGTTTATTCGTAAAACTCTAGTTCTTATATACTATTTATAAATGAACATTACAGTCTACGTCTTGACTTTTCTGGTGTTCCAGTTACGCAATTGTTATTTGTCAGTTGCGCAAGCCAACCGACCTACTTCAGTAAAAGTGTCGTCGGTGCATTCTTAATGCCCCTCGTCAGCTTGACTGCGGAACTGTGACACCCTAAAAGTTTACATCATAATTAATACATAAATACTATTCATTTACAATATTTGCACCCTAAAAATATGTGCGTTCTTAATGAATTTAATAGGAGCCGGTGCTGTGAGTCAACTACGCGTAGGTAGCTTGATTCTAACTCACAACACCAGGTAGATATAAGAAAAAGGTTGGAGAAGGTGCTAGAATCTCTTAAGTTAGACCCAAGCTTAAATTCAGAAAAGAAGGCATCAATAGAAGCTATTTGTACGTCATTCTATGACGTATTTTTGCTGGAAGTAGACCAGCTGACGTATACACCAGAGGTAGAGCATGAAATACCTACTAGAGTGGACCAACTACCAATTAACCAGAAACAGTACAGATTGCCACAAGCTCACAAAGATGAGGTAAACAGGCAAGTAGAAGGTATGTTAAAGGATAACATAATTTCACAGAGTATCTCGTCTTAGAACTTACCAATAATTTTGGTACCAAAGAAGGGAGGTGCTCAGATTTAGAAGAAGTGGAGAATGGTCGTCGATTTTAGGAAATTGAATGACGCCACTATCAAGATAGAGGAAATTCTGGATCAATTAGGACACGGTAGATATTTTTCTACACTTGATTTAGCGAGTGGGTACCACCAAGTTCTGGTGGATACCCAAGATAAGCAGAAAGCCGCGTTCAGCACCGGTTTAGAGCATTATGAGTTTAATGGAATCCCGTTTGGATTAACATAAACACCCGCTACCTTCCAACGGATAATGAACCATGTGCTAACAGGCTTGCAAGGGTTAGATTGTTTTGTGTATCTCGATGATATTGTGATTTATGGGAAGAACTTGCAGCAGCATTCGCAACGCTTGTGCAAGGTGCTCCAGAAATTACGAGAACACAATTTGAAATTGAACACGGAGAAATGTAAATTTTTGCGAAGAGAAGTGGTTTATTAGGCCATCGTTGCTCAGAGGCAGGAGCAATGCCTGACCCACAGAAAGTGGAATGCGTTGAAAATTTAGCGATTCCGAGAAATAGAAAGGAAGTGCAAGCATTCCTTGGACTAGTGAACTATTATAGAAAGTTCGTGGAAGGACTAGCCGGAATTGCGTTGCCAGTGAATAAGTTGCTACGAAAAAAAGGCAAAGTTCGAATCGACATAGAGCAGTCAGCAAGCATTCGAGAGGCTAAAAGAAATAATTAGCTCGCACCGATTTTGGCGTACCCCGACTTTGAGCAAACTTTTTTGTTGACGACTGATGCTAGCAATGAAGCATTAGTGGCAATGTTGTCACAAGGGGAAGTTGGAAATGACCGACCAATAGCATTCGCAAGCAGAGCGCTTAGTGAGAGGGAGAAGAGATACTCCACAATAGAAAAGGAATTTCTAGCCATAGTATGGGCTACGAAGAATTTTAGGGCATATTTGCTAGGTCGCCCATTTAAGATATATACTGATCCCCAGCCGTTGAAAGGCATAGCCAATTTGAAAGATCAAACGTCTAGGCTAGCCAGGTTTAGGCACAAATTGTCTGAGTATGATTTTGAAATCATATACAAACCTGGGAAAAAGAATCTGAATGCGGACACGCTCAGCAGAGTACCGCAGGCACAGAAGGTATCAGTAGTGCAAACAAGGGCCAACGCACGGTCAGATAAGGAGAAGGCCGAGAGAATGCAAGTAGATAAAATTGATGCTACAAGATATATTAGCAATGCGGGTTTCGATGCCAATGAACAAACATCCAGTAATGTGGAATGGCTGGAGGATAAGAAAGATATCCAGGCTGTGCTAAAGGGTTTCCATGACTCACCCCTAGGTGGACACCAGGGATTCTGGCAAACTGATAACAGAATTAGGCGAGTATACGGATGGAAAGGTATGCTCAGAGACATAAAAGAATATATAAAGAGTTGGCCAAAATGTCAGGCCAACAAGAGTTCAAGACTAACAAAGATGCCAATGGTGTTAACTGACGCACCAAAACAGCCATTTGATAAAGTTCATATGGATATTGTAAATATTTTACCTGAGACAGTTTCGGGAAATAAATACATATTGACGTTCCAAAACGATTTCTCAAAGTATATGGCGTGCGTAGCTATACCCGATGCTGAAGCAAGTACGGTAGCCAAAGCCTTTTTGACGAAATTATAGCACGGTACAACATACCTAAGGTTTTGATAAACGACAATGGTTCAAATATTGTATCGAAATTATTCTCAGAAACTTGTAAGATGCTGGAAATCAAGAAATTGCATATAACACCATATCATCCACATGCGAATGGGTCATTGTAACGCTGTCATCGATCTCTGGCCGAGTACTTGCGCAGTTTTGCCAAGTCGGAAGACGGCTCGGATTGGGATCAATGGTTGACTACTGCACTGCATGTACACAATAATACTGTGCATGTATCAACGAGGCAAACTCCGTATAGAACACTCTACGAATTTGATTTCAACATATACTCCATCGTAAATTGTCTCGTTCGGTTGTGTTTGAAATCGTCTCTATTGATATATTAACTTAAACTGAATTTACCACATGTACAATTTTATCAAAAATACAACAAATAAGTACTAACGATTAGTAACAATAACAAGTAAAGATAGGAGTGTAAAGATCATCAAAGTAAAACAAAAGTCAGGAAGCTCCATCAAAGCATTACATTTTGTTGATACACAAAATGAATACAAGAACAAAGGCCGTGTCTAAACCAGTCTTGTCCCCTGCAACCCCGCACAGTAACGCAATTAAAGAGAGTTTTTCTATGAACGCCGTATTGCAACAGCTAGAAAGTGGTATTGTGAGGCAGAAGGAGAGCATCGTTACTGAGCTGCGTTCAGCATTGAAAACGTCGGATGATGCAGAAATTAAGCGAAACTGCGGCGGAACTCTCAAACATAAAGTCTTCGCTATTACTGTTTGACAACAAATTTCTGCTGTTGAAAACGTGATTTCTAAAGTATTTGAGTTGCGAAAAGGACTGGTGGAAGTCCGAAAGCGGGTAGAGAAGTATGAAAAGTCTGCTTCGGGTGCTGTTCCTGGTTTGGAGGGTGAGCGTCTGGCAATGAAATCCCAGTTGGCAATGCAGGATAATGCTGCAGTCGCATATGACATGAGGATATGCGACGTTCCGTGCATCGCACAGGAGGATCTACACAGTATGTTCTCTAAATTGTGTTCCTCCGCTAATATTACTCCACCTGTCGTAAGGGCTATCTATAGGGTGAAGAGTGAACACAACAAAGCCACTATTACTGATACAGTTATAGTGGTAAAACTAGCTTCACCCTACGATAAAAACCTTGTTTTAAGAGGTATTGCTGCTTTTAAACGCACTAATCATGGCACCTTATGTTTACGGCATGCAGGATTCGATTCGGACGTCACAATTTACGTTAACGAAAATTTAACAAAGCTGAATTACGAAATAATGCGAGCGGCAATCCGCTTGAAAAAGCAAAAGCACTTGTTCGCAGTATTCACTTTGCGGGGTCTGGTTCACGTGAAGTGTGCTGAGAATGCGAGAGCAACGCGCATAGATTTTTTGCAGCAGTTGAGCGGTCTTTTTCGTGGAGAGGAATGATTTGTCTTTCATGAAAATTGTTATATTTGATGTTTTCTCTTCTGAGCTTATATTCAATCATTTGATTTTAAATAACTGTTTTTATATTATAATGTTACACTTTTTATATTTTTTGTTGTGGATACTATATATGTGTATGTATACTTAAGTAAGTTATTATTGTTCACAGTTGTGCAGAATTCATTGTATGTACCTTTTCCAATGCTCTTGCAGGTTTCTCTTAAGTTCAGATCGTAGCCAAACTGTATGTGTTGCCAAATTAATATTAAGGAGAGTATATGATTGTATACTCTCATTCCTAATTCATCGTAGCTACAGTCGTTCCGAATGGTCTAATTAACCTATCAGTGGGTTCCAGAGATAGTAATTATAACCTTATTCGTATTCTTGGTAGATTACAAATGGGAATGAAAATTTGCCATATAAATGCACAAAGCTTAATGAATAAGATGGATGAGTTCAAATATCTATTTGAGGATTCTGGCGTTGATTTTGTGTGTGTTTCTGAAACGTGGTTCATCCCATCAATGCAGAGGAGTTTATTCAGTGGATACAGATTGTTTCGTGTGGATAGAGTGACTCATGCCGGCGGGGTGGCAATTTTTGTGAGGGATGGTATTGCGTGCAAAGTCCATAGCAAATCAGTTTGTGAAGGTCAGATTGAGTATTTGTTTTTAAATGTTGACAATGGAGTTGAAAGACTTCTTGTGGGCTGTGTCTACAGACCTAATCGTACAATTGACATACAATCACTGATAGATCACATTCGGGCAATTTCTTTGGACTCTCAAAGTATTGTTATTGCAGCAGACTTCAATAGCAATATTCTAGTTGAGAGCGGACTTGTCACGGAAATGTTGGCATTGGGCTTGGTTTCCGCTAATACAACATCACCGACACATTTTACGGGACAAACAGTTCGCTGTTAGACGTGTATTTTATTGATGATTTGAAGAAGATTAAAATTTACAAACAACTCCCTACTGTTTTCTCCCTGTTTTTCAAAACATGACCTTATTTTTCTGACGCTTGATTTTACACTTAATATGACAACCAAAGTTTTGAGATACCGAGACTTTAAAAATATTGACTACCAACACTTATGTTCTAAACTTGACACTGTACAATGGAACTTGATATATTTTATGCCCTCAGTAAATGACAAAGTGGAATATCTACAATCTAATATTAAATGCCTTTTTGATGAGTTTGTCCCAAAGAAAGTGCGCACCGTTGACCATAAAGAGCAGCCTTGGTTTACTAATAAAATCAAGAATTTAATTAACACACGTGATGCTGCATACAGACGATGGAAGCTATATAAGCTACCTCTTCTATATGAAACTTACAGAAATCTTAGAAGGCAGGTTACTAAAGATATCAAAGCCGCTAAATACTCCCACTTCGGAAAAACATTTAGCAGTGCAGTAACCAGTAAACAAACATGGAGACATATTCGGAGCATAGGTACAGGGAATATAGCTACTTTCGGGAACATTGACATGGACCTAAATGATTTAAATAGGAAATTTGTCTATCTTTCAATTGAAGCTGTGCAAAAGAATGCTTATGCAAACTGTTGTAGTTCTGTGTCCTCTGATATTATGTTTGGGTTTTGTGGTGTTTACGAGTCAGATGTAATGGAGTGCTTTCTGGGTATAACGTCAAATGCTTGTGGTACTGATGAGATTCACCCTGTCTTTGTTAAGGCCATACTTCCTAAGCTGCTGCCGGTCATAACTCATATTTTTAATACTGTTATAATGACATCAACTTTCCCTAATTGTTGGAAGTTAGGGAAAATTATTCCAACCCTAAAGTCTGATAACGATTATAGACCAATAGCAATTTTAGCAAACCTGTCCCAGGTATTTGAACTAGTAATGGCGAAACAATTAAAAAAGTTTTTAGCAGACAATAACATTATAACGGAACGACAGTCTGGGTTCATGCCAAGAAGGAGCTGCATAACGGCTCTGACTGATGTAGTGGAGAGTATTCGCGCATCACTTGACTTAAATAAGGTGTCTTTCTTGGTATTATTGGAATTTCATTCAAAGGCATTTGACTGTGTTGACCACAATATTTTATGTACGAAGCTTCTGAGAATGTACAATTTCTCATCCGGCGCAGTGAAGTTTATAGAATCATACCTTACGGATAGAACCCAAGCGGTTTACCAACCTAGTCAGTGTGAGGACGAGGCATCGGATTTCTTGTCGGTAGTACGAGGTGTACTTCAGGGGTCCATATTGGGGCCTCTTCGTTTTGTATATAAATGATCTACCGACTGCATTGCATGATTGTGATATTCGTCTGTATGCTGATGACGTCCAACTTTACATAAGCTGTAAAAGGGACGAAATTATTAATTGTGTCACTCAAATTAATAATGACTTATTTAATGTTTATAACTGGGCAAAGAAAAATGGGCTTTGCCTTAATCCTGCTAAGTCAAAATGTTTAGTGACTTACAAGAAAGACTTTGATACCACAATACTACCCAGTATTATTAATGAATGGGTGATTGAATGTGTAAACACGGCTAAAAACTTGGGAGTTATATTTGATGGCACTCTAACATGGAGTAACCACGTTGCTGTCACGGTTGGCAAAGTTTACAGTATGCTGCGTTCACTGTGGTCAACGCAATATTTCACCCCACAAGGAATCAGAATGCTGTTGGCTACCTTCTCCCAACATTGCAGTATGGTTGTGAAGTTTTTGCGATTTGTGATGCAGCTAGCAAACGAAAGCTTAATGTCCTATTTAATAATATAACAAGGTAATTATGGCTTGAGTAGAACAGATCATGTATCCACTTTATCAAGTTTTTGGGATCACATTCGATCAAATCTTGGAGTCTACGACTATCATCTTTCTTCACAAGATTATTTAAACCCAGGAACCTCCATATTTGTTTAGATGTCTCAGGTTCACACGTTCCTGTCGTTGTAACCCACTTGTCCCGTGCAAACATTCGTCTCTTATGTCTGATCGTCAGTTTTTCGTGTATGCAGTAAGACCCTGGAACTCACTTCCTATACGGCTGCGAAGTATTGGCAACACTGTACAAGTCAGGAATGAACTTGGGGGCTACTTTCGGGCGCAGTGAATTTCTGGGCAATCTGTATTGCTTTGTTCATAAATTGTGATATGTATTTATCTTATTGTTTATTGTTTTGTTGTATATTTTAATTTTAATTTTGATTGACTTTATACTTTTATTGTGATTATTATTAGTTTATTATTAGTTGTATTTGAAATACTTTAAATTTACTTAATTTGTTACATTTAGATTTAATTTCATTACATTTCATTTTCATTACTATTTTTAACAAACATTGAAATTTTTCTTTTAAAAACATTAATATTTATTTCATTCTTGACATCATTCGGTATATTGTTGTACGTCAAAAGTTCTTTATAATAGAGGGATCTCTGCATAGCACTTGTTGTTACTCGTTGTATCCTGAAATCTTGGCCATTTCTTGGCTGATATGGTTGTGCGTCTCCAACATATTGTATTTGATCTACAAAATATTTTGGTGCATTTCCACTTTTGATTTTTTGTATGAAGCATAAAGTGTTGAATTTTATTCTTTGTTGAATATTTAGCCATTTAAGTGATTCAAGCATAAATTGAATTGAAGTGTACCGATTACATTTAAGAATAGATCGCATTGCCTTATTTTGAAGCTTTTGTAGTCTTTCTATTTGTGTTTTTGTGCAACATGTGTATAGAACAGTGGACCCATACTCAAAGTGAGGTTTAATTATTGTGTTGTAAATATTGACTGCCGTTAATATTGATATTTTATTTCTTATTCTTTTAAGGAAACCTATTTTTTTGCCAATTTTTTTATACATCGTATCTATGTGTTCTTTAAATTTTAATTCATTATCAATTATGAAACCCAGGTATTTTATTTTTTTAACTTTTTCTATAATTTCGTTATTAATTTTAAATATTGTGTTATTGTTCATTTTTATTTCCATTAATTTCGTTTTACTTACGTTTAATTTTAATTTATTCATTTTTAACCATGTAGTAATATTATTCATATCGTGCAATAAATTATCCTGACATTTTTCTTCATTGTTTGCTTCTGTGAAAATAAGTGTATCGTCTGCATATAAAACAATTTCACATTTTTCCAGAACATTCGGCATATCATTTATATATATAATAAACAACAAAGCACCTAAAATTGATCCCTGCGGTACTCCAAATTCGTTATTAATTTTAATTGATTTTGTATTATTAACTTTAGTGACTTGTTTGCGGTTTGTTAAATAAGATTCAAACCATTTTAGTTCGTTTCCCTGTATCCCGTAACTATATAGTTTCTGCACCAGGATATTTCTGTCAATAGTTTCGAAAGCTCTTTTAAAATCTAGAAATATTGCCATAATTTTTTTATTTCTTTCCGTATAGTTCCATCTATTTATCACATAGTTTACAGCTGTTTCACACGAGAAATTCTTTCTGAATCCTGACTGGTATTTTGAAAGAAGCTTATTTTGTTGTATATACTTTTCAAGCTGCTCTTTAACCACCTTTTCGATTATTTTTTCAGTTGTCTTAAGTGTATTAATTGGTCGATATTCCTCGCATTTATTTGTTTTGGCGATTTTTTCAATTGGTGTGACTATTGATTCTTTCCAATTTTCAGGAAAGGCACCTAATTCCAAAGATTTATTTATTATATTTAGCAAAATTTTTCCTATGACGTTCCAGTTATCAAGGATTATTTTACTCAAACTTTGTTGCAGTCAGGTTAAGTTTTTAAATGTTTGCATATATTCTTAAGTTCTATTGTATTTATTGCACGAAATTTAAATTTAGAGTTTATCACAGGTACTTTGTTTCTATATTGTATATTTCCAATCGATTCTCGAATTAAATTAATACTATTTATGAAATATTGGTTAAACTGGTTGGCTATTTGAAAATTGTCCTTATATTCTACATTATTAAATATCACAGATTTTATCACATTTTGGGGTTTTTTAAGGATGAGGTTCTTAATCTCTCTCCACATTTGCTTTTGGTCTTTGGTATTATTTATTTTATCGTTTATGTGCTAATTTTTTGCGTTTTCTATTGTTACTTTATATAAGTTTCTAATTAGTTTATAATTATTCCATGCATTATATGTATTCTGTTGTAAGGCTAGTCGATACTTCATCTTTTTTTCTCTTTTCATTATTTTAAGTTCATTTGTAAACCAGTTTTTAGTATTGTTTCCTTTATAATTTTTTTTATTCTTTAATATTTTTTTTATTTGTGAATTTTTTTATCAGATTTTCGATACTCTCATCTAAAAAAGTAGCATCACTGTTGACATCACTATTATTATTATTATTATTATTTTTCTGTAATATTGCACTTAGTTCTCTATAAAACACGGGTTGTCTATAATTAAATATTTCAGTTTCATTATATTTTATTTTTTCATGGCACTGATTAGGTATTTCGAAAGTTATATTTATGGATTCGTGATCCGATATTTTATTTTTTATATTTGTCTTCGCTGTTAACATTTGATTGTCTGTAATTATATAATCGTTTAATGTTTTTGAGTTAACCGTAATTCTTGTATAATCATTCATTACTTGTTTTAGTCCATTATCGTCAAGTATATTTTGTATCTTATATTTGTAAAACTCATTTTTGTTCCAATCGATGTTAAAATCACCTGCTATTATAACGTCATAATTTTGTTCGCTTATTTCTTCTATTATTTCCTAAAATGCTTCGCAGAATTCAGCAATTTGACTGCTTGGTGATCTATAAACAGCTACTGCCAAAAAACATATACCACAATATTTTGCTGTGCACGCAGATATCCAATATTTTGAGTCAACAACTTCTTCTTTAATAATATTTATATTCCATTTCATTTTAAAATACATTATTACTCCACCCAGTTCTCTTTGAATTTGAACAAGTTACATATTGGTTGTACTGTTGTATTTGTATCTCTTGATCTTCCATGTCCTCAGTCAAATGTGTTTCGGACACAATTATAAAATCCGGCTTTTCCTCATATGCTATAATCTCCAGTTGACTAAAGTTAGTCATTAACCCTTGTATATTTGTATATATTCCACACACGTTCTTTGATTGTTAATCAATTAGACCCAATCTTTTCTTTTTCATATTTATCTGATTTTTGTATACAGGACACTCTTTACTATTTGTTTCATGATTTTCATCGACTCCCATATGAACTCTCTCATTTTCTCTAATATAACTAATACACTTAATACTTTTTTCTTCGTTACACTCAGAGCTTTTATGTTTTCCGTGACACTTATAACATGTTATTTCATTCTTACAATCGACAGCTTTATGGTTGTATCCTCTACATTTAAAACATTGTATTACACTCGTTCCATCAAATACTCTGCATTTTTCCCAACCTACATTTAATTTTTGCTGGGATATCACTTTCACGTACGATTCATTATCTATTATTAATTTTGCATTGTTTATGATTATGTTATTTCTCTTATATTCATATGTCTTTACAATTTTTATGTCACTTTCTTCTAAAATTTGGTTTTGTTTTTTTAGTTTCTCTATAAGTTCGTCATCGGGTATTTTAAACGACATGTCCGTTATTATAATTGTCATCTTATTTTCACTGGGTACTCTTATTTCATACTTTTCACTCATTACTGTTTGCAGTGTATTTTTTATTTTTTCTCTTTCTTCATTACTCGCACTTTGAATTACTACTATTCCGTTTCTTCTGTTCTCAATGTTAATAATTTTAAAGTCTGTTGGGTCAAACGTTTCTTTAAAACTTCTTTTGTTTTTTCAATTTCTTGTCTTTCTTTCGGGTTCACTAGCAAAGTCATTTGTTTTCTTATGTGTGGCACTGGTGTGTTATTTTTTCTTGCCTCTGCATATGAGGATGTACTTGGTTTCACACTTGTTTCGTTCACTACTTTTTTAATTTCGTTGCATAATTTTTTATTACTTTCTTCAATTTTATTACTTAGATTTTTACTTTGGTTTCCATACTCTTTCAGTTCGTTACACATTGTTGCACTACTTTCTTCAATATTTTTACAAATATTTTTCTTTTGGTTTCCATGCTCTTTCAGCACTTTTAGTTCGTTACTTAACGTTGTACTCTGTTCATCAATTTTCTCATATATGTTTTTGTTTTGATTTGCGTATTCTTTTATTTCACCGTATACTTTCTTAATTTCTTCAGTATTTTTTTCACTCATTCTCTGGGCCAATTCAATTTTTTTTAATTTTTCATTATACTTTTTTTCAGTTTCTTCTAAAAAACCTTTAAATTCTTTTTTGTTTTCTTCCAATAAAAATTTAAAGTCGGTCTTATATTCCTTTAAGTGTTGTTTGCCTTTGCTTATGCCATCTTCGATTTGGTGTAGCATTAAATCGAACTTGCGGATATATTGGATACAATCATCAGATATTACATGTGCCCTATTCCTCTGTTGTGTCATCTTCGCTGTATGTTCGTCAATTCCTGAACACCTGAGTGTGTAGTGATATACCTTTCCACATACTCCAACGCAAATTATGCCAGTTTCGCCACGAATTTTACACTTGCATTGAGGGCACTCTGCCATTGTTTTGTATTTTTATATTTAGTGTTTGCACAAAATTTTTATTAAACATTAAATATTAAATACATAAAATGTCTTTATTCTGTATAAACAGAAATTACACTTTTTATCGATGTTTTAACTCGTTAAATTTTATTTTTTAATTTAATTTTCCGGAGCTTAAAAAATTTGCATTCGCTTGCTTACAGTGTTGCCACATATTTGTATAAATGAATTTCTTTCATAATTTATATTTCATTTTACTTTGGAATGAATTGTTCCAATTAAGTTAATTATTGAAAATATATATAAGTTAATTTATTTACTACTTATTTTTATTCAAAAAAAAAATAGACATCAGAATGAATTCTAATGTCGTCGACTTTATTAATTGAATTAAAACTTAGAACTGACTTAACATTTCTTATAACTTATAATAATATGCCTAGAACTGCTCTGCTGCTATTGTTGTTGGTGTTTGTTGTAGTGGTTGTAGTTTGACGTTGGCGAAATAGCTGACGTTGCGTTCCCACGGTTTGACGAATGCATCGGATGCGCGTGCATGGTGTCAGCTTATTTTATTATTTTGGCATTTTGTGTGTTAACACCTCCCCTCCTTAATTCAAACGTCCTCGTTTGATTTAGGTGTTTGAATGAAAATTTTATTGAGTCCTTCTATTGCCGGTTTTGAAAGTGTGGATCGTCCTTGGATACTTTTGCAATTTTCGCTCCTTGTAGCTTCTTCCATATAGTGGTTTTTATTACTAAAAGTATTATAAGCAATATTGCTAAAAGGGTCAGTGTAATGTTGGTTCCAAATGATATTTTGTTGCGGGTATCCAATAGGTTGATATGAGCGGTGTTATTGAAATTAAGTTCCTTCATCATTTCCAATGAAAGCATCTCTTCAAATTTTTGTAGCTTGGAAGTTGGTTGTAATAGGGCGGGTAATGGTGTGTATGTGGTGATTTCTTTGGAAGTGTATGTTTTGCTATTAATTTTTATAGTTGTGTTATGAAACCGTATTCAAAATGTTCCTTCTAATTCCATTGTTTCGTTGTCAATTGATGCTGATCCATTGAATTGGTTTAACAATAGAAGTCCTGGGGTTATTTCGTCGATTTCCGGTATGTGTTGGTTGTTTACAATTGTGCAGTTTGGTACTTGGTTATTCATTAACTTAGGAATGCATGCAGTTTTACTTATATCTACAATATTGTCATGAGGACATATTGATAGCTTATTATACGTTTTACACTTTTCTCTTATTCCATATGTTTCGTTTGTGCATTTTAATATAGAATTATATTCGATTTTATTGATTTTGTTTTTCTTTTTCACGTGTTTAATAATCATTGTTTTACAGAGTTCTGTGTTAGTTTCTGGTAAACTTACAATATAAATAATAGATTTATCATTTGATGCAATTTTTATTTGGGCGAATTCAAGTGCCTCATCAATGTTTACGTACGGTATGCTTTCTTTATCAAATATATCTTTTACAATATCTAATTCATAGTTCGATAAAATATAGGAATTTACAATATTAGCCTTGGCCCAATGTATCGCATATTCAATGTATATTATTTCCTCTTTAATTATTTCTAACTTACTTTTCATAATCATTATAATTTTGTATTCAATTTTGCCTTCTGACTTAATTTTTAAAACTTCATTGGTTACATTATTTATTTCATTTATTCTTTCTATGGTCATTTTATTAATTAGAGCTTGTTGATTATTATTTATTAATACGTTATTGAATTTGTCGGTTAATATATTAAAATCGGAATGGTCTGGCGTGCCAGCTATCCATTTCCATGTGCTACCTATAAAATCTAAGGATCTTTGTGAAAGGATTGTGTAGAAAGGATGGTTGGGTGGTATTTTTGTTTTAAATGTAGATTCTATTATTTCAGCCGCATCTTCGTATTGTTTTATGTCGATGTCGTGTATTATCTTAAACGTACCAGTCTGGAGTTTGGCGCTGCCTGCATATATTGTAACCAATTGAGAATTGGTATAGTCCAGAATTTTTGTATCTCCTGTGCATGATGCCTTGAAAAACCTAAAATAAAGTAATTTTTAGTTTCTAATTAAGCTTTTGTGTACAATTTGTCCTTTTTCTGTTAAAATTGTACTATTCGTTTTGGTGAATTTGTCTATGGCTGTCATTAAAATTTTCCTCTCTGTAAGAAATATATCGATATGTACTGTGTGACCGGGGAATGTTGGCAAAGGGGTTCGTTCAGTTTTGGTTGATTTGGTCGTCGTTCGTATTTATTTTCTTTGCTTGTTGTACAGATTGTGGTTATTCTTTTTATTTTATTTAACATTCCTGGAAAATAATATTTTTCTAGAATCTGTGCTTTATTTTCTCGAGTATAATGTTTTCTTGTTCTTGTTCGTTTGCAATGTCCTCTACTAATTTTTGCGTATATCTTGCTTTATAGTTACTAAAGTGAAGTGGATAGATATTTTGTATTTGGCCCATAATGGGTTCATCGGTGCGTATTCCGTTGATGACGGACGGATTAAGATATCTCTTTAAAAGCGAGACCAGATTTGATTCTGAGAATTGTTGTTCGGTAATGATATGTCTATGGAAACTTGGAAATACAATTTTGAATCGGTAGTCTGAGCAATCACCAACTTTAAGAAATATTTGGTTCTTGAATACATTTATTGGGGTTTCTGTACATGGAATCAAGTTGTGACTTGAACTTTCATCACTATGGATCGTTGGTGTTAGGGAGTTAATTTCTACGGGTATTCTAGAGAGAGTGTCGCCGACGACGTTTGCTTTACCAGGCTTGTATGTTAGATGATAATTATATTCTTCAAGGATGGCTTTCCATCTCTTCATTTTGCTATTGGTATTTTTTGCGTTTAGAGCGTAGGTGAGGGGTTGATGGTCTGTGAATATATTGATTCTTTTTGAACCGTATAGGTAGTTTCTAATAGTTAAGAGACCAGATGATGGCAAGCATATCCTTCTCATTGGTAGCGTAGTGTTCTTCAGTTTTGGTAAGAGTTCTGGAGATAAATGAGATTGGTCTATTGTTTTGGGACAATACAGCCCCGATCGCATAATCAGATGCGTCCGTAGTTAGTTCGAATTCTTTTTCGAAATTTGGGTGAGATAGTATAACGTCTTGTGATATAAGTGAATTTTTTATTTTATTAAAAGATTCGATTGCATCTTGATCGAAAGTTATAAGTTTATTTTTTGAAGCAAATTTGGAAATACGACCTTCCTCTCCTCGTAAAAGGCTGGTCTGTGGCTTGGCAATTTTTGCATAATCTAGAATGAATCGTTGATAATATCCGGACATTCCGAGGAATGATCGGAGTTCTTTCAGATTCTTTGGTAGGCGCATTTTGGCTATTGCGTCTATTTTGTTTTTTTTTTGTTTTTATACCGTCTATTCCCACGACGTACCCTAGAAATTCAACCTCCTTTTTTAGGAATTCACATTTGTCTAACTGGACCTTCATGTTGGCTGATTCCAGTGCTCTGAATACTATTTTTAGATTTCCAAATGTTCTTTTTCATTTTTTCCAAAAATGATGATATCGTCTACGTAGACGTAACGTATGTTGCCTTAGTATATCGTCTAAGGTCCTTTGAAATATAGCTGGGGCATTTTTCAGCCCAAAGGGTAATCTGACAAATTCAATTTTTCCATTGTTAATGGAAAATGCTGTTTTTTCTATGTCGGATTCCTTCAGTGGAATTTTATAGAATCCGCTTTTTAAATCTATTATAGTAAAATATTGGTTTTTACCAAGGTTAGAGAGAACGTCATTAATCTCAGGGATAGGATATCTGTCTGGAATGGTAACGTTATTGAGTTTCCGCTAATCTATCACCATACGGTATTTTCTTTCACTGGATGCGTCCATTTTTTTCTGAACGATTCAAACAGGTGAATTAACGGTCTTATGATGCCTTCTGCAAGCAGCTCTACTACTTGCCATTCGACCTCTTCTTTTAGAGCCATCGGACAAGGATAGGATTTTGAATAAATGGGTGTCTCGTTTATAGTGCGAATCTCGCCCTTTATTGTAGAAGTGTATGTTAGTTTTTTGTTGGGATCTGAGAATAATCTTGGACAATTTCTGATGATATTATTTAACTGTTCTTTCTGTGTATGTGTAAGGTGTGATAAACGCAAATTGATATGGTTAACGTCCTGTGCTGCCTGTTGCTTAAGTGGAAACTTAATGTTCGTAGAAATTGTCATAAAGCTTTCGTCCGTGTGTAATGTTTCTTTTAATTGTTTAAGCGTATCGTTTCCTATAATTCCATGAAAGGTTGTTAATGTGGGTAGTATAAAAAATTTTAACTTTTCAGTTTGTGGACCAAAGATGTTCACGAAGGTGTGGTGGGTTATTTGGATATTTCCAGCAATTGAGTTAACTGTGAAAGATTTTGCATTGGGAATAGGATTTCTAATACGTATCGATTGAATGTAGTTTTTATTAGAGCCTGTGTCAATTAGGAAGTTGAGTACGTCTCCACTTTTGGTTTTGAATTCAAAATAGGGAAGTGAAGACTCTCTTAATCTAAAAAATATATATCGTTAGCTTGATTTATCTCTTCATACCCTTGGTTAGTCATGTCATGTTCGTCAGCTATGTGTTGGTATTCTTTTTGGGAATCAAATAACGTATGATCGGTATCGACGCCAGTGTCTCCGACATTAGTTGTACTACATGCGATATCTGTATTGGCATGGAAATTTCTCTGAACTTTGTTTGGGTGATGCTCCTGCTGGGGTGCTGGTCGTTTATTAAATTGTTGAATGTTTGGTCTATTCTGATAATGGACCTGTCTAGTTTGGATGGAAGGGTCTAACTCCATTGGAACTGGGGGTTTCGGGGGCAAGTGTGGCCTATTATTAAATCCTGATAAGTTTCGTTGACCAAATTGTGGTCTTGGTTGTAACGGATTATTGCTTACATAGTTGTGGTTATAATGGGGTCGTGATTGATACGGGTTGTTATTTACAAAGTACTGATTATCCAGTTGGAACACTCGCGGGTTATTGTAAGAGTAATTCTGATTGTTTCGTTGAAATCCGTTTGGATTGTTATTCTAACTTGGTTGTGGGATGTGTGTCAGTTCTGGGAAAAACCTTTTATCAGATGTTTGAAAAGGAGGAAAATTTGAACGTGGTGGTCTGGGGGGTTGGAAAGATTGTCTGGGTGGTAGCAGAGAATTATCCGATTTTCTGAAATTATTCGATCTTTGGATTGAGTTCATTCTGTACATCATATTATCCAACTTTTGGCACAAGTGCAATGCTTGTGACAGCGTTGTCGGTTCTCGAACACTCAGCAATCTTGGAAGATCGCCATTAAGACCACGAATAAACGTATCTAAGACTTTTTCTCTGTAGGCGTTGGTCATCGTTGAAGAGCTTCTTCACTGGATTCTAAACAAGCGATCTTGTCTAAAATCAATGAAAGATATTGATAAATTTGTTGGTAGAATTCCGTTATTGTCAGGTTTCGTTGGGTTAAAGTAGTCATTTCATATGTCCCTATGTCGCGTTTGTCTGAATAGTGCATCATTAAGCACTTTTTTATTTTCATCCAGTCTAACGGTGTCCGGTAGGATTCTAATGCGATACAATTTTGTGTCGTACAGTATGTAAGATGGCATAGTATTTTGGAGTGCCCTTAATGTTTTCATATGCGGTGAAAATTCTGTCGACAGTTTTCCACCAAGAATTAAACTCTCCTGCTTGCCCAGAGAATTCTCTTAGGCATTTAACGATGTCAGGTATCTTGTCCAATTCTTTTACGTTCGTGGAGCTAAATGGTACGAAATGGTCACTGTCGTCATTTTCGACAAACGGGTCTCTTTTCCCACTATGTAGTTCGCCTGTCACTGTTGCGCTCGTCCAATTTATTTTCAAACGTTGTATTTGTGGCACTTTTATTTATTTTGCGTTTATTACAAAATTTTAATTAGCGTTTTAACGTATAATTTAGTTTTTTTTATTTTTTTTTTTGTGGCACTTTTTACCGTTTTAGTTTTTATCGTTTAGACTCAAAATTCCACGGGTCCCTGCTCGGGCGCCAGTTAATTTATTTGCTACTTATTTTTATTTAAAACAAAAACCAATGAGTGTTCAAACTCACGGGCGATGTGTTAACACCTTTTTGTTACACGGTGCCAGTTCGATTTCTATGAACACATTAGTAAATTTTACATTGGATAATAAAAAAAAATAGTTTATTGATTTAAATTTTAAATGTTAAGTTTTCAACACAGATAAAATTGTTCTGTGATAGCTGAAATATGAGACATAAACTTTAGATTCGATCCTATCTAAATAACGTGAGAAAACAGCGTCAATTGTAGTTATCATTTTTTTTTGCATAGAATTTCCTATTACTTCTTTTTAACGCAGAATATACCGGACAGGTTTTGCTATTTGCTCGTGCCGATGTCTGTGAAGGAAATATTTCTCATGAATTTGTTGTTGCGCTCGCTGATTCGAATCAATTCCAGACTTGATTCATAAAATCTTGATTCGCAGAAAATCTTCGTTTCCGCAGTCGCAGAAAATCTTCGTTTTCGCAGACGCAGAAAATCTTCGTTTTCACAGTCGCAGAAAAAATGACTCTGTGTGTTGTTTGCATGTATTGACTTTGTAGATTTAGTCCCTACACGCCGCTATAGATGTTAACACATCAAAAATAGACCTCAGAATGAATTCTGATGTCGTCCACTTTATTAATTGAATTCAAACTTAGAACTGACTTAGAATTTGTTATAACTTAATAATATGCCTAGAACTGCTCTGCTGCTATTGTTGTTGGTGTTTATTGTAGTGGTTGTAGCTTGTCGTTGGCGAAATAGCTGACGTTGCGTTCCCACGGTTTGACGAATGCAGCGGATGCGCGTGCATGGTGTCAGCTTATTTTATTATTTTAACATTTTGTGTGTTAACATATATACTTCATGTCATTAAGACAGCTTAAAAATGTTATTACCTTAATGTCCTAACATCATTTGTATAGATAAATAAATAAATAAAATAAATAAATAAATAAACATGCCAGCAAATTTGAAGCGCAAATGTGCGCCAGTATACAATGCTGATGACCCCAATAAAGTGCAAAAGTATCAGTTACAGCGAGCGCACGAGTTGGTTAGAGAAAACCAGGATTGTGCTAAACGAGGAGCCAGGGAAGCCTATTACAAGGTACTAAACCCAGTAATCTTTCATGTGGGTGACCCAGTACTCATGAAAAATCAGGTTTGGAGAAACAAATTCTCACCTATTTGGATAAGTCCGTATGTAGTAGCAGAGATCCGCAGCCCAGTTACCACGGTGGTAACGATTAAGGGCAAGCATAAAAAGCTACATTATAATTTATTGAAATTGTTTCATATGAGACCACACAATTAAAGACATGTGTTATCAGTGTTTTACAAGTGTAAACACAAGAATAACAACATATAGAAACTTATATCGCGTACGTGTGTACTCGTATATCAAATAGCACAGTTATGATTTTCAAAGTCAATGGTAGCAGAAGTGTGCCAATTAAACTCAGGCGATTAAAATTGACGTAATGTAAATATGCTTATTAGGCAGTGTAGCCGAATGACGCACCATATAGAAAAACTTTTTTTTTATTTTCTAAATAATAATACAAGAAAATTCGAACACGAAAAAAAAATCATAAGACAGTCATGGGTAGGAAATATAAAACTGGCCAAAAAATTAAAGGATATACAAACATACATAGGGTATTTTGTGCACCGAGGTTTGACGCGTAAGCGTTACCGCCAGGCAACGGAACCGCTAGTGAAGTAAGTATTTTGGATATGGAGCATAGGGGGCATGAAGGAGAGGGCATACTTACGTACCAAGTAAAGTGAAGAATGAATGGAAAAAAAGAATAAAAAAATTTTTTGAACGTTATTTTATTGGGTGCTATAATAGCGTATAATGAGTGTAGGGTTCGCAGTTGGGAACCCTGGCACTATTAATTTATGAAGTCGGTGGAGCAGCACCGACAGGCGCCCTAGCGCCTGCTCGACTTTAGTGTCCTCTGGCTGCAACCTCATTGAGAACAACAGCCGCCAGGCGAGTGCCACTTCATCCGGGTAGTCCCACTGCGTTGCCAGTTCTTCCAGGCAAATCAGCAGTGCTCTCGTCAATCTGTGGTCTGTCCATGATACTTAGGACTTCGGTCTGCACCAGGATCCTGGCTTCAGCGTGTAAGAGTGGTGACGCCTCCTCCACCAGGGTACTTAACACCTGGGTATAGTTGAGCGTGCAGCGTCCCAAATTTATGTTGACGTTCAGCATGTTGTTTGCTTGCGTTTGTCTATGATTGGAATTGCGCTGCGAGAGCGTGGTTTTATATCAGAATTCTGATCGGAATTGTGCTGACAAAGGTAGAAGAACTGAGCAAAATGGGGTGTCTGACAGGGCAAAATGTAACCAAATAGTCCAATCCTCTTTTCTTCTAGGATAGAGTAACAAATCCGATAATGTAAAAGCAAAGGACGAGTGGACGTAAATTGTATGATTTAGCATTCAACTAAAGAATAAGCGTGTTGTGAAAGTATTTTTTTTTATATATACGAGTATACTCAGGAATAATCGTAGGTTTAGTGTAAAAATTTGCTTTTATGTACGGTTCTAGATCATATTAGTGATGATGCTGGCGGATACCAACGGGATACGTGCAGGAGTGCGGTTGGACAAATTACCAGACACGGACATACTACTGGAGAACACAGGAGATGTATGGTTCGCCAAAGACTATTGGGTGATTGTGACTGAGTTACCACGAACAGAATTGGGGATCATTTTGAAAGAATTTAAAGGCATGCAAGAGACAACCAGGAAATTATGTGAGAGACATACAGCGGCCAGCGGTACTGAACTAAAGCGTAGATGTGATGATTCGACACGGGAAATAGAGGCAATAGTGAGGAGAGAGGTCACTAATAGACGCTGGCAGGGAAATTCTGAAGTGGGCGATAGGTACGATGGACCACCGGGATTCAGACTGAATTTATGGTCACCTACAGGATCTCGAAAATATGCAATCAAAGACATTATCATTGCTAGGAAAAGAAGTGACTGTGATGAGAACAGGATATCAGGGTCTACATGAAGCGGTGAATAGAACTTTCCAGGAGCTGGATCAGATGCACTCGGCTTTGGAAGGCATTGGGAAGAGATAGGAGGAATCAGAAATAAACTTGGCGGAGTCTTTCATGTTGGGGAAAGTTATTTCCGAAGAATTGATGAGTATTCAGGATCACCAACAAACAAAGATAGTGGTACTTGACGACCTGCTACATGCCAACCTACACCCATTGTTCCTAACTTCGGACGAGCTACTCCAAGCAGCTCCAACGTCGAGAGGCATAGCATAGTATAGCGAGGCACCGGAGCGGTTCTACGAACTGGCCGAGGTTCGAACTGAAGAGGCGGAGAAGGGCTTAAGAGTTGTCGTAAAGATTCCGGTACCATTATTGGAACAATTTGCGATGCACAAGGTGTACCCTATCCCCAAACGACTAAGCCTAGATTGGTGCGTATTGCCAAAGACAAGATACGACTATATAGCTAGCGAAATAATCAATTTATTGAAGGAAACTTTTGGTGAGCGCATTATCTCCTCTCGTGGGCCTGTGGCGTGGCCTCCAAGATCGTGCAATTTAACACCGCTTGACTATTTTTTGTGGGGTTATGTGAAGTCGCTTGTCTACGCAGATAAGCCCGAGACGATTAACGCCTTGGAAAAGAATATTCGGCGCATTATTGCTGACCCCATTTGTTGCAAAAAGTGGTCGAAAATTGGGCCTCTCGGCTGGAATTTATTCGAGGCAGCCGCGGAGGTCACTTGCCCGCAATTATTTTTAAAGCAAAATGGCAAACCCTTATCTTTATAATAAAGCCAAATTCTTGGCCATAACATAAAATTATATTCATTTTATTTCTCCTTGAAAACCACACACAATAAAAAAAACACTCTATATATATATATATATATATATATATATATATATATATATATATATATATATATATATATATATATATATATATGTATATATATATATATATATATATATATATATATGTATATATATATATATATATATATATATATATATATATATATATATATATATATATATATATATATATATATATATATATATATATTCGAGGTGTGGTCAAAAGTTTACCGTTATTTTCATCTTTTCGTGAGTTACGTATGTTCAATGTTCGCATTTTCTTTTATGTTGGTACACATGTCTGTTATATATATTGGCAATACCAACCATTTTGGATTGTCAGTTTGTTTTTGACAGATAAAAAGGTTAGTCGTTTTTTGGTGTGCTCTTCAATTTTGTACTATTCGAAAAAATGGATCAAAGAAACTGTATTCAGTTTTGTGAAAAAAAATGAAATTAAATGCGCAAGGACATTTGAAATGTTGACTGTGGCCATTGGCGAGTCTACTATGAGCAGAACACAAGTTCAATTGTGGTATAACCGGTTTAAGGAAGGCCGAGAAGATGTCAATGACGATGCTCGTCCTGGTCGCCCGAGCACGTCAACAACCGATGAAAACATTGACGCAGTGAAGAAAATGATTTTGGATAATCGTCGAATCACTATCAGAGAGGTTGCAGATGATGTTGGCATATCGTTCGGCTCATGCCAAGCAATTTTTACGGATGTTTTAGGCATGAAACGTGCGGCAACGAAGATTGTTCCAAAATTGCTAAATTTTGAGCAAAAACAACGTCGCATGGACATCGCTCAGGAGCTGTTTTTGGCCAAAAACAAAACCGTTATCATGCCTCAACCACCGTATTCACCGGACTTGGCCCCCGCTGACATTTTCCTCTTTCCAAAACTGAAGACACCGATGAAAGGAAAGCGTTTTGCTACGATTGAGGAGATAAAAGAAAAAACATTTTTCTTTGTACGTGTTCCTTAGTTTATTCATATTGGCTTGTACATTTGCTACTACTCGGGGTTTTAATACTTCGTTTGATGTCTGTATTGTACTTCTTGTGATTCGGCTCATTAAACGTTGATTCGGAGATTCTAATTCATCATTTCTTGGTGTGTTTCTATAATTCAGTAAGGCAAGAAAATAATCGCTATTGTCCTTTGAGCATTTTTTCAAAATAGACTTTGCTGCCTGCACGTACCTTTCGGCAAGGCCGTTTGATCTCGGGTAATAAGGACTTGATGTTTGATGTTGTATGTCCCAAGATTTTGTAAAGTTTTAAAATTCTTTGGAACTAAATTGTGGTCCGTTGTCAGACTCCAATATTACTGGAATTCCGTGTGTGGAAAACCATTTTTTTTTAATTTTTATAACTTCAAATGACGTTGTCTGTTCAAGCACTGCAAAGTCCATGAAACCAGAATAACTATCAGCAATTAACAAATGATCTTTTTTTTGGAAATGAAATATGTCTGTTGCTACGGTTTCAAATGGTAATGAAGGTATAGGTTTTATGATTAATGGTTCTTTTTGTTTTGATTGTTGGGAAGACTCACAGATGGCACATTTTTCAACGAAGTTTTTAATATCCTTGTGCATGCCGATCCAAAATACGACTGATCGTGCTCTGCTTATGTATCTTTGAATTCCCTGATGTCCTGAATGAATTTTTGTTAAAATATCAGTCTGTAGTGATTTTGGTATTAGTATTTTGGTGGATTTGTAGATTATTCCGTTTAAATATGTTAGTTCGTCACGAAAATTCCAAAACTCGAGAAATTCTGTTGGTAACTCAGATATAGATGATGGCCACCCATCGAGTATGAATTGAATAAGCTTTTGTAATTTGCTATCCTTAGCTGTTTCGGCATATATTTTATGTATTGTAGTTGTGGTGAATTTAGCGACTGTGTGGACTTCTATTACTTGCTCGGTATCTGCATTTTGTTTATTTTCGCAGTTTCTGCTTAGAGTATCGGCTAATTTAATTTCTGTCCCTTTCCTATATATTACTTGTGGAGAATATGGTATAACGCGTAGTAAAATTGTTTGCAATCTCTGAGTGGCTGAATGAAGAGGTTTTTTAAAGATGGATTCTAGAGGTTTGTGGTCAGTTTCGATAATCAGTTTTTTGCCGTATATTTACTCGTGAAATTTCGCACAAGCGAATCTAATCGCTGTCGCCTCTTTCTCGATTTGCGCATAATTTTGCTCTGCTTTCGAGAGTGATTTTGACGCATAAGCTACCGGTTGGTCATTTTGGAGTAGTGCGGCGCCTACGCTGGATTTACTAGCGTCTACTTGAAGTTTTACATCGAGATTCGGGTCGAAATAGCGGAGCGCGGGTGTTGAGGAGAATACGGTTTTGAGGTTTTTAAATCATGTTTCATGCTCAGGCGACCAGGTCATAAGAACATCTTTCTTTAAAAGTGATCGAAGTGGGGCTGTTAATTCCGAAAAATTTTGTATAAATTTACATAAATACGTTGCCATACCTAATATTCGTTGAAGCTGCGTATTGTTTTCTGGTCGTTTAAGTTGATTTATGGCCGTTATCATATCCGGGTCTGCTTCAATGCCATGAGAGGTTAAAATGTGACCTAAAAATTTAAATTTGTTTACATTAAACACACATTTATCTTTGTTTAGCTTCAAACCTGCGTCTTTTAATATTTTAATTACTGCCTCAGTTTGCTTTTCAAGCTGTTTTTTTGTTTCAGCGTGTATCAGAATATCGTCCATTGACACTTCTGTATTTTGCGCATTTTCTAATAGTTGGGACATTAGCTGTTGATATACCTCGGGCGCTGATGCTAGTCCAAATGGTAGCCTTTGATAAGAATAACGCCCCCATGGTGTTGCCATCGTTAAGTATTTTCGTGTACGATCCGTGACCTCAAGCTGCCAAAATCCTTTTTTACAATCTAATAGAGTAGACCATTTAGAATTTTCAATATTTGCTGTTATCTCGTCGATTGCTTTTAGTGGGTGATATCGTCTGTGTATGTTCTTGTTTATGTCTGTTGGGTCAATGCAAACACGGATCTTATCTTTTTGCTTAACTACAACCTTCGGTGACGCTGCAGGGGTAATCTCGTCTGTCTTTGTTAATACTCCTAGCTTTACCATGTTGTCTATTTCCTTTTTGACCGCCTCTTTTAGAGCATGTGGTATTTTTTTGGAGCGTAATGTTCGAATGACGGGTTGTCGACCAAATCGATGTCATATACAAAGTTTTTTACCTTGCCTAATACGTCAAATATTTTTGTATCAAAATTGAGCTCTTTTACTCTAAGTATCAGTGAAAAACGTTCGCAATCTTGTTTGCCTAAAAGCGGTTCAAAGTTGGGAAAATCTTCTACCACCAAAAATTTTGCTTTGAATTTTCTATTCCGCACAGCACAATTTAGGAGAATTTCACCACAAACATCGATATTTCCACCTCCCAACGCAATTAATTTGTTATTCACGGCTTGCATTTTATTTGATTTATTATTGTCTATCAGACTTAGAGGAATTACATTACATTGAGCCGCTGTGTCCAGCTTGAATTTTATTTTGTTGTTGTCGACCATTATCTCTTCATACCAATTTTCTTTTTCGTCTTTGTTTGTTTCTGCTATGTTAACAGTCAAAACAAAGAGATCACTGTCGGCGTCAGAGTCAGTATTTGCATTCTGCTGCAGAGCGTCAACGTGTTTATGTTCGCTGCGCTTAGATCGAAAGCAGCATTGAGAGAAGTGCCCTTTACGGTGACAGATTTTGCATGTTCTGTTAAATGCTGGGCAATTACGACTCTCATGCTGTTGACCGCAACGTTTGCAATCGTAGACTGCTTTATTATTTTCGTTCCATTTATTTGCCGTCCGTTTGGGTTTTGCATATTTGCGAATTGCCTCTACTTTTAATTCTTCTTTTTTATGGAGTTCTTTAAGCTGCTGTGTAGCCATCTCACTCGCTCTACAAATTTTAATAGCTTTTTCCAACCCGATATCATCTTCAGCGAGTAATTTTTCTCTCACTGAATCACTACCTATGCCAACCACAATTTTGTCCCGTAATAGAGAATCCTCAATAACACCGAAATCACATTTTTTTGCTTGGTTCTTTATTTTTGTAAAATATTCATCAAACGCTTCACCCTCAGATTGAAACATTGTGTTGAATGTATATCGCTCAAAAGTAACACTTATTTTTGGAGCAAAGTGTTCGTCAAATTTTTGTATTATTTTTTTCACATTAAGTTGTTCTGCCTCCGTTAGCGAGAATGAGTTGTATATGTTGATAGCTTCCGCACCGATGCACGACATCAACGTCGCCACTTGAATTTCTGCCGGTTTTTGGTCAAGCTGTGCAGCTGTGGAAAACCATTTATATTGCTGTATCCAGCTTTTCCAAGCCGTTGATGCATTGTTGCCCGTGACTTGTAATGGTTTGGGAGGTCTTACAAATGATGACGCCGAATTTGATGACCTTTCTTCACCTTCATTTACCATTCTTTATTAATTTTTATTTTTATCTTTGGTACCACTTCTGACACCATGTAGTGAAGGCGACAATGGTTGAGTATAAACTGAACTTTATTGAGCTAGACGATATTCATGTTACATAGTGGGTGAGAGTAGATAAACATAAATATAAGTGCAATAAGAGAATGTAAGATGAGAGGGCAGGGTTTCCTACCCTTTGACACATGCCAAGCAATTTTTACGGATGTTTTAGGCATGAAACGTGCGGCAGCGAAGATTGTTCCAAAATTGCTAAATTTTGAGCAAAAACAACGTCGCATGGGCAAAACCGTTATCATGGACTTGGTCCCCGCTGACATTTTCCTCTTTCCAAAACTGAAGACACCGATGAAAGGAAAGCGTTTTGCTACGATAGAGGAGATAAAAGAAAAATCGAAACAGGAGCTGTTGGCGATACCAAAAAAAGCGTTTCAGAAGTATTTCGAGGATTGGAAAAAACGCTTGCATAAGTGTATTATATCTGAGGGGAATTACTTTGAAGGGGACAAGATAGTTGTTGATGAATAAATAAATACTTTTTGAAAATAACGGTTATTTTTGGATCAAACTTATATATATATATATATATATATATATATATATATATATATATATATATATATATATATATATATATATATATATATATATATATATATATATATATATATATATATATATATATATATATATATATATATATATATATATATATATATATATATATATATATATATATATATATATATATATATATATATATATATATATATATATATATATATATATATATATATATATATATATATATATATATATATATATATATATATATATATATATATATTTAACATGAAAGAATCCGCCAAGTTTATTTCTGATTCCTCCTATCTCTTCCCAATGCCTTCCAAAGCCGAGTGCATCTGATCCAGCTCCTGGAAAGTTCTATTCACCGCTTCATGTAGACCCTGATATCCTGTTCTCATCACAGTCACTTCTTTTCCTAGCAATGATAATATCTTTGATTGCATATTTTCGAGATCCTGTAGGTGACCATAAATTCAGTCTGAATCCCGGTGGTCCATCGTACCTATCGCCCACTTCAAAATTTCCCCGCCAGCGTCTATTAGTGACCTCTCTCCTCACTATTGCCTCTATTTCCCGTGTCGAATCATCACATCTACGCTTTAGTTCAGTACCGCTGGCCGCTGTATGTCTCTCACATAATTTCCTGGTTGTCTCTTGCATGCCTTTAAATTCTTTCAAAATGATCCCCAATTCTGTTCGTGGTAACTCAGTCACAATCACCCAATAGTCTTTGGCGAACCATAAATCTCCTGTGTTCTCCAGTAGTATGTCCGTGTCTGGTAATTTGTCCAACCGCACTCCTGCACGTATCCCGTTGGTATCCGCCAGCATCATCACTAATATGATCTAGAACCGTACATAAAAGCAAATTTTTACACTAAACCTACGATTATTCCTGAGTATACTCGTATATATAAAAAAAAATACTTTCACAACACGCTTATTCTTTAGTTGAATGCTAAATCATACAATTTACGTCCACTCGTCCTTTGCTTTTACATTATCGGATTTGTTACTCTATCCTAGAAGAAAAGAGGATTGGACTATTTGGTTACATTTTGCCCTGTCAGACACCCCATTTTGCTCAGTTCTTCTACCTTTGTCAGCACAATTCCGATCAGAATTCTGATATAAAACCACGCTCTCGCAGCGCAATTCCAATCATAGACAAACGCAAGCAAACAACATGCTGAACGTCAACATAAATTTGGGACGCTGCACGCTCAACTATACCCAGGTGTTAAGTACCCTGGTGGAGGAGGCGTCACCACTCTTACACGCTGAAGCCAGGATCCTGGTGCAGACCGAAGTCCTAAGTATCATGGACAGACCACAGATTGACGAGAGCACTGCTGATTTGCCTGGAAGAACTGGCAACGCAGTGGGACTACCCGGATGAAGTGGCACTCGCCTGGCGGCTGTTGTTCTCAATGAGGTTGCAGCCAGAGGACACTAAAGTCGAGCAGGCGCTAGGGCGCCTGTCGGTGCTGCTCCACCGACTTCATAAATTAATAGTGCCAGGGTTCCCAACTGCGAACCCTACACTCATTATACGCTATTATAGCACCCAATAAAATAACGTTCAAAAAATTTTTTTATTCTTTTTTTCCATTCATTCTTCACTTTACTTGGTACGTAAGTATGCCCTCTCCTTCATGCCCCCTATGCTCCATATCCAAAATACTTACTTCACTAGCGGTTCCGTTGCCTGGCGGTAACGCTTACGCGTCAAACCTCGGTGCACAAAATACCCTATGTATGTTTGTATATCCTTTAATTTTTTGGCCAGTTTTATATTTCCTACCCATGACTGTCTTATGATTTTTTTTTCGTGTTCGAATTTTCTTGTATTATTATTTAGAAAATAAAAAAAAAGTTTTTCTATATGGTGCGTCATTCGGCTACACTGCCTAATAAGCATATTTACATTACGTCAATTTTAATCGCCTGAGTTTAATTGGCACACTTCTGCTACCATTGACTTTGAAAATCATAACTGTGCTATTTGATATACGAGTACACACGTACGCGATATAAGTTTCTATATGTTGTTATTCTTGTGTTTACACTTGTAAAACACTGATAACACATGTCTTTAATTGTGTGGTCTCATATGAAACAATTTCAATAAATTATAATGTAGCTTTTTATGCTTGCCCTTAATCGTTACCACCGTGGTAACTGGGCTGCGGATCTCTGCTACTACATACGGACTTATCCAAACAGGTGAGAATTTGTTTCTCCAAACCTGATTTTTCATGAGTACTGGGTCACCCACATGAAAGATTACTGGGTTTAGTACCTTGTACCTTGTGGCTTCCCTGGCTACTCGTTTAGAACAATCCTGGTTTTCTCTAACCAATTCGTGCGCTCCGTATGCACCGGACTTGGCCCCCGCTGACATTTTCCTCTTTCCAAAACTGAAGACACCGATGAAAAGAAAGCGTTTTGCTACGATTGAGGAGATAAAATTAAAATCGAAACAGGAGCTGTTGGCGATACCAAAAAATGCGTTTCAGAAGTGTTTCGAGGATTGGAAAAAACGCTTGCATAAGTGTATTATATCTGAGGGGAATTACTTTGAAGGGGACAAGATAGTTGTTGATGAATATATAAATACTTTTTGAAAATAACGGTTATTTATATATATATATATATATATATATATATATATATATATATATATGTATATATATATATATATATATATATATATATATATATATATATATATATATATATATATATATATATTAGGGTGGTTTTATCTCATGGGGAAAAAAAAATGTCAGAATTTTTTTGGGGGCACCCCCCTTAAATGTTTCTTTCTGTCAGATTTTAGGATTGCCAAAGTTTGAGCACGATTGAAAGATGTTAACACGTGCCACTGGGGCCTCAAAGTTTTGAGAATCTCGATTTTTTTGGCAGTTTGGCGACTTTGCCGACTCTCTAGAACGGTTTAATATATTTGCCCGGGTCATACATCAAATTGAAGGCCATACTGTTTTTAATATTTTATATTCTACACAATAAATTCGCAATTAGTACTGAAACCGAAAAAATAGTGCCAATGTCCCTAAAATCGTGACTAGATACCCCTGAGAGCGAAGATGCGTTATTTGTATTATTATTGCTTATTATGGATAAATACTTGTACTTTGGAATCCCATTTCATTTAAATATGTTTGCTATGGTATACCGTTAATTTCAGACCCACAACAATTTTTTTTTTTTTAAAGTCAGGTATGTATCAATTTTTTACTCATACTGTATCACTGGCGACCCCAAGCAGGTAAAACCAAACTAGTTTAAATATGTATTGGGTTACCCTACTACCTATTGTTATATTTTAAGTAGAAGTCCAGGGGTTCAGAGTCTGTTATTAAAAAAAGAAAAGATAGCTAGGTGGCTCTTGCTTTTATAATTTTGTTTCTTGGTCAGTTGAAGAGTATTCGCTAAACAGTGAAAGTCGTATTTTGTTCTACGTTCGTGTGATCGAATTTAAAAAAACCCACTAAATATTAACTAGAAAAGACATTTTTATTTTAATAAGGTCGGTTATTAGTACTAACACGTACTCTTTGTTTTAGTTAGTGTCATTCTGTGTCATTTATTCTTTCTTCTAGTGAACATTTTTGTTTCTCGTAAAAGTGATGGCTTCTACATCTGGCGTGAGAAGTAGAGGTAGAGACAAAATTTTTCTAATTGACTATCCAGCTCATCAGATAACTGGATGTAAGCTGCCCTCCAATCGACAAGTTCTAGCTACTATGTTCTACAATTTGCGTACTGTGAAGTTAAATGTGAGAGGCTCTGCCACAACTACTGTTGACGAGGTTTTCGTTTTTTGGACAAAAGTTCGAATTCCTACAAAACAAAAGAAAAATGTGATAGTAAAGCTGGAGAAACTGTACGATTATTGGAGAAAAATGCAAAAGCACAAGGATAGAAAAACGGAAAGTGCAAGAAATGCTGTAAAAGAGATTACCCTAAAGTTGGATGATCTCTTTGATATTGCCCACCAAGATGCCCTGACGATGATGACTTCAGAAGAAGACAAGGAGTTTCTGTTGAAACAAAGACAGAAAGGAAGACCAGGCTCCATGCTCGGAGTTGACCTGAAGTTGGCTCAATCTGAAGAAAGACTACTACTGAAACAACGGCAGGTCTTGGACAAACAACTTGAAGCGGGAAATTTGGGTAAGCATTTAAAAAAAATATATATATATTTTCCTTGTAGCGAAACTTTATAAGATCTAGATCACTAGCTGAAATTTCCATCAATATTAACTTTATACTTATTGTCTCATCTCATTGTTCACAGAGACGGTGGAGCTCACGGACGACGGGACAACAGAAGAGTCAGAAGGACGTGAAACGCAGTATGAAGAGCTCGAGATGAACGTAGAATCTGAAGGACCATCTGCCCCCAAGAGAATCAAGCGTGGCTTCAAAGAGGTCCTAACCACGAAATTGTCATTATTGCTGAACCGCTGTAAGGTGTCCGATAGGAATGCTACTCGTATCATTTTGGCTACAGTAGAAGCTCTCGGAGAGGATCCCAAAGAATATAAGATCTCCAGAATCGTTATCCGTGAACAGCGGAGAATAAACCGTGAAAAATACACGGAACAAATTCAAGACAGACTTAAGATACCCCAAAACGAGGCTGTTTGCGTACACTGGGATGGAAAACTACCACCAGGTATCCTCAAAACAGAGCAGAAAGAACGGGCTGCTGGTCTACAAGTGAGACTTACCTGTTGTTCAAGATATTAAACAATAACACCGAATTTCTGGAAAAAGATCCTGCAACTTGGCCGCAGAACATCAACAACCAGGAGGGGCAAAGGATGGTAAACCACTTAACAGTTGTGAACGATGGCAGAGCGAGGAGTCAAGCTCATCACAGATTACAACCAATTACTTACAAAGGACGAGCAACAAAAACAATACGTTCTCCAAGTAGTCAGCAGATGCCGTCAGCTGTATAAAGATAGCTCCAAAACCACATTATGTCAGTCACTTGAATAAATTTAAATAAGAATAAAATGAAAAAGACATTTATTATACTTGATTTTTTAAATACATAATTGTTTTCATTCCAAAAATTGATAATATAGGAAGGAAAATGAGTTTTTTCACAATAGGTTCCATCTTCGCTTTAAGGGGTACTTAGTCACGTTTTTAGGGACATTGGCTCTATTTTTTCGGTTTCAGTACTAGTTGCGTATTTATTGTGTAGAATATAAAATGTTAAAAACAGTATCGCCTTCAATTTGATGTATGACACGGGCAAATATATTAAACCGTTCTAGAGATATGGGTCGCCGAAGTCGCCAAACTGCCAAAAAATCGAGATTTTCAAAACTTTGAGGCCCCAGTGGCACGGGTTAACATCTTCCAATTGTGCTCAAACTTTGGCAATCTTAAAATCTAACCAAATGAAGCATTTTAACAACAATGAAACATTATGAAACATTATTTAAAACCACCCTAATATATATATATACTCGTATATATATATATATATATATATATATATATATATATATATATATATATATATATATATATATATATATATAAATATATAGAAAGAAATTGTAATACAATTGTTAACAGATTTAAAATCCATTTATTTTCGGTAGAAATGAAGTTCGAAAAAATATTTAAAAATAACAGAATATATATTGGCAGAAATGTTGCACCGGAGGACTTGAGTATAGACTGGAGGAGGGCGGGGTGTAGGGTAAAAGTTGGTCACGCAGGATCGGCATTCAGTTCATTTTTGCAGATTCTATGTAATGCATAGATGCAAAAGAGCACTATAAAATATAAATGCCTAACACGAAGCGAAAGACGCCCTCAGCAAAGATTATGACCGGCAGAGTGTGCCGTTGGCCAAGCTATTGTTCGTGCTGTTCTGTAACTAAGCCTAGTTAAGAGCACTGAGAGAAGAAATGAGAAGTCTAATGCAGGATTGCAGTTTTAGAAGTTCAGATTAATTCTGGTTTATTTGGTGGCTCGCTGGCCTTTTTATATTATTCAATTCTTATTGTTTTCTTATTCTAACTAATATAAAATGTATCTATCTTATTTACACTAGTTACAAATCATATTCCCGAAATTTGTCTCAAGTATCGGATTACCGATATTATTCATTGACGAATCATCGTCTTTGTTTATATTAATTATTTTGAGTGCAAGTACAGGGCTAAAGTCACTGCACTGTCTAACATGCATGCGCTGCAATAAAGGCAGCGTGTGTTATTGCACCCCCAAAATGCTGGTCTAGCGTATTTGGGTATTGAGTGCAATTGCGTACGTTGCGCTATTGTCAGTTTGTTTGCATATGCGACTTGCTGCTGTGCTTATGACGATGTGTGGTCGTCAGTGTACACTTGTATGGTACACTACACCCTCACCCTTAAGAGAAAAATTAGGGTTGTTAGCGAATAATTTTTCTAGAAATATGGTTTGTGTTGTATTACAATTGTCTTATGTTAGATGATTTACATATTTTCTATTAATTGGTATTGTTTGTTTATAAATTGTTTCTTATTATTAAAGTTACATAGTAGCGTTTTTAATTGTATAGTTAAAATTACAAATTATGTAGTTTTGATATAATTACATATACTTATGATTACTAATTACATTGTTTTGAATATATATTGTGATAGTTTTAATTATAAATTTAAATTACATTGTATGGTTTTAATTGATTATTATGTACTTTCTTAGGTGTACCATTATATTCTATTAATGAATTTACTCCTAACTTATCTAGTATTTTATATGGTCCTTTATATGGATTCATATTCTTTTTCCTATTTTCTACTTTTAATAGAACTAAATCTCCTATTTCTACATTAAGTGTATTTGTATTAGTTTTTGAGTCAGTTAGCGTACGTTTTTGGTTTGCTTTCATTAGCATTTGTTTTGCCTTTTCGTGGGCATAGCGTAATCTCGCTTTTAGCTCGTTGGCGTAATTTTCAAAGTTGTACATTTTTGTGTTACTTTCTATTACTTCATTGGGTAAACCTGGGAGTTTCCCATATATTAATTCATATGGCGTGTAGCCCGTGTCAACATGTGGCATTGTGTTGTAAGTAAAAGTGAAGTAGGGAATCCACTTATCCCATTCGTCGTCGTTTGTCGATGTCAGTAGGAATTCATTCAAAACTCTGTGGTTGCGTTCTAGTGAGCCTATCGTTTGGTGGTGGTACGGTGTCGAAAATTTCTGTTGTATTTTGAGCAGTGCACATATGTTTGCCATTAGCTCGTTTGTAAATTCTGTCCCGTTGTCAGATTTAAGAATTTTGAAGTGTCCGTATTTGAGTATAAATTGTTCAACTAATGTTTTGGCTGTTGTGAGTGCGTCTTTTGTTATCATTGGATGTGCGATTACGAACTTTGTCAGCTCGCACTGCATGGTCAGTATGTAGCGGTATTCGTTTGAAATTTTTAGTGGTCCTACGGTGTCAATTGATATCACTTCGAAACTTGTGTTAGGGGTGTCTGTTATGGTTTGTGGTTCTTTGATGTGTCTTGTTTGTTTACACTTCACGCATGTGTCACAGTTGGATACGAATTTCTTTACCATTTGGTTCATATTTTTCCAAATGTATCTTTGTTTTAATTTGAGTAGAGTTTTTCTTACTCCGGGATGTCATGTTTTGTGGCATTCATCTATTAGTTTGTATTTTAAAATATCCTCCGTTATTCTCTTTGGAGGTATATAAATTAATATTTTTAGCTGAGGACTTTTGCTATTTATTTTTATTTTTGCGTAGGCTTCTTTAAATTCTTCTTTTGTATATATTTTGAATATTTCATCATTATTTGCAATTGCTAATTCTTTAATTTTTTCTTTCTTCGTTTTGGATATCAATTTCCTCAGAATCGAGTCTAGTCTCGCTGATTTATCATTGATTCCTGCATGCTTTATATTTTCATTTATATTTTTATTTTTAGGTCGGAGCTTCTTCAGAGTCGAATCTTGATTCGGTGAATTATCGCTTTCGCCTATGTGCACAATATCATTTTTTATATATATATTCATTTTTTCAAAGCTTTGATTTTTCTTGTCGACATTGAATTTTAATTTTTTAATATTCTTGACGTCATTTATTGATGTACATTCCCAGGTGATCAGTCTCCTGAGATATGCAATTTCTCAATTTCTTATTTTCATTTTAATTTGCCTCTTTATTTATTTCATTTTTATTTGCCTCTTTATTTATTTCATTTTTATTTGCCTCTTCATTTGTTTTATTTTTATTTGCCATCCCTCTCGTTATTACTAGGGTTCTTTTGGCTTTTTCATAAATTTCTTTCGGTATCATTTCTTTTAGAATGTCCGAGTCGATTTGTATTCTTGACAATGCATCTGCATTTGTATTCATCTTTCCTGTTTTATATACTATGTTGAAATCATAGTCACTGAGGTCTAATCTAATTCTGGTCATTTTAGATGAAGGGGTTTTGTAAGAGAATAGCGATATCAGTGGTCGATGGTCAGTTACTACCGTGAACTTTTGACCATATAGATAGGGTTTGAAGAAGTTAATACCCCAATGTATTGCTAGTAGCTCTTTTTCTATTACTGGCTTATTCAAATCGTGTTTTTGTAATGATTTGCTAGCATATGATATTGGTAAATCTTGTCCTATTTCGCCTTGTGATAGTACGGCGCCTAATGCATAATTCGATGCATCTGTAGTTAATATGAAAGGTTTATCAAAATTTGGGTATTGCAATAGTGGTGGGTTTATTAATTTTAGTTTAAGAGTTTCAAAAGATTTTTGGCATTCATCTGTCCATACAAATTTGGCTGATTTCTTTAGTAAGGAGTTTGAACATTTTGCAATATCTGCAAATTCTAGTATGAATTTTCTATAGTAGTTGCAGAATGCAACGAATCTTCTTACTTCGTCTGCGTTTTTCGGTTGAGGGTAATTTTTTACAGTCTCGTATTTTGCTGGGTCAGTTTTAACTCCGTCTTGTGTAATCAAATGTCCTAAATATACGACTTCTGGTCTCAGAAAGTTGCACTTTGCTGCGTTTAATTTTAAGTTATGTTGTTTTAGTCTGTCTAGTACTTTGATTAAATTTTGGTTATGGTGGTTTAGACTGCATCCATAGATGATTATGTCATCTACATAAAGGAATGCTTCTGAGTCAAGTCCTGAGAGTGCTATTGTTAACATTCTCTGAAAGCTGTTGGATGAAATTTTTAGTCCGAAAGGTAGTCTTTTAAATTGATAATGTCCATTGGATGTGGAAAAAGCTGTTAATGGTCGTGATTGTTTTTCTAATTTTATTTGATGAAATGAACTGGTCATGTCTAAGGTTGAAAACCATTTTGCTCTGCCTAACTTGTCCAGAATGTCTTCTAGGCGAGTTAGCGGGAATTTATCATTTATTATTTTGTCATTCAGTTTTCTAAAATCCACTACAAGTCTCCATTTCTTTTTGTCAATAGTGTTCTTTTTAGGAACCAAAAGGAGTGGAGCATTGTATGGGCCGACTGAAAGTTCAATGATATCCTCTTGTAGCATTTTCTTTACCTGTTCATTCACAATTTCTGTGTGTGTGTGTGGCAGTCTGTAGTTTTTAATGTAAACGGGGGTGTTGTCATGTGTCGTTATGTTTTGTGTGTAAAAATTGTTTGTCGAAAGTGGTTCGTCTTCAAGATGAAAAACTTCTTGGTATTGTCTTAGGATGTTTATGAGTTGGGTTTTTGTAATTTCGTCTGTGCAGTTAAAATTTAAAGTTTCAATGATTTTCTGTAGTCTATTTTCATTGTAATTATCTTGCGTACTGTACTTTAGTATGTCATAATTTTTTAGTGAGTCAGTTTCAAATTGTATGCCGTCTAAAATTACCTCTTTGTTTGTTGTATTTCGAATTTTTATGTGGGTTATACCACTTTTGGGTGCTATTGAGTTGCTTAGAAATATGCCTTCTTTTAATTCTTTATTTAGAATTATTTTGTCTTCATTTATGTTTAATTTTAAGGCTTGTATTATTTCTGTTCTTGCTGGTATTTTTATTGTTTGAGTATCGTGAGATTTAGTGTGCA
Source organism: Clusia tigrina (assembly GCA_920105625.2). NCBI lineage: Eukaryota > Metazoa > Arthropoda > Insecta > Diptera > Clusiidae > Clusia > Clusia tigrina. The sequence continues at coordinate 148,971,743 of OV050031.1, read as the reverse complement.
TGGGTATAATGAATGTTTGTTTGTTTACGTACGCGGAAATTGTATACGTTTCATAATCGATTTTACATATATATTTTTCAAAAAAATCCCTACCTAGAATGCCATCTGTTTCTATTGGAAATGTTTTGTTTACTAATTGGAAAGGGTGGTTGCAAGATTCTTCTCCAATATCTAATTGTAATTCTATTTGACCTTCAGAATATACCTCTCCGCCTTATGCCTGTTAATTTGCATTTGTCATCAGGAAAGTATTCGTGGTTTTCCAATTTGCTGCTTATTTTGCATAATGAGATGTCGGCACCTGTGTCTATCAAAAATGTCATTTTTTGCTTTTTGTGTGTCAGCGTGACGAAATTTGTGTGGTTATCCGAGATTTTATACACATTTAATTTTGGCTGTCCAGAATGGTTATACATTCTGGGCCTTGTTCGTTTCCCGCATCGTATCATGTTTATGCGGCGGTTTCTGTGTGAGTTGTAATTGTTGTTGTTGTTCTGTTGTCTGCCTTGTGAGTTGTAGTTGTTGTTGTTGTAGCTGTTGTTGTGTCTGAAGTTGTTATTATTTTGATTATTGGTGTTGTTGTAGTTATTGTTTCTTTGACTGTAATTTGTATTGCTACGGTTATTGTTATTGTATTTATTTTTGTCATAGCGTGTGCTGAAACTATGTCGTGTGTTGTTTGTGTATTGTGGAGTAGGGTTAATGAATTATATTTGCGCGGAGCGTTGAAATTGGACCTTGTACCTTGTGAGTTGAATGAATTATGTCTTACTTGCATCAGCTGTGATGTGTTCGGCATTATTCTAGATTCGCTCTCAAATTCAAGTGCCAATTCTGTTGCTTCTGCTAGATTTTTCGGTCTTGCAGCAAAAATTGTCGCTTTGTAATTCTCATTCAGTCCTTTCTTGAAAGTGTTCAATGCTAACTTGTTGTTTGTTTTTGTTATTACGTTCTTTTCTGCTTGTGTAGCTGTCTCTCCTAAATTGTGTATGTTAATTCTGTTTAAACTTTCTATTATTGTCAGCATTTTTTCTTTGTACGAGTTGATTCCTGAATTCCTTTGTTGTAGATTAGTTAGTCTAGCTTGTAGCTGTGGTATTGTTGTCGCGTCTTTGTACCTCTGTTGTAGTAGAGTAGTAAGTGTATTTAAGTCTTCTGGTTTTGTGTAACCTCCTATTGCTGTTCTTACATTGGCAGATAATTTGGCATGGTAGATATACTCTAGTAAATCTGTCTGTCCTGATTCGTTAAGTGATTTGTTTATCAGTTCAGCAGTGATTATGAAACTATCTAATTCTCTGAAGTTGCCCGTAAATGTGGGTAGAGATTTTGATGCCGTTTCTATGCTAAAAGATGCCATGTTGTCTATTGGTTCAGTCTCTTCGGTTAATTGTTTTAATAAAATAGTTTTTATTGTGGAATAAGTATTGGCGAAGCTAATTTTTATTCCAGTTAGATCTTTATTGTCAGTGTCGGTCTCTATTATGTTATTAAACTCCTCTCTTAATGTGTCGATTAGTATAAGTTTTGCTGTCACTGTTTTGTTTGTATGTCTTCTGCTGGGATTTTTCCTAAGTGTAGCTAGTATATCTTTTAAGGCATTGAATTTCAAATCCATTTAGGATTACAGTAAGAAATTTGTTTTAAGAAATTTTATTTATTTTTATATAAAATTTGAAATTTTTATTTAAATGTTTAATATATTAAATTTTGTTTAATTAGACTGCTGTAATAGCGTTGCATTAGCGTCATTCTTATACTTATGAACATAGTTTTTAAAATATTTATCTAATTTGTACGCTATTATATTGATAATTATTACTAAAAATATTACTACGTAGGATTCTGGAATCGATGGGTAGGTAATTTCTGTCGATAGCTGGTTGTTATTTACCGTTGCATCTTGGTGCTGCGGCTTGCTCTGGCTTTTTCCCATTCTTCGAGCGCCTCGATCATCCGTATTGTCTCGTCTTCGATTGTTGTTTGGTCGTTATAGTCCTCGATGGTTGGAGTGCCAGTTTTTCTGATCATACGCCATGTTATTCGCATGCATGCGATCTGTTCACTTTCTTCGGTTTTTAATTTGGAGTTTGAGATTTTCAATTTCCTCCCAGATTCGTATGGCCTCATTCCACGGAGGTGGGATGGTTTCGTCTCTAACTATTGAAAGTAGGTGCGATAATTTGTGTTTCTGTTTGGTTAACAGTCCTCCTCTTTTCTTCAAAGGTTTATTTTCGCACGGTGGGATTGAAGTTTTCTTCAGCTCTTTCTGGAGTATCTGTCGTCGTTGGTACTCCTTGATCGTTATTGGCAATGGCCCGACTTTTAGTGGAGGTTGTGCAATGTATATTGGTGCAGGAACGGTTGGTTTGCATGCAGATTGTGGCACGTATTCTTCCATTAATTGGGTTGCTGTTTTTGATGCTTTTTAGGTTGTAGATCGGTTGCAGGAACGGTTGCAGGAACGGTTGCAGGATTATTGGCTGCCTTTCGGGTTGTAGAACGGTTGCAGGAACGGTTGCAGGAACGGTTGCAGGATCGGTTGCAGGATCGGTTGCAGGATCGCCATGTAGGGTAAAAGTTGGTCAAGCAGGATCGGCATTCAGTTCATTTTTGCAGATTCTATGTAATGCATAGATGCAAAAGAGCACTATAAAATATAAATGCCTAACACGAAGCGAAAGACGCCCTCAGCAAAGATTATGACCGGCAGAGTGTGCCGTTGGCCAAGCTATTGTTCGTGCTGTTCTGTAACTAAGCCTAGTTAAGAGCACTGAGAGAAGAAATGAGAAGTCTAATGCAGGATTGCAGTTTTAGAAGTTCAGATTAATTCTGGTTTATTTGGTGGCTCGCTGGCCTTTTCATATTATTCAATTCTAACTAATATAAAATGTATCTATCTTTATTACACTAGTTACAAATCATATTCCCGAAATTTGTCTCAAGTATCGGATTACCGATATTATTCATTGACGAATCATCGTCTTTGTTTATATTAATTATTTTGCGTGCAAGTACAGGGCTAAAGTCACTGCACTGTCTAACATGCATGCGCTGCAATATAGGCAGCGTGTGTTATTGCACCCCCAAAATGCTGGTCTAGCGTATTTGGGTATTGAGTGCAATTGCGTACGTTGCGCTATTGTCAGTTTGTTTGCATATGCGACTTGCTGCTGTGCTTATGACGATGTGTGGTCGTCAGTGTACACTTGTATGGTACACTACAGGGGGCCTTCAATCTCATTTTCTATTACATTCACATCACAGGCAATTCAACTCACTACCATAACACCAAAATAATGTTGCTAATATACAAAGGTCTTTTCTGTACCACAACTATGACTAAGCCGAATATTTTCAACTTTCTTTGGATATTCAGTTTCCCTTTTTTTCTCAAGGGTTTCAAAAATTGTTTATGCGCTCCTATAAAGATGTACTTAAATGTACTTGATATGTTGCATTAATATCGAATTCATCAACCTCTGAAAAGGTTCAGGAGAGTTTTTGAGGCCGAATGGCATTGTCGCGAATTCGAAGTGACCAAACGGTGTCGAAAAGGTAGTTTTTTTCCTATCCTCAGGTTTTACCATAATCTGTTGAAACCCTTTGGCCAAGTCGATCGTGGAGAAATACAGGACTTTCCCCAATTTTTCCAAAATATTGCCCATATCAGGAATTGGCTACTTATCGCTGACAGTGCATTCGTTAAGCTTTCTAATACGAACTACGAAGATGAATACAAATTAAATTATTTAAGAAGCATTTATTGCATATTTCAGCACAGCACAGTAATAACGAGTAAAGAAGTCTGAAGTCGGGTTAGACCGACTACGAAATACTCTTTATCTCTTCTTGTGCGTGAAAGTTCAACAATGGGGATATTTTCTTCATAAATTATCATTAGGAGCATAATGGTTATATCGACCCCTTTTCTTGTGTATGGCTTTGTAGTGTCGATATAACCACTAATATGAAATATCGTCAAAAAATATTGTGTAGGTCGAAAGTTATAATAATATGTCAATAGTGGGCGTGGCTGTAAAAATAACACGCCCATTTTTTTGTAGTGTTTAATGTTAGTACCCGCAATATTCCTGTGAAATTTCGTTGATAAATCTTTAATAGGAACACAGTAATGATTCTTGGTAAATTGTGGGCATGGCAGTTGTAGTATGATCTCCATATTCTGCACACACACTATTACGGACCCCATGTATATTTCTGCAAATTTTTATTCCGTTGGCATCAATACGACCATAGATATGCTAATTTTACTTTTATACCCGAAAGTTCCTTATATCAAAAGTGGGCGTGTCTTTTCTCAGATCACACTCAATTGATGCAGATAGCTTTATAATGTCCACATGTCCCTTCCCGTAAAATTTCGTCCATAAATCTCTACAAGATCTTAAGTTATGAATATTTGTTAATAGTGGGCGTGGCAGTTAATATATACCGCCCACTTTTTGCACAGTGTTTAGTGGGACCCACATCTCCATAACTGTCAAAAAATGTCACGATTCCATCAATTGGACCGAAGTTATAGTCATTTTAAAAAAGGTGAGAAAAGTTCCTTATACGGGAGGTAGGCGTGGTCTTTGTCCAAATCGGCCCATATAATAATCTGGTGCTGTATCTTTGTCTGGGCTACATTTTTGCAAAAATTTTTTTAAGATAGCTCTAACGGTGTAGAAGAAAAGTGGCCACAGATGGACAGACGGACAGACGGACGGACAATATACGATATCTGTATATATCTGTATATACGAGTGTATACATATATATATACAGTCGAAACTCTCTATAACGAATTCCAAGGGACTGGCTATTTACTTCGCTATAAAGAAAATTCGCTATATAGAAAAGATGAACAATTTTGTTCCTTTTAACATTTTTTATTTGTAGTAGTCAGTTATTTTGGTTTGAAGTACATTTTTCCACTTTTCTTCTTCAATATAGTTTTCTAGTACATTTAGAGAAGTAAACACAGTATTTGGTACGTTGGTTGTCATTTCCAAATAGGTACGGAAACCTTCAACTGATGAAGAAAGTTGTCCATATGTGGGTAACGGTTTCGCAATATCGGCAGATTCTTCTTCGTATTCATCTGAATCTGTTAAAAGAGAAATAATAATGTACATCAGAAAATTATTAGCCACGGATTTTCTTTATTATTGTTTCTTTACCTGAGATAGCTGGTGCTCCAAAACTTCCTTGAACACTTTCGAGGATATCTTCGTCGGAAGGGTTGTCTGTGGCAATGACATCACAGTCAACATTGATGTAGTCTTTAAATGTTGCATTAATATTAGCAACTGTTTTAAATGAAGACTCTAAGAAGGCGAAGTGGGATAGTGGTAGATAGTCTTCTTCGTGCCAAGGCAAACTGTTGTTCGTTGTGGTACCAACTTTTACAAATCCTGCTTTTCTAAAACAGTTTGCAATTGTCTCGGATTTTACATTGACATTCCACACTTTGCTTAAGTTTCGTATCGTTCTCCTCCATTTGTAACAAAATGTTTGTCAAAATGCGTTTTCTGTAATGTGTTTTAATGTTACAAATTATGCCCTGATCCATTGGCTGAAGTAACGAAGTCATGTTGGGTGGGAAATAAGCAATTTCTATATGTTTCAATTGGTCCTTTACATCCCTAGGGTGCGCAGCGCAGTTGTCAACAAAAAGCAAAACATTTCTTTGTTGAGAAGCAAACTTTCGGTCCAATTTCAAGAGCCATTTCAAGAAAATCTTGCTTGTCATCCATGCTTTCGTATTAAATTCATAATCCACGTCTAGAGATTTGATTCCTTTGAAGCATCTCGGATTCTTGGCCTTTCCTATCATAAGCAATTTAACTTTCTCCGATCCGGTCATATTGCATGCCACCATAACAGTAATCCTCTCTTTGCTGTTTCCGCCCCCAAAGCACTTCACATTTTTAAACGCCATCGTTTTATTAGGTAAGCACTTAAAAAACAAACCCGTCTCATCGGCGTTAAAGATGTCGTTTTCGTCATATTTTTCTAACAATTTTGGCAAGACATTCGTCACCCATTCATCTCGAGTTTGGATGTTGGCGGCAGCACTTTCACCACACAATGTTTTTTCAACAATGCCGTGACGATTTTTAAATTTTTCAAGCCAGCCTACACTTGCTTCAAATTCTCCGTGACCCAATGCTTCAGCGAATATTTTTGCTTTTTCTCTCAGTATTGGTCCAGACAGAGGAAGATTCCTACCACGTGCGGTGAATACCCATTTCAGCATTGCTTCGTCAATATCCTCAAAGGTACAAGTTCGATGCTTCTTGCGTTTAATACTGGATGCATTATCTGTGACACTGGTTAAAAGCTTATCCTTGTTTTTTAAAATCGTAGATAAGCTACTGGAAGGGATTCCAAATTGCTTAGCAATGTCTTTTTTTGAAGCTTTTCCCTTTTCAACTTCTTTTATGATCAATAGCTTTTTTTCCACAGTAATACTTATGCGCGGAGTCATTTTACAACTTACTATGTATCGCGATATGCAAAGGCAAACTGATAGCGACTGCAAGAAATGTGAGAGATGGTAATGATTCCAGTTGTCACTTGCATAGTTCGGTGGTTCCCCAAATTACACACAGAGCACACAGAGCAACAATAACAACACCAATAACACACAACAAAGCGACGTCGATTCCTTTTTTGTGTGCGTGCATTTGGTTTTGCCTACCACTGATGTAAATACATAATAACGAAAAATTATTTGAATAAATTCGTTATATGGAGATTGAAAACGCTTCAATCTTGAAGTTACGGTCGCAAAAATGCTTCGTTATAAGGAAATATTTGCTATAGGGAAATTCGTTATATGGAGATTATAATACACTCAAAGTAGACCCAAACACAGTGTTCTTATAATTGCTTCGCAATAAAGAAAACTTCGTTATATAGGAGTTCGTTATAGAGAGTTTCGACTGTATATATATATATATATATATATATATATATATATATATATATATATATATATATATATATATATATATATATATATATATATATATATATATATATATATATATATATATATATATATATATATATATATATATATATATATATATATATATATATATATATATATATACATATATATATATATATATATATATATATATATATATATATATATATATATATATATATATATATGTGTACATGTGTATGTTTATGTCTATGTAAATGTGTAAGTATACTCGTATATATATTTATATGAATATGTATATGTCTATTTATATGTATGTGTGCATATATATGTATCTACATATGTATGTGTTCATATATATGTATCTACGTATGTATAAGTAGATGCATATGTATACGTATATGTATAATGATTTGTATGTTAATATGTACATGTATATGTATATGTTGTAAAGCCCACTGCTCTCTGAAACGTTGCTGGTGCGGAGTGTTGTCCGAAAGGCATAACACGGCACTGGAAGAGGCCTCTGCCGGGTACCTTGAATGCGGTATACTGTGGCCACAGACGGACAGACAGACGGACAGATGGACGGACAAAATAGAAATTGCTTAGAAAGTGATTCTGATCATATCTGTATATATATGTCCATACCTACCACGCCTCCTTCTCAAAATTGCAACCCCTCTCAAAAGCACAAACTGAGTAACCCTATTCACCATTTTTAAAGGTAAAGGATATAAAAAAGACCATGATACGACTCGTCGAACCTAATTAAGACGATTTAAAAAAAAGAGAATAAAATAAAGTATAAACATGTATTATAGGGTTATAGAAATGCACAGAAATGTTTACAGTGCAAGAAAAATATTGTAGAGATTGATTAGAAGTTTGTTGAACTAACTTCTAAAAAGAGGGGAGGGATGTTGTGAGTTAAAATCAAGCTACCTGTGTGTAGTTGACTTACAGCTCCAACTCCTAATGGACACTACACATTTGGCATAGTTAAATCTATGCAATTAAATTCATTAAGAAAACACATATTTTTAGGGTGCAAATATTGTAAATGAATACTATTTATGTATTAATCATTATGTAAACTTTTAGGGTGTCACAGTTCCGAAGCCAAGCTGACGAAAGATATTTAGAATGCACCGACGATACTTTTGCATTCAGTAGGTCAGTTGGCTGGAGCAACTGACACCAATCAACAATTTCGTAACTAGAACACCAGAAAAGTCAATACGTAGACTGTAATTGTTCTTTGTAAATAGTATATAAGAATTATGATTTTAAGAATAAACGGATTGATGCTTTTCAACTAAATGAGTGAAGTAGTGTCTATATTGTGAGTGATTGTTAGGTTTCAGCTACACACGCGGCCGATACAAACAGCATAAGGACGCTTTCCGAGGACACCAACAAATGCGGTCTTCAACACGGTGCTGTGAATGGTCAAGCACGACAAAGAACGACCGACAACGTATAAAGCAACGGCAGCGGCCAATGAGATTGCCAAAAAAACAATTAATTGTGGCGCTCATAGACCGTAGTATCCCGCTAGGATAAATGACGCAAGAACGGGGGAAAGCGGTGGAGATGAAGCTCCTTGAAACCCTATTCGCAAAAATGGACGCAGACCCCAGCGCACCCATGACAGCATTTGACGGAGCAGGATGGTTTGGCGGAGGGAAAAGTATTAACTTAAAGACGATCCTTCTCTAAAGTTGGTAAAGGAAGCGCTAAAAACGCTTCAAGGCCTGTGGGAGGAGACTTTGCTTGAAATTGTCGATCGCAGCTGCATTCCATCGGTGCCGAAGGCTAAGGTGCTTATATCGCGCCTGGTGAAAACTGAGGATGCTCTCCTAGTCTTACGACGGCAGACGAGCGACTGGAAGGTGCTAAATGTAGGTAAACCAGTGAATACTGATTGAGGCCAGAATTACATCTTGCTGATCAATGAGGTGACAGAAGATATGCTTTAGCCACGGTTTGGGAAGATGGCGTGGGGAGTTGGTAGCGTGTACCTTCGCCTCAAAAAACGTATCCAGGGGGTTGATAACCAAAACACGCTCGAGACTGGGGAGGTGGAAAAAGATCTCGGCCTGGAAGAGGTCGTGAAAGCCTCCCTGAACTTACTGGATGTGGAGAAGGGTGAGCTGGAGAAAGCATCTAATCCCGAGAAGGAGCCGGTGCCATATACTGAAGGCTCTTCAAATCAATCTCCACAAAAGTAAACTCACTTCAGGCGAACTTCTCCTCAATATGGAGGAAGTCGGCTATGATGTGGCTTTAGTCCAACAACCATGGATAGTCTCGGCTAGCGTGGTTTCCGGGCAAAAGTAAAAAACTTAAAATACCTAAATCCTGAGTGTGACAAATAAGAAAAGAACAGCGATACTGGTGCAGAAAAGCATAAATTCTTATATTGATCTTAATCTCTCCACAGACGATCTAATAGTTTGGACTGTAAAAGGCGGCAAGGATGAGCAACTACTCCTTGCATCTTATTGCATTCGACACGATGACGCAGCGCCATCGAGTGAACTTTTTAGGTTGACGGAAACAGCCAGAAAAAGGAAGCAGACTCTAGGCACGTTGAACTTGAAAAAGGAATAAATTCTCATTAAAGCTGGATCGAGTACAGCGAATTACTAAAGGAATACAAACAGGAAATCCGCGTAGCCAAGAGGGAATCTTAGAAAGACTTCTGTAGCAATTTAGAAAATACAAACGAAATGGCTAGGCTCAGGAGACTGATTTCTAAGAATCCGACCAAGCCCAATTTAATACGTAAAAGCAATGGATAAAGGAATGACAGCTGTGAGTAATCCCTCGAGGACCTTGTCAGGACACATTTCACGGGCTGTACTGATACCTTAGATGTCGATCCTATAAGAGATACTGTGTACTTCATTCCAACACATATCATTACAGCAAATAAAATAGAGTGTGCATGACCCATTGAAATCCCCGAGTCTACACAGAATCTTCCTAGCCATGCTCCAAACGGTCAGCCATCTTTTGGTACCATGGCTAAAACCGATTTATAAAGGATGTTTAGTGTTTTATATATATATATATATATATATATATATATATATTTATATATATATATATATATATATATATATATATATATATATATATATATATATATATATACGAGGTGTGATCAAAAAATAAAGTATTTATTTATTCAGCAACAACTATCTTTTCCCCTTTAAAGTAATTCCCCTCAGATATAATACACTTATGCCAGCGTTTTTTCAATCCTCGAAACACTTCTGAAACGCTTTTTTTGGTATCGCCTACAGCTCCTGTTTCGATTTCACTTTTATCTCCTCAATCGTAGCAAAACGCTTTCCTTTCATCGGTGTCTTCAGTTTAGGAAAGAGCCAAGTCCGGTGAATACGGTGGTTGAGGCATAATAACGGTTTTGTTTTTGGCCAAAAACAGCTCCTGAGCGATGTCCATGCGACGTTGTTTTTGCTCAAAATTTAGCAATTTTGGAACAATCTTCGCTGCAGCACGTTTCATGCTTAAAACATCCGTAAAAATTGCTTGGAATGAGCCGAACGATATGCCAACATCCTCAGCAACCTCTCTGATAGTGATTCAACGATTATCCAAACTCATTTTCTTCACTGCGTCAATGTTTTCATCATTTGTTGACGTGCTCGGGCGACCAGGACGAGCATCGTCATTGACATCTTCTCGGCCTTCCTTAAACCGGTTATACCACAATTGAACTTGTGTTCTGCTCATAGTAGACTCGCCAAAGGCCACAGTACACATTTCAAATGTCCTTGCGCATTTAATTTCATTTTTTACACAAAACTGAATACAGTTTCTTTGATCCATTTTTTTCGAATAGTACAAAATCGAAGAGCACACCAAAACACGACTAACCTTTTAATCTGTCAAAAACAAACTGACAATCCAAAATGGTTGGTATTGCCAACATATATAACAGACATGTGTACCAACATAAAAAAAATGCGAACATCGAACATACGTAACTCACGAAAAGATGAAAACAACAGTTATCTTTTGATCACACCTCGTATACTCGTATATATATATATATATATATATATATATATATATATATATATATATATATATTTATATATTTGTTGAAGTGCGAAAAACCGCCACGCGAACTACATTGTCATCTTAATTATTTCCGCTACTCTTGCCATTCGCCACTTTAATGGTGGAATATTTTCGTCATCTATCAAAACAAAAGCTCCCACTTCTAGATTTGCTGAAGAGCGTTGCCATTTGGTTCTTTGCTGCAGAAGACTTAAGTACTCCGAACTCCATTTTCGCCAAAATTGTTGCTGCATATAGCAAACCCGTTGCCAACGATTTAATCGATTGAAATTCAAAGGAGTGACATCCGGTTCTATCATAGCAGAGAAGGGCCCGCCAATAAGAAAATCGGCTGGGGTTAGTACGCCTAGATCGTCGGGATTATATGAAAAGGGATAAAGAGGACGTGAATTTATAATTGCGGATATTTAACACACAAGGGTGCGGAGCTCTTCGAAATCTAGAATGTTTGAACCGACAGCTCGATAAATATGAAACTTGGCGATTTTAATAGCCGCCTCCGTGAGCTATCCAAAATGTGGATATCTAGGTGGAATGCATTTCCAATCATTCCATCGCTGAGGCATTGCTGCTCAAATGACTTAAGGGCAGTGTCTCATTGAATAATTTTTTAATAATTCTGTTAGCGAATTTGTAACAGAATGTCCAATATGGCAATATATTTGGATGTTTCGATTCAGAGTCCATAGCTAAATGCTGGAAGCTCCTCTCACTCGCATTAAGCCACAGTTGTCTAAAAATGGGGTGAGGGAGCAGATTTTGCTAAATGATGCTACGTGGTTATCAGATTTGAGTATTTTGTAATCTGGGAAGTGCTTTTGTTGCAACATTCTAATCAATAAATATGTTCCTTGATGAACATCCTCAACTTTGGTCTCGTGGCAACGTTTAGTGATAAGTCCGGCATGTTTGATGTTGAAAGCATTCTTGCGCTTCTCGGATAGTTCCTTAATATAACCTGGGAAAGCTGGTCACGTATATCGATCGCCTTGAAGAAAAGGAGGACCATGCTTCAAAAGCTATGATTTTAATAATTCACTTGGTATGGAGACCCTTGACAGGATGTCTACAGGATTAATGTTTGTTGGTACAAATTCCTATTTGATTCCTGCGTTGGGAATTTGAATATTATTCATTTGATTTGAAACGAATACTGTGAAATTTGATGGTTCATTTCGTAACCATGATAATACCACCATGGAATATGACCAGCCGTGAAAATCACATTAAAAAAGCAGATTTATTAGAAGATATATCGCGGCTTGTCAAATTTGTATAATGAATAAATAATAAAGTAAAGCCTAATTTTCAAAATACGCCTGTACCTATGTTTCCTTGGGAAATAGCGCATTTCGATATCTTTGAGTTGCAAGGCGAAACATTTCTGAGCTGCATATATAAATTTTCAAAATTCGCAAAAGTCTTCCACATTAGAAATAGGTTAGATACTCATCTGCGAGGTAAATGGTCACGTTGAAAGATTACATTCCACCTTACTAGAGATTTATCGCGGAGAAGGAGGTGTAAAATTTACGACGGATCTACTTTATATAGCGGTGGACCGTTATAATAATGCAATTCACTCAGTGACACATAAAAATCCCAGTGACGTGTTTTACAATAGGTCACGAAGATAAATTTTCAAAATATTGTCAACTATAGTAATGTAACTAATGAAAATATAAGAGCACAAAATGAATTCAATCAAGAAATTCGTAATCTAAGACGAAATAAGACAAGGACTACTCCAAGACAATACACAAATGGTGAGTGGATTTATGTCGCCAATAAACAAATAAAAGACAAAAACAACAGGGTAAATTTCCATACGGTAACAGGGAAAAAACTTACCAAGGCGCACATTGAAAATGTAAAGTTATAAAAAAATATGAACATAATGAATTTTTAAATTTTTTTCCCAGTTGATGGCCTTTATCGCTATTGCTGCTAGTTTACAACTTTATTATTATAACTTGATATTTTATAAAGTAAAATAAAATAAAAAAAAAATTAATTTTTTTTTTAAATTGATGTAAATTCAGCAAAACTGACCCGACAATTAGCCAAATTGTTAATTTATTACAAACATATTCAGCCATAGCTGAATATGCAATTAGCCAAAGTGGTTAATTTATTACTAAAAAAAATTGTAAAAACAGCTAAATGGTTAACAAACTACATTTTGCTTAAAATCCATTCAGAGTTTGGAAGGCTTGTGATGTCCTTAGTGCCTTAGTAGGACTTGGGAATGTTATGGCTCCAAACCCATTACTCCCAAAACGTGTACCACGGTCCTTCCGCTAAAGCCAAAGCAAAATGATTGGAAAATACACCATTTGGCCATAACTGCACGCAAATACAAAATTACCATTGTATTAAGACAATTGATTATAAAATCAAATTTAAAAAAAAAGAAATAAGGGAAAGAAAACAAAATATTTGCTTTAAATGCAACATATACCCACTACAAATAATCACTTTAAATACAGCAAAAGCCGCATAGCGCAGCTGTCGTAGTAATCAGAGAAATCGTAGAAATTACATAGAATTACTAGAAATTGTATGATTTGTGAACAATTATAAAGTAACATAAAAAATAATTATAAAGATATAGTGATATTAATATAGTACTTACAGAATACTACTAAAAATTTTCAACACTAAAATTTACTAAAATACGAACATCTAATAAATAGTTATAAAAAACACTATCATTATACATACTTACAATATACTACGAGTACTAACAATTTAAAATACTAAAATACTAATATCTAAAAAATAGTTATAAAAGAGGTTATATTATACTTAAAACATACTATTAAACAACTTTAAATACTAAAATTTACTAACATATAAAGTAGTTATAAAGGAAGTTATAAAACACTATCATACTTAAAACAAATTACTAACAAATTTAAATGATGAAATTTTTTAAAACAATAACATTTATTTTAGAACCTAACATCTACTAAACACTAACTCATAAAATTATTAAACATTTTATAGTTTTATTTGATGAGCTGATTCATTAGCATACTATTAGCAGACGGACTAAATATATTCGAGTACCAAGCTGTCATTGTGTCTATCAAGGATGGCAGAGCGTGGATCGTGAATGGCTACTTCAATTTGATTCACGTCGCTGATCTGGGAAAATCTTAACATCTGCTGAACGAAACTATGAACGCCATTGGGAACAGAACACAAAACAACGAGATGAAATTGCTAACGGAATTCCATGCCCAGCAAATCACCAATAGGATCAGGCTATTGAACGTCCAGGAAAACACTATCCATCAATTGGATTGACTCCGCCTGGAAGTGGGTAGCAGGCACACCCGATGCATCTGAGTGTAACGAAATTCTAACGAAAACTAGCAACGAATTGTAGAAAACAACAACCATGAATATGCAATGAATCGAAAACTATTTGGAGCTACGCAGAGCATCAACGGCAAAATGAATGCAATAATCGACAGGGTGTACAAGAACGTGAGACCCACTGACGCAGAGAAGCTTCAAAAAGATATTTTAAACCGGGTCCTGATACTTAAAGATGAAATGTAGCGGGGGAGGGGAAGGTTTGGGAAAACCGGTCTCTCGTTTTGGTTAGAGGGGTGTTGCAGGGAGAAACCTGGGGGAGTAGGCAGCAACCCAAACGCTGACTGTGGTCAGAGGGCGGGGGGCTGCTCCGGGGATCAATGGGCAGCAGGCAGTAGAGGGGCCCAGCAGCTCAAAGAATTTTGCAAGGAAGAGGGCAGGGGGACCGGAAAAACATGTCCGTCCTTCTAAGCAGGCCTATTATGATAGGAAAGTGCCCATGAGGGTCATGGGCAACTATGAGGCTCCAAATCGGTAGAGTGGGCAAGGGGTATGCTATCCGGATTGGGTAAACCGGTGGGTACACCCCTAAAGAGACAATGATCGGCTGAAGAGACGGGTCAGATCGCCAAAAGACAAAAAGTCGGTGGCCAGATATACCCGCCCTACAGCGAAGTTGTCAAAGGTGAGGGTGAGATGCTGGCCATCATAGACCGGAAGGAGGAGGAAGGGATCATACACAAAGAGAAGTGGAGGTGGAAGAAGCAATCGATTGTCGAAGTCTACCTCCAGGTCTTGGAGGAAAACCCTGGACACCCTCCTTTCTGTCACGATTCGGGCTGGTAACAGGGTAAGGCCAAACTCATCGCACGCGATGACAGCAGGTCAGCCAAACTGTACAAGATTGCGGTAAGCAAGCTTGACGAGATTTGGCCGGGAGACACGCATCAAGCCCTCAGCAGGGAAGAAGTTCCCAGCACACCCAGAGCTCGGGTCTGGATCCCAGCTAAGCCAGCTGAACCGGCAAAAATAGAGATCTTCAAATCTTGTAGCAGGGACCTGCCAACCCATAACTGGAGGGTGGGGAAACTTGAGGAGCCAATAGAGGGTAGGAGACAGGTGTTGCTGATCCTCAACGCCTCACTGGCAGAGAGGAAAGGGGTATTCAGGTTCGAATCTACCGCAACAACGAACAGGCTTTGGAACCGGAGTAGATAGAGGATGACAAGGCTAGCATGTGTGGCGGTGGTGAAGATGTGTTGGCGAGCATCCAAAGGTGGACTGACTCAGAGCAGCTGACCGGAGTCGGGCAACTCTTTATATAACACGACTTCCTTGACTACACCGAAGGAGAGGAGGACGCTGTAGTGACGATGGTGGAGGTTAGAAGGACAGATTCCTATGAAGCTGATCCAAATCAACCTCCACTATTCCAAACTCGCCTCTGCGAATTTCATGGTCCGCCTGGGTTCCGGTGGTTTCGACGTGGCCCTCATCCAAGAGCCATGGATATGCGGCACCTAAATCTGCGGGGAAAAGATGTTTCAAGTTGCTAGCCACTCAGAGCAAAGGGAAGCCTCGTGGTTGTTTTATAGCAAATGATAACATTGATATCTTCTTGCTCCCACACTTAAGTAATGGCGATACAGTGGCGGCAAGTATTGAGCCGTAAAATGACAGCTTCCGGGTAGCCTCTGCCTATATGCCCCATGATAAGGACGCCCCACCAAAGGAGGTTCGGCCATTGGTCATGGAGGCAGCCGCAGCCAACAGGAACTTCGTTGTCTCCAGCGATCTTAATGCCAACAATACATTGTGCGGAAGTACCCATACAATTGCAAGAGGTGAGTCAATTTTAAACTTTATCATAGAAAATAAGCTTAGTGTCCTAAATGAAGGCTCCAGCCGACTTTTATAACAAAGAATAGAAACGATGTTTTCGATATTACCCTGACCTTCGATCATTTCGCGTATAATGTAAAAAGATGGAGAGTGTCAAATGAAAATTGTTACTCTGATCATCGTTATATAGAATAAGAATTGAACTTCCCAGAATCTCCAGTTAAGACGTTTAGGAATATACGGAGAACAGACTGGGGAATAATAATAATTTAGCTCTAGTAGTTTGCCCCATGGCCGATACTGCGACCTAAAAGATATTTTGTGTCATACTACATTTGTCATTAATGATTCATGTGATCACAACTGTCCGATCTTCAGTGCCCTATAGGATTAGTACCGGCGTTTCTTCCGTAATGCCATAGCATTTCTTCCGTTTGGTGATGTCAAATCGTCGCAATTAAAGTTATGAGGTTCTTTTCTACATAGATGTTCCTTCTCTACAGAAAGGAAGTAGCTGAAAGTCATGTTCCTTCATTATCTTTTCCGCTTTATGGATGAATTTGAGAATGTCCATAACAGGAACATTTTTCATTTTTTCCACAGCCAGCTGGTCGCTGTGGAATATATTCATTCTGGTTCTTGCGAACGCAATGCAGTCGCACAGTATATGTGCTGTGGTTTCTTCTTCTTCTAGACAGAGCCGGCACTCCGTATCCTCAAGAATGTGGATTTTAGTCAATTGATATTTCAGGTAGTAATGACCTGATAGAAAACCTACTATTTTTCTTATGTCTGCTTTGCACATATTGCGCAATTCTTTATTGTATGTGAATGGCCTTACCAGTCTTTTGGCGTGGCGAAGCCTCTCAATCCCTTCCCAGTGGGATATTCTGAGACTATGTTCCCAGCTATCTACCCTGGATTTAGCCTCCACCCAGTTGATACCACAGTATGGCTTCGGACCTATGAGGCTTGCTGCTGAACTGGCCCTAGCTAGCTCGGCAGCAATTACATTGCCTTCAATCCCAGAGTGACCCTGGACCCAGCAAATTGCAACCTTATTTGTTGCACCTAGATATTATAGGTTGTTGAAGCATTCTTCCACCAGTTTCGATTCTAAAGAATATGAAGCTAATGCCTGTAATGCAGCTTGACTATCTGAATAGAAAGCTATGAGTGCGCCCTTGATACCCGTTTTTAGATTTGTCCTCACACAGATTGAGATTGCTTGTATTCCAGCCTGGAAGACGCTATGCTCGATGGCTCTGAGATTTTGGTATTTGGTCCATAGACCCCTACACCGACTCCGGTGTTTGTTTTTGAACCGTCTCTGAACCATCCTAGACTTCCAGGGTCGACCCAAGATCCTCCTATGTACCACTCATCACGGTCTGAGATAATAATCTTAAAATTGAGATCAAACTGTCGTATTGGGATCATATAGTTCGTTATTGAGCAGATTATGTTTTGATCTGGTATGTTTTTTGAAATATTGAAATGACCATAGTCATTAGGTTCTTGTCTAGACAAGATTTTCAGATTCAATGCGCTTCTAGCCGCACATTTTTTCACGAATGCGTGTAGTGGGGATAGTCCTGTTACTGCTAGACTGGGGAAAGAATAGGAAGACTCTCAGGGCCGCACTGCCAAGAAATCCGCCATCTGACCTCACAGACCCTGTGGAATTGGACGGGCTGATTAATCGCGCAACCAGGGGCTTAAATATTTCACTGACAGCCGGGTGTCCGGTTGTAAAACTGAGAGGCAAGAACAAATTACCTTTGTGGTCAATGGATCTAGGCCTTCTCCGGAAGTCCAATAGGCGGTTATTCAACAGGACTAAAAGTTTGGGTCTGCCCTCGGACTGGGAAGCCTACAAGGTTGAGCTAAAATATACAAGAAAGCAACCAGAACTGTGCAACGGGAGTCCTGACAAAATTATTGAAGGGATGTGGAAGAAACATCGGAAGCAGCTAGACTAAGAAGAATCCTAGCGATGACACCACACAACCTGGTCTACCTAAAAGGTCCTGGTGGTGTGTGGAGCGAATCGAGCGCGGAATCTTAGATACGCAGTTTCTAGGTAGTAGCACGGTGGAGGGTAATAACTCGACATCTAGGGGCAAGCAGTCTGAGATAGGAAATGCGATAGCTACAGTCGAGAAAGTTGAGTGGGCCATTTACATCTTTGGTCCATATAAATCTCCGGGTCCGGATGGAATTTTCCCAGCAGAATTGCAACAATCACGGGACATAATTACGCCCTGGGTTGTGACTGCAGTTATAAGCTGTCTTAACCTGGGCTATATTCCCCTAAAATGGAGCGAAGGTCTCCTTCACACCCAAAGCGGGTAGGTTCTTATATATAAATCCTAAAGACTTTAGAACAATCAGTGTCCCGTCTTTCCTCCTAAAGCCATTGGAGAGATAGATGGGTGCACACTTACGGGAAGTTATACCAACTGGTGGAATCTCCTCACCACAGCATGCATACATGAACGGCAAATCGACAGAAGCGGCAATATACGTACTTATTGGTATAGTGGAAAAAGCAATTCAGCAGAAGGATTTTCCACTGACGGCCTTCATTGACATAGAAGGCGCTTTTAACAGTATAACTGCGAACGCCATTACGGGAGCGTTCGAAGCTCTGGTTGTTGATCCTAATGTGGTTGCACTGTTAGAGACTATACTCTTCAGCAGAAAGGTAACTGCCAGCTTAGACAGATCTGCAGAGGTACTCTTCAGGGAGGAGTTCTCTCTCCCTGCTCTGGAATAAATACCTTACTGCTAGCCCTAGGGTGGCCACGTTATCGCCTATACTGACGATTTGTCAATTGTGATTAGGGGAACACTCTTATGGATATTTTGCGCTTACTTGTTGGACGGAAAGAATTGGATTAGGGTTAAACCTCCATAAAATGGAATTAATCCTCTTCTCTAAGAAAAATAGATTTCCTACGGCCTCCCCGCTAATATACAAAGATGTGGAAATTCCGGCGCCAGTCAAATATTTGGGACTAATAATAGATAGGAAACTTACCAGGAAGCCCAATATTGAAAAGAAGACTTAGCCAATATTGCTTTGTACACATGTAAAAAACGGTCAGAATCAGGTGGGTGTTATCTCCACGAAGTATTCTCTGGCTGTACATTTCTGTGGTCAGACCTATATGGCTATATGGAATGCTGGTATGGTGGCCAGCCACTCAGAAACAAAGCTATTCGAAGCTTCTGAGCAATGTGCAAAGAACGGGTTTCTGTGCATTTCTGGTGCTTTAAGCACCTAAAGCATTAGAAATGCTACTACATTAAAGATGGTGTGTGAGCAAGTGGCCGCCGTATCAGCATTAAGCATGATCGGCAGATTGGTCACTCGATTATCGTGCATACTTGGAGAAGTTTTCTCCAACACATTGACCTCTCTATACATAATCTCAACTTTGATAGGCTATTCCAGACTCAAATTCCGTCTAGAAAAGAGTGGCAAACACCCATTCTATGGAGAAGGGGGGAACTGAATTTCTACACCGACGGATCCAAAGTTGCCGATAGAGTCGGTTTTGGAGCTTTCTCAAAAAAACTGGGACTGGAGCTTTCATTTCGTCTCCCCGACCACTGCAGTGTTTATCAAGTAGAAGTCCTAGCCACAAAGGAGGTAGCCGGCTACTTAGGTAGACATGCCGTAACAAAGGCCAGCATAAATATATACTCGGATAGCCAGGCGGCCATCAAGTCAATGAACTCGGTGGCACTGAAATCAACGATTGCTCAGGACTGTCTGACAGCCCTAAATTATACTAGTACCGTTTTCTGCGTACGCCTGGTAAAGGTTCCGGGACATAGGGATATCGAGGGGAACAGTAGGGCTAATGAAGTAGCAAGAGGCGGCACCAGCCTTAATTTATGCAAGGACAGATGCGAGGTTGGAATTCCAATTGCCACCTGTAAACTGATGATGAAGCATAGGGTCCTGCGTGCGGCCGAACTTGCTTAACGACTAGGCTAATGTGGCTGGAGCTAAATAGGAGGAAATATAGAGACTTGCTTGCCCTGTCGAGAGAAGATATCTCTAAGGTCGTGGCTTGTGACCGCCTCGATTTGGAAGAACCAAAGCTCCGGATTACCCCGCCAAAAGGGCGGCAGTGGGAGGGGGGCGTAGCACGGTTCCACACCTCATTGCAGAGACTGTGGCGTAGGCTGCGGTGGTGGAGTGGGCAGTGCTTGCTGTGACTGTTGTTGATGTGATAGCTGGCGCTTCGTGTGGCGATGTATGCGATACAGGCCTGGATCACGGTAGCAAGTGTAGCATCTTATTATACTTCTCTGGGTGGGGCGAACGCGTACTCATAGATCACGTCGTTGTCACCAATTTGGCTATTTGCTCGATGATAGCGTTGCCAATAATAAAACAATAGAAAAACAGAATTAAGTTTGATCGATCAAAAGAGATGCGAATGCGGTACTCGAGCGTACGTTCGGTTCCAGCGCAGCGAAAGATAGAAATAAATGAAAAGGTCGGTGCGCGTCAATAGATGGCGCGTGGACATAGCGCCTGCTTGCGGTGCCGTACCCGACAACTAGGTGGTGGAGTTGATGTCGCCAAATTTACTTAAAATGTGTTCTCGTACATTCGATTTTTACACATATTCACTTATCCTCACCATCGGCTCCGTTACTTGTTCCATCAAGCTCGTGCCCGGTGTTAACGCTTATGCATCATATTTCCATGCATGTGTCAATATACTATATATGCCGCATGCATGTGCGTATATACTTTACGTTTAGTTCCATATTTCTTGCCCATAGCTGTCTTATTAATTTATTGTTCAATTATTTTCAATGAACCCTTTTTATATAATATTTTTCTCTTATTTTCTCTACTGCGCTATATTCGGATATTGTCCGAATTTAATTGGAACACTTCTGCGGACATTGAGTTTGGAAATCGGAACTGTGATATTTGATATGCGTACGCGATATCAGTTTGTTTTCGTTGTTCTTCTTGTGTTTACACTTGTAAAACACTGGCAACACATGTCTTTAATTGTTACTTCGCAAATGGAACAATTTTAATAAATTATTGTGGTGTTTTTTGGGTTTGCCTTTAATCGTTACGATTCTTGTAACTGGACTACGGATCCCTACTACCAAATACGGACCTATCCAAACAGGTGAGAATTTGTTTCTCCTAGCCTGATTCTTCATTAGTACTCGTTTAACCACAGGAAAAACTACTGGGTTTAGTACCTTGTTGTAAGGGTTCCCTGGCTACTGGTTTAGCATGATCTTGGTTTTCTCTAATCAATTCGTGCGCTCGCTGCAGCTGATATTTCCGCACTTTATTTGGGTAATCAGCATTGTATACTGGTGCACATTTGCGTTTCAAATTTGCTGGCATGTTGAAATCAAATTCGTAGAGTTTTCTAAAAGGAGTTTGCTTCGTTGATATATGTACAGTATATATATTGACCACAGCACATGCATTGCTGTGGTCAACCATTGATAACCATAAACGCTCTGCTTGCGAATGCTATTGGTCGGTCATTACCGACTTCCACTTGTGACAACACTGCACTGATGCTTCATTGCTAGCATCAGTGGTCAACAAAAAAGTTTGCTCAAAGTCGGGGTACTCCAAAATCTGTGGCGAGCTAATTATTTATTTTAGCCTCTCGAATGCTTGCTGACAGCTCTCTGTCCATTCGAACTTTGCCTTCTTTTCGTAGCAAGTTATAAATCGTCAAAGCAATTCCGGCTAGTACTTCCACGAACTTTCTATAATAGTTCACTAGTGCTAGGAATGCTTGCACTTCCTTTCTATTTCTCGGAATCGCTTAATTTTTACCGCATTCCACCTTCTGCGGGTCAGGCAGTGCTCCTGCCTCTGAGCAACGATGGCCTAAATAAACCACCTCTCTTCGCAAAAATTTACATTTCTCCAAGGTCAACTTCAAATTGTGTTCTCGTAATTTCTGGAGCACCTTGCACAAGCGTTGCGAATGTTGCTGCAATTTCTTCTCATAAATTACAATATCATCGAGATACACAAAACAATCTAACACTTGCAAGCCTGTTAGCACATGGTTCATTAGCCGTTGGAAGGTAGCCGGTGCTCCTGTTAATCCAAATGGCACTCTATTAAACTCATAATGCCCTAAACCGGTGCTGAACGCGGCTTTTTGCTTATCTTGGGTATCCACCAGAACTTGGTGGTAGCCATTCGCTAAATCAAGTGTAGAAAAATATCGACTGCCAATTGCTCCAGAATCTCTTCTATCCTTGGTATAGGGAACACCTGCTTGATAGTGGCGTTGTTAAATTTCCTAAAATCGACGACCATTCTCCACTTCTTCTGACCCTGAGCAGTTCCCTTTTTTGGTACCAAAATTATTGGTGAGTTCCAAGACGAAATACTCGGTTAAATTATGTTATCCATTAACATTCCTTCTACTTGCCTGTTTACCTTTTCTTTGTGAGCTTGTGGCAATCTGTACTGTTTCTGGTTAATTGGTGGTTGATCCACTCTAGTAGGTATTTCATGGTCTATCTCTGGTGTATACGTCAGCTGGTCTCCTTCCAGCAAAAATACTTCATGGAATTTACACTTTGGTCTAACTTCATTGATTCAAGCACCTTCTCCATCCTTTTTCTTATATCTACCAGCTTAATCTGATTAACCGATCTATAATTCGGTTTTTTCAAATTATCAAAGCTAGTGAACTTAGGCCTAAAATCCTTATCCATATAGTAGTCCTCTTCTGATGCATTTCGTACGCAAGCGTACACCTTACCCTTGTCAACGTGCGTTATGATCTCCCCCATATATACGCCGTCCGCAAACTGCTGCTTGTGCAAAACAAGAGTCCGGAGTTTTGTCTTTACATACATAGTAACTACTCTGGTTGACCTTGCATTCACTACCTCCATACAATTCTTAACCCTTTTCACGGTTCCTTCCTGCCATTACTTTAATGGACTCTTCCAAGGATTATATTCTTATTATCATCATAAAATGATAACTGATTTTCTAGCGCATCCAGTACGGTGTGGCCCCAAAGATTATCGCGTACAATTATCCCATCGGCCGGGATACCTTCCCTATCCAATTCCACTGCGTGCAATCTAAAACTCATGCCCTCAACTTGACTGTGCCCTATTCTGAGAGACCCCAGTGTTCTCACGCAACGTCCAAATGCTCCATTAAGTGTTCTTCCATCTTTTGGGTTAACAACTAGTCCTTTCCGTAAAACACTAGATTTTACGAGGCTGATGTCCGTCCCCGATTCTACCAAAACCACTAGCTTTCCACTAGCTGCGTCCTTGCAGGGTACCTGCTCAAAACGAAACAACGCCCTTTTGATTAAAAAATGGACACGTATCTACTTCCTAACTCTTCAAATTTTTTTCCTTCATACACCACAGTTATCCTTTACGATCCTATACTCCCTCAAAATTACCAAGAATACCTTAACTCTCGTACCGCGTACGCGGCAATTGGCCTATACTTTCTAACCTTATTAGACATTAACCTAAGTACTAGAATCATTACAGTTACCCAAATCAAAACGCAATCAAAAATTTTTTCCCGGAGAAGCTCTTGTTCCTCCGTATTTTGAACCATAGTCATTACGTTACTTGGTATGTGGTATTGGAGAGCCTCTTGCTCCTCCTTCTTTTGGAATGTGATTCTTACATTACTAGTCACATGTACTTCTGGCCTAATTCTTTCTTCCGTTCTTTTGGCTGTCCAGTCTACTGGCCTCGACAGGGCCGCGGGAAGTTCCCTAGTCCCTTTGTTGGGATTGTTTCTCCCTGCATTCCGCTACCCGATGTCCCATTTGTCCACATGAGAAGCATCTCAACGCCTGTATGGTGTTGCTCATCGTCGCTTAACTTCTGGAATTCAAATTTGTCGCTGCTGACAACTCCCAGTGTTGAAGATATTTCTTCCTTGGTTAATTCCATCTTTTGATATAACTCGGGGACTACTGAAGTTGCTGTCCCTATTGGTTGAATACGGGCGCATCGTAGCTGAGCGAATACAAATATTTTATTTACGTTCCCTTTAACGCTTTTCCCCCTCAAAATCATGTAACTTAAATATTATAAAATTTGCAGCATATGAGATAAACATTTATATGATACTCGTAGTTACGGAACTACCAAACTTTGCTGCAAAAAACCGTGTTGTATGCACCTCCTAATATTTTCTTGCCTAATACCCTAAGCTTTTTGTTTTTATTTGTGTAAAATTAAATGTCAAAAATGTGTATTCCAAAATATCCCTAATGACAAAAAAACAAAAATCCCCCACCAAAAAAATTCTCACAGCTAAGACGACATACATAGACCGTCCGATGATACTGACGCAATCGCGCCTGTATGTTGCAACTTCTCTGACCAACACTACGGCGCCTTCAGGGTCGCAGAAGTATCCACTTCTAATACGCTTTTATACTTGTACTCACCATTATAGTGTTCGATGTCATCTTGTATGTTGCAGGATGCTCTGCCTGATATAGGGTTCCTTACCCTGGGTTTTCCTCCAGATTTGTTGCAGCATGCTCTGCATGGTTCAGGGTTCCTTATCCTAGGATTCCTCCAGTAGGTCCCTATGACCGGCTGATTTATGCTGGCAGCCTTGCTATGGCCTGCGCCAAAATGTTGGGGTCCGTGCTTGTCGTCGCTAGCGGTGAGCGCCCTTTTTCTGCCGGGAATAGGCGCGGTGTCGACGATTACCTAGTGGTTCCAATTAAGGCAAGCAACGTGTCGTTCTCTTTTAAATATCAGACAAGACAAGCCGTTTTATTCTTAAAATCATAAGTCTTATATACTATTTACAATGAGCACTTACAGTCTATGTAAGCACCTTTCTGGTGTTCCAGTAACTGTTTATTGGTGCCAGTTTGTTAAGCCAACAGACCTACTCGATATAAAAATTTCGATGGTGCATTCTAAAATCCAATGCTCTTCGTCAACTTGATTGCGGAACTGTGGCACCTTAAAAGTTCATATAATAATTAATAAATAAATATTATTTGTTTATAATATTTGCACCTTAAAAATATGTGCTTTCTTAATTAGTTTAATTGTAATACTTATAAACGTTAACTACAACAAATGTGTCGTGTCTATTAGGAGTTGGTGCTTTGAGTCAACTACTCGCAGGTAGCTTGATTCTGACTCACAACAAAATATTCTAGAGCATTCTCTACAGCTCTAAAGAGGGTTCTTGAGTAAGCTTTTATTGGTTTGTGGCTAATGCCTGGATTGTTTCTTGGCTTAAATATATAGGGTGGTACACTCATTCTCAAACTCCTAATGGGATCCTAAAAGAAGGCAATCATTTATGTTTCACTGCCCTCCACTTAATCTTGTTCGTCCCGAACAAGGATACTACTTCAACCTTTATAAGGAGATAGCCTATATAGATGAACGACTTTCATTTTTATCCTGATATTTTTCGCCAACAGGACTCAGTATACTACATCGCTGATCTCCTTTTTCATCTTGTAAGGACCTTCGCAGTGTGTTTGCAGTTTTTGGGATAATCCATTTTTCCTTTGAGGATTTTGAAGCATAACCAGCTGCCCTTCCTGAAATCCCGTGGAGTTTGCTCGTACATCATATTTGATGTTTCCGTGAATTTCATTCAACTGTCTTCGTTTGTCAGGTACATAACTGCAATATAGGTACCGAATTTGTTAACGGAATCATTAGTTGGAAACGGACCTGCGATGTATAGTGCAATACGCTCAAATGGCGCTCCCACGTTGTATAAGTGCATTTTCCCCTGACTGCGACAGCTCGGTCCCTTGGCAGCTGTACACTTTCACAAGCACTGATCCATTCAAATATCGATTACTGGCAACCATTCCAAAATATCGGGTTTTCATTTTTTCAACTGTTTTTGTTATTCCCAAATGTCCTCTGCTTGGCCCACTATGGTATTCCTTGAGAATTTCGCTTATTCTTCCCTTGGGTACCACAATCAAGTTCTTCGTGGTTTTTCCATCTTCGCTCTCCCACAGGCGGAATAAGGCATCCATTTTGCAACTTTAAGCTATTCCATTGAGTCCAATATGCTTTATTTAAGGGATCTTTGGTCGTGATTTCATTCCATTCTGGTAGTTCAATTCTATGTCATTTCGTTGTTCTTCTTTTTTTTGCTCTGTTTTCCATTCTTCGTCTGGTTAAACAGCCATTTAGCCGACATCGACTATTCCTTCTTTCCCTTCAGCTTTAGAACTGTGCTTACATTCCATATTGCAAAGACGCCGTGATAGAGCATCAGAATTCCCGTGGCTTCCGCCTCTGCGATGTTGTATTGTGAAATCATAGCTTTGGAGACTCTCAATCCATCTCGCCATCTGTCCTTCGGGATTTTCGGGCCGTAAGGAGGATTTCTTAGCTACTGGAATAACGACACCAACCTTCCAAACACTAGGAAAGCACGAAGTCCTAAAGCAATTATTAATTATGTGGGTCAATGGACTAAGAATAAATGGTAATATAATGTTAAGAAACTTAACGGGCAAGCCAACCTCACCAATTGCATTTGACTTAACCCTCAGACATCGCCCTACATCAGCCTCACAGACACAGCAGACTGAAATGTACACGTGGCGGAACTAAACATTTCAAGAGCAGGTGGAGGAACCGAGCCACATGATCCCGGGGAAGCAAAGGCATCACACATAACACTAGGATTCAACTTGCAGTCTGTACTATCACTACTACGTACTCCAAGGTTCCTCAAATTACTCCAAACTAGCTTAGTAGGAAGGGAACTGTAAAAATTTCTTTTAGATTGACGAAAAATAAAAACAGTACTATTTCGAGAATCCCTAAATATATTCCAATTATCTGCAGTATGCTTATATTTCCATTTAGCATGCAATTTATTTCGCTTCCTAAAGGCCACTTTAACGTGCTTAGAGTACCATTCTGAATTGTCACTGATCGAATTGGGACATATTGATTAAAAATCCTGTGAATGCAACCAACAAACAAGTCCAACTCTCCATCCACAGAGGTTTGACACCAGTATTCATCGCAATGCACTCGACCCATCTCACAGAATAGTGATTCGTAATCAATAGCATTAAAATCACGATATGGAAAAATATCCGGCAGAGCATCACGACACAGTGTTATGTTTAACGTACAAAAAATTAAATCATGATCGGAAATAAAAGACATTTGATAAAAAAAAAAATCAAATCAATGAGACATCAGATACCAGATAGAAATCAATCAAACTAGGGTTGACATTATTTCCATAGCGAGTAGGTACACACGAGTTCACCACAGAAAATCCAGCAGTCGCTACAGCAGATCCACAAATCATAAAGCATCTCCACAATTCATAAAGCGAAAGCCAAATTATTGAACAGCTCAGAAAAAAAGGTTCAAGTTGACATGTTCTACTAGGGTTATACAAGATAGAAGATTTGTGTACATCTATCATAAATTTTAACATTCAAAAACTCAATGTCACACCCATTAGACAAGCTTAACAACTCAACATTTAGGTAAGTTTTGCAGTATATTGCTACACCACCCCCTCTCCTATTTAGCCTATCACTCCTTATTAAATTGTAGTTTTTAATGCCATAATGGGCACCCAAAACATCATCCTGAAACCATGTTTCCGAGACACATATAACATCCAATAAAAAAATATATTTCAAGTAATCTAATTTCTCTGAATTCAGACTCCTTGCGTTAAGATGCACAATATTGAAGCCGGAACGCTGCCTGCACAATATATCAATGAAAAGTTATGATTTTCATTAACACCATCCGCACTGTCACCGATACCACCCACAACAAGTGGAAGCCAGGCTTAGGACTGCAAGTTCAAGCATTAAATAGTAAACCCTATCCATAAGGTTTATAAAAAAAATTTTAAAAATAAACTATAACCATATACCTTTCCAAAATATATAATACACATAAAAATAATGAAATAATGAGAGAGAGCAATTATACAGAAAAATATTAAATAAGACTGTTTTTAAAATACAATAAGAAAAATATACATTTACGAGGATAAACATGTTTTAAATTAAAATAGAATAGAAGAATAAATAAAACTTATAGCTAAGTTTAGTTGCTGTCAAATGTTTGTTTTCACTGTAGCTGAGTCAACTGCTTTAGTGGCATAAGCGCTAACAAGTTCATCGACGCTCTGTTTAGTTAAAACCTGCTTCGCTTCAGCATTACTGTGCACTCTCACGTACACTTTACCCCAATCTGTAAACAGTGAAGCCAACAAATTCTGTTTCTTCACTTTCGCTGCATAGTACCTAATCTCGCTGCTGCACCTGCTCAGCTCTCATGGACATAGAAGCCTCCACCATTACTCACGCTAATATCGGAGAGCAATAACGACCGCTTCTTCTCCTTGCAGACCCCAGTAATTGATCTAAATAGCGAAATGTCCATAGGGTATGTCCAACTTCACTAATATTGGGGCCGCCCTATTGACAATCTTCGAGCGCATACGAAATGCTTCTAGAACTCGAGGTGATCCAAGTTTCACAGTCTGGCAGATCTTGGTGAAAACCATTTCAGGCGTCTCATCAGCCAACTGCGGTACTCCATTAATGATAAAGCCAGTGGAAACAGCACTATCCTCAAGATTTTCCACATGCTGGATAAATCACCTGACAGCTCACTCAATTTTCCTAGACGCCTCTCCTCCATCTGCTTAACCGATGTGCTGAGCTGGCTGACAATACTTTCTTCAAGCTTCGAGAGCCGCGCCTCCCACGCCGCCGTCTGGGGCTACATGTTGTCAGATCATACCCCTCGAGACTGACGCCATATAGTTTTTCGATGGCTTATCAACATTTTCTGATTCCCTATTTTGGAATCTAACTTGCTTGGGCTGTCTTACCGGCGAGCGTAATCTAGAACGTTTCCGTTTCGACTGACAATTACGAGCCATATGTCCAACCTCTCCGCAGGTAAAGCATTTGCCCGTGAAACTTTGTCCGCTTTCGACTTGCATCGCGAAAGCCATATACGAATGTGTCCATCATGCACCTCTCAGTTATCTCTCCTGGGCAAACTGTTGTAGAGACTCACCACTCTTCTGTACCCGTGTTCGTAGCTCTACTTGGTACATCTGCTTGCGATGTTCACTACCATAGTTGTACGGCATTCATCAAGCTTTCATAGTAGTTTCGCTCACTTTCTGAGATAGTTTGAAGTACAGCAGCAGCAGCACCTTTGAACGAAACGATTAATGTAGCCACTCTTTCGCGAGCACTCCAACCTTTTGTGCTGGCGGTAGTCTCAAAGCGCAATCTGAAGACGCTAAATGTCGTGGTTATATCATTGGTAGGAGACTTCAGTTTTATTGAGGAAAAAGGTGGCACAGGCAATTCACCTGACTCAAGATGAGTTATTTGCTCTATTCGTTCTGCTTTTGCTCTTTCGCAATAAATTTTTGTTCTACAAATTTTACGAACGTTGCAGAAACACTCGCATATTCATAGTCAATCGTATGGTATTCACGTACCGCCACAAATACGATGACTTGAGACATGCGTTCATTTCATCCGCCGCTGTTGATTTCGGAATAACAGGAAGTGTTTGTCGAAAATCGCCTGCTAACAGTATCATTGCGCCACTAAAGCGATGATTATTATTCCGCAGATCTTTCATTGTTCTGTCAAGTGCTTCTAGAGACCGTTTGTGAGCCATTGTGCACTCATCCCATACTATCAGTTTATAATTCTTCAACACTTTTGCCATAGCTGATTGCTTTGAAATGTTGCTAACAGGTGTTTCATTGATATTTAACGGAATCTTCAGTGCCGAATATGCCGTTCTTCCACCTTCTAGTAGAGTTGCAGCAATCCCAGTAGATGAGAGAGCCAACGCAATGCCATTTTGAGATCGTATTGTTTCCAAAATCAATGATATCAGGAACGTTTTTCCAGTTCCTCCGGGCCCATCAAGAAAAAATAGTCCACCGTTTCCATCATTGACAACCTTCATCAATTCATCATACGCACTCTTTTGCTGCTCATTCAATAATGGAACATTTCTTTGAACTTGTTGTTCCAAAGTTATTCTGTCGTATGCATGCGCACGTTCCAATTCACGATTCAGTACATCTCTGATTTGACGATTTTGCGCTTGCATATGAATTTCAGTCAATAGTTTGCCACTCATAAGCAAACACAAATCTTCAATCAACACCAATGCTTCATTGTAGATGTCATCGTTCATTTGCAATTCTGAATTCCATATTGCCACTCGAATACGATGTAAAATGTCTTCGGCAATGTAATTTTTGTACGTATCCCATAATTGACGCGGATTTGAAGGCTGACATGTCGAAATGATCATCGCGAAAAGTGTGCGAACTTCAGTGGCATGCGAAGTAGCTATCGCATCGTCCATCGTTTGATTACAGTGATTATCATGATCCAGCAATTGTAATTGCTGGCTGGCTTCTCGAAAAGTTGCACACACCGTACCATTCACAGTACGCAATGACTCAAATAAAGTTGGACCGCGTACATTAATCAATAGCAACCGAAGGTAGAAGCAATCGTCGTTTTTCGGGTGGATTGTAAAAATTCGTCCTAATGCATTAGTTGGGAACACACCTGGATGTCCATCTACTGGTTGGCCTTGCTTTCTGCGTAACCATTTCTTCGACGATGCATTCCATGTATAATATCGGGGCATTTCCGAATAAAGCAATGTTCTCGCAAACGGATCATTGGCGCAAGTTGAGAAAAAACTCGTCAATGTTGTTGCTGGTGGTGTTTGCGCTCGCTATACTGCATTCTCTGGGTTGAAATACACTCTTTGGCCATTCTCCAAATGTACTGCGAGATGCACAACAGTCGGAAAACGCTCATGAATTACAAAAGAAAATATTCTCCAAAGCGCTTCATTGCAGTTCACGTATCGACCCATTTTATACTTGCTGATCTCATCTCGTTCAAGACCAATAACCGCCATGTCGCTTCCTTTGGTGACGTATTTGCAAACGTATTTGATCGATTTCACAGAACTGCAATACTCAACATTGATATGAGTTTTGAATGTCTTAGACAATATTGGCGAATATGGTCATGTGTTGTCAACTTCGATATTCACTCCTCTAAATTGAATGCTGAATGTTCTGCCATTGTTGTCTGATGAGCGACGCCGATAGAGTGGATATCCATCATTTCCAGTTTGCGTTTCCGAAAGAAAAGCACGTGGATAGTGTTTCGTGCATTTATTGTCAGACATACAAACCGAAGTGGGATTGTAGTGTCCGCAAGGTCCATGAACCATATTGGTTTTCACCACTTCGTATAATTCTGGATCTATCTCTGGACCAGGAATTTCCGCAGAAATGATGTCATCAATTTGATCTGGTGTAATCTTGTCCACCATCCAAAGAAGAATGTGTGCGTGCGGCAAAACTCTTTTTTGCCACTCAACAGAGTACATCGAGCATCTAACAGCACCATATATAAGTTGCTTCACGATAAAGTCCATCAAATATCGTAGCTGTTGTTTGAAAACTCGTGCTGTGACATCGTGACGATCGCTTGCTGATTGACCGCGATTCAATAATTCCGTTATCTGTGGGCATTTTGGATTGCAAGTGAATGTAACAAACAAATCCAGCTGTCCATAATTCCGCACGTATGTCATCGTATCTGCGAGTACTCGTGCATGTACCTTGGGCTGTCAATGTATGTTGATGGCAAAATCGTGAGTCGGCCAAGGTTTGTCACATCTTCATCGCCATTGACCGCATCTCGCAAGTGAATATACTCTTCAGATCGAAGCTTGGTCTGATTGAAGCGAATAAAATTGAGTCGTTCTGTCTCCATCGTCACGTGCACATCAACTGCATACTGTTGAAATAATCGGCGATATCTCAAGAGATGGTTGTCAATTCTTTCGCGAATCATCAATCGATACGCGTAAAAGTTCATTGCACTGACCTTCTATTTGTATCGACACCTAAAAGTTAACAAAAAAAGAAGTTACAATCAAGAGTGTTTGTTTTTCTTTTACTAACCATTGGCAGGATTGATCAGGTTGTATCTCAAGTGATATCCATCTTCACCACGGCAAAACATAAGCGGATATTGTAGTGAGTCATACGATCGATGAGTTTCACTGATTCGCTCCAATGCATCTCCAGCTCGACGTTTAATAACAATATCACGGGATTCTAAATTATCGCCAACAGCAACAATTGATATTTCATCGGCCGTCGGTGCATTATATTGCCGTTCATGCGTGCCTGCTGGTCGTTTGTCCGCTTTTATGACGATTCTGTGATCATCAGATGGCATCCTTTCTTACGAAGTTTTGAATAATCGAATTAGTTCGTTGTGTTCATGTAACATTTCTTTCAATTGCTGCACAATTTCTCTCTTCGTCGCATTGAAAATTGCACAACGTCGATACACTTCTTCATTTGAATCTCCAAGGAAATATATTTGGAGATATTTGTGATCTTGATCAGGATGCGGCAACAGCGATCCAGCAAGATGATAAATCTTGAATCTGTATAGTTGCAGACAAATATGTTAATTTCTGTATTTTATTGGCGAGATAATAAGTGTTAGATTGTTGTTGAACTAACCTTGAATGTGGGATTGTAATTATGTTCATTCACAATTTCCCCACCAAACGACGTCATTTGAAAACAATCGTTATACATCTTGCAATTTTGTAAAAAATGATTCGAATTTGGTGATTCACCGTAAAGCAACGATCGCAATGGCTCTGGTGGAGGAAGTAACTCTGGTAATTTTACTTTTCCGCTTACGCAACACAATCCGGCCGGTTCGTGTGAAAATTTCAGTGCATCGCAATGCGGGCAAACGACAGACATCGAACCAAATCGAACTGATGCGTGCGCACCGTATTCAATGTCCGGCTCATATCGAAAGGCTGCACGTTCGATATTCAAATTAGGCAATCGCTGTTGTTGCTGGCGTTATCGGTGAGCAGCCAAACGTTGTTCTCTTGCTTCATGAATTTTCTGAGCACGAACTTGTCGTCTTCTCAATCGTTGTTGCTCATTGTAAGCTTCGTGAGCCTCTTGTGATTGTCGCGCACGATGTTCAATCATTCCGATTCGAGCAGATTCCCTTGCATTAGCATTTTCCTCTTCAGTACGATGTGCTGTATAATTACGTTGGTCCGTTGTACGTCGGGAACGCCGACCGATATTACCGCGACCTCTTTGTGGCATCGATAACAAATTTCAATCTGCAATTGATCACTTTGTATGAAACACACATAAAGTTTTTACGGAATAATTTGCAATAATTTACCTTTTGAAAAGCCGAAATAAAGAAAGCAAACGACCGAAATTGAACGATTCAAATAATTTACAAATCAGCTGAAGAAATAACACAAATAAATTCCAATGGAAATGAGGTTGGGTATTCACCAACAAACGAAAATAATGAACTCACTTTTTTTGTTTGAAATGTCAATAATTTCTCTCAAAAACTGATGATCCACAGATTTAAAATCAAATATTTCGTGAATGTGAACATTTTAACAATTTAATGTTATGAATTTAACTCGAGAAATCAATTAAAATTTGGAAAAATGTCAGAAAGTCAATTGACCGTGTCCGCACTGTTCGAATAAACAAATCAGAAAGAACACTCGATATACGCAGCTGTCAAAATAAATAAGCGTCTACAGCTCCATCTGTTGAGTTATTGGAGTATCAGTCAGTGCTTACAGCACCAATATGAAACTAAATGTGCGCGTGCACCATGCACCACGCACATACAAAAAAATTGAGAACAAAAAGTGAGATTAGGTTTTTCTAATTTTCGAATTTTCTGAATTTTCCGACTTTTCCGAATGTTTGGAGATCGATAGATTTGCAAGAAACAATTGGAAAAAAAATTTGAAAGAAAAAAAATGTTGTATGGAAAAAACCCCTTTTGGGAATTTTTAAATTTTCCGACTTTTCTTCAGGAAAAGGTTTTTTTTATTTTTAAACCTTCCCAGATCCACAACGAACAACCTCTGAAAATTCCATCAAGATTGGTCCAGCAGTTCTCGAGCCTTAGCGTCACTAACAAACAATCATTCATTTTTATATATATATATAGATATATTCGTTCATATATATATATGTATATATATATACATATTTATTAATATATATATATATATATATATATATATATCTATATATATATATATATATATATATATATATATATATATATATATATATTTATATATATATATATGTATATATATATATATATATATATTTATTTATATATATATATATATATATATATATATATATATATATATATATGTATATATATATATATATATATATATATATATATATATATATATATATATATATATATATATATATATATATATATATATATATATATATATATACGAGCATCTATATATATAGTTATATTATAATCTGGCAACTACTATTAACGATTATAACAACATATATAACAACTAAGTTCAACCAATTACTAATACTATTATAACTACCGCTAAGAAGATAAATCATAAATGTAAGCAGAGTCAGTTCTGAAATAAAGATCAAAGCTTTAACATCAAAAACAAAATCAAATTATAATTGGCGCAGTCGGACTACATGAACCAAAGACGTTTTCTTTTGTAGTATGTAATAGTATAGTAAATAGTGTATCAAATCAAACAAAAAGTGCACAATAAATCAAAATTTAAACATTAAATCAAATATGAGAAATAAATTACAATAGAACAAAAATACATAAGCATGTGAAAGTGACAGCAAAGCAATATCAAAGGCAACAACAACAACCAACTGTAACTACCAGAGCTAGTAATCTCAACAAATATTCAATACCCACAACAGCTTCACCAACAATTTAACTGCACTTGACTACCCAGCAACAAAGAGTCAGCATCGAGAACCATTAACTGTACTACCGCAACAGCATCCGCTAATTAGCATCAGCTTCACTAACATAGAAAAAAGAGAAAATATACTACTGATAAGAGAACTGACAAAGAGTACTATGGAAAACGTTGATACTAATACTAGATTTGAAATTATTTCTTCTTCCTTTGTAGTATTGCACATTATGATGGGGACAGGAATGGTTTAATTAATTTTTTGGAACGCATTGTTTCAATGGTTCCTATTCTTGATTCATTTGATAACATTTATAAACAATTACTGTTGGGACTTATAAAAGATAAGATTATTGGTAATGCCAGAAAAAATTTATTAATATTCAAATTTGAACACGTGGCCAGAAATAAAAAGAATTTTAATTGAAAATCATGACGAAAGAGACTCGGTTGACGAACTTATTGATAAAATTAGATCATGTCGGTGTGATTCCACAATAGAAAACTTTTATAATAAATTAAACAATTATTTGTGCCGATTGAATAATGCCTTATATTTTAGTGGGAATAGCCGAAGTTTGGAGGCGAGTAGCAATGCAGGATTTCATTGAACTCATTTAAACACGGCTTGCCGGAACCTGTTAAAAGCATTATTGATAGTCGTAATCCCACTAATCTAAGAGACGCCTATGAAATAATTAAAACTAATGGTTATTTAAAATTCAGTAATAATCAACTTGATTTTTTTAACAACAAAATGCAATATTCAAATCAGAGTGAACAAACCTATGATAGAAATACACAACAACAAAAGCAATCAAATAACAGCAAATAATTTGAGCGTAGAAATGAACAACAACAACAAATGCGCGATTACAACACGCGCCAGCCAAATTATTCGGTACAAACTAGACGTACATTTAACAGCAACCAAGTAAGCAGGCCTAACAATAATTATTACAGAACTGATAACATTTCAGCGAATCATTCAGTGCAGCGTAATAATTATAAATAACGTTATTCACATAATGGACGTAGTCAAAACAACGTTATTGGTAGGGATGAAGTAGAGCCAATGGAAATAAGTGTTAATCAAACTGGCCCAAATTTTCTGGTGCTGCATTTTGCATTATAAACCCAAATCTTTGTAATCCTAAGTTGATAATAAGCACAGCTAGCTTCACATTAAAAGTTTTCAATCGCAATATATCAACAAGTAAAGGGTTTTTCAAAAAAAAGCTACAAAAGTAAATCGATAGTGACAGCAAACGACGCCATATTTTTTCCCGCTTTTTTGACATTTCTCTTCAGTAAGGTTTGCCATTTCATCGTGCAAAG
This sequence comes from Clusia tigrina, assembly GCA_920105625.2. NCBI lineage: Eukaryota > Metazoa > Arthropoda > Insecta > Diptera > Clusiidae > Clusia > Clusia tigrina. The sequence continues at coordinate 148,935,265 of OV050031.1, read as the reverse complement.
ATATACGAGCCAACAACGAGTCGAAATTATTAAAATTTACTACCGAAATTCGGAGTCAGTCGCCTCGACTTTAAGAGCGCTACGTCCAATTTATGATGAGGCTCATTTCTGGCTGAATGGCTTCGTCAATAAGCAAAATATGCGTTATTGGTTAGACAGCAATCCACACGTACTCCATGAGTCATCATTGCATCCCGAAAAAATTACGGTTTGGTTCGGTTTATGGGCCGGCGGCGCTTCTTCCGTGATGATAAAGTCCGGCACATTACTGTGAATGCGAATCGCTACCGTTCAATGATAACCGAATATTTTTGGCCCCAATTGGATAATATGGACTTGGAGGACATGTGGTTCCAACAGGACGGCGCCACAAGCCACACAGCGAATGCCACAATCAATTTACTGCAAACCAAGTTTAGTGAACGTGTTATCTCACGAAATGGCCCAGTCGATTGGCCGCCTCGGTCGTGCTATTTGACGCCGTTAGATTATTTCCTGTAGGGCTACGTCAAGTCTATGGTCTATGCCAACAAGCCAGCGATGATTGATGAACTTCGTACGAATATCGAACGCGAAATTGCAGCAGTATCGGCCGATTTATGCTTGAAAACCGTTGAAAATTGGGTTCAGCGTCTGGACTTCTGCAAGCGTGCCCGTGGTGGCCATGCAAAATAAATCGAGTTCCATACATAATAGCATCAAACGTACTTTCACAGGAATAAAGAATTTCATTGATATCTAAAACCGGTTTTGTTATATTTAAAAAAACTTTTGTAGTGCTCTTATTCAAAAAACGATATAAAATACAGTGTGCCCTTGTTTGAAGAGTTTAAAAAACCAGACTCGTACGTTTAATTCATTGAATATTAATTTCATAAAAAATTCGATGGAATTATTGGCAATAATATTTTACTTAACCTAGACATAACAATTGATTATAAAAAAAGACAATAAATAAAAGCAAATACATCATTGCCAATATTCTTCAATGAAGAAGAAGAATTATCTGTAGAAAATTATTTAAAACACCACTCGATACACATTTTTACATGCCAAGAAAATAATAAATTTTGCAACAATCTATTAGCGGACCTCTTAAATTCTAAAGATGAAAAAATTCTAAAAACAATTCTTAACTCTAACAAGGATATTTTTTACAAGGATGGGGATAACTTATCTCTCACAATGGGGATAACTTATATCTCTACAATACAAAATCATAACACGTACTGATACACCCATATATAGTAAACTTTATAGATAGATACCTGGTTATACATGGCGAGGAAGTGGATAGACAAATAAAAGAAATGTAAAATCAAACCATTATAGTTCCAAGTACCAGCCCATACAACTCACCACTGTGGGTCGTCCCAAAGAAAATTGATAGTAGCGGGAAGCCTACTCGTAAATGGAGGATTGTAATTGACAACCACAAATTAAATGAACAGACTGTGGACGATAAATTTCCTATCCCCAGTATGGAATACATCTTTAATAAGTTAGGCAAATGTTCATATTTCAGTACAATTGATTTGACAAAGGGCTTCCACCAGATCGAAGTCCATCCTAATGATCAAGCCAAAACAGCGTTTTCTACTACGTACGGACATTATAAATTTACTCGTATGCCATTTGGCTTGAAGACAGTTCCTGCAACATTTCAGAGGCCGATTAACATGGTTGTGAAGGATTACATAAATAAAATTTGCGTTGTGTATTTGGACGACATATTAATTTTTTCAGGAACATATCGATTCTATACAAAAAATTTTCAGCAAACTACGCGAATACAATTTATAAATTCAAATTGGCAAATGTCATTTTTCCGCGCTAAGTACAAAATATGTAGGCCATATCGTGTCACGGCAAGGAATTAAGCCTGATCCCTCGAAAATTAAAGTCTATAAAACCATCGACCAATGAAAAAGAAATAAGACAATTTTTGGGTATTACTGGATATTACAGAAGATTCATACCAGACTACGCAAAAGTAGCGTTTCCAATAATAAAAATTTTGAAAAATGACGTTACGGACAGAGATTACTTAAACGCATTTAATAACCGAAAAAAATTAATAACAAACGAACCTGTTTTGCAACCACCGGATTTTACAAGAAAATTCATTTGAACAAGTGACGCTTCACAATTTGCAATTGGCTCAGTTTTGAGCGAAAATAACCATCCGATTTGTTATGCTTCGCGAACTTTCTGCAATCACGAAATTCGGTATTCAACAATTGAAAAAGAATTACTTGCAATTGTTTGGTCAGTAAAGCCAACGTAGCTTAGAATTGTTATCCCAACGGATCATAAGCCACTAATTTGGCTAAATAATATTAAAGAACCGAATTGAAGCTCCAGAGGTGGAAAATTCAAGTTAATGAGTATGACTTTGAAATTACGTACATTAAAGGTTATAAGGTGGCAGATGCTTTGGGCAGATATTTACAAAGAGAAGAAAATGCTGAAAGCATAGCAATACATATTTAACAATGAGAATAGTAATGAAAATGTAATATCGGTTCCACAGACGCGGTTCATAGCGCAGTAGAAGATAATCAGAATTATATTTTTATTACAGGTAAAAGTATAAATTCTTATAAAAATAAAATTTATTTACAATTAGATGAACACGATCATTTTATTACGATAATAATAAATAGGAAGTATAAAAATCATGTAACTGCAACAAAAGATTCAAACTTAGAAATGTTAATGGAAAGAATTTTAATAGACCAAGGGTTCAGATGCATTTTTTGCGATGATGATGAACTATTTCTGAAATTTCAAGATACTTAGGTTGAACGCTTTAAGAAAAATAACTTAACTTTTTATAGATCTCACATAAAATTAATTGATATTACTGATAAAAATGAAATTTTGACATTTTTTTCGAATTAAAACAAAAAATTTTGTTTGCTAAGTTATTTCAATTAATCACTTTAGTTATAAATAACTGTGAAATATGTAAAATTGCAAAACATGATAGACACCCCATTAAAATTCCGTCCCAAGTTAATGAAAGTCCATCACATTTTAACGACATTGGTCACATAGATATATGGTACCCCTGTATAAACAATATGTACCTAACAACGATAGATAAATTTTCAAAATATGCAACTTTGTACAAATTAAATGACAGAACCTGGATCTCTATCTTTCATACATTGAAGCAGAGGATACAGTTTCTAGGATAAATGAATAAAATTGTTTTCGATAATGAACGTTGCATTTTGCACAGTGCAATGGAACTATTTCTAAAAGAACAAAGTATAGAAGCACATAGATCAACACCATTTTTAAAAACTGGTAGCTCTGATATTAAAAGACTGCACGGAACATTAAACAAACAAATGCGCATACTGGAGGTAGATAAATCAAACAAGACTCTTACATTAGACGACAAACTATTTACAATATTTATAATCTTCAACAACACGATTCACACAACAACGAGGAAAAGGCCCATTGATTTTATAATAATAAAAATTTTGATAAAAACGACAATCTAGAACTCAGAAAGGAATATGAGCAAGATAAAATAACTAGAATCAATAGATTAAATAAAGATAGAGATAATGAATTTAGTCAGTTCGAAAATATTGTTAGTAATAGAGAGATACCTAAATATAAACCAAAATACTAAGAAATTAACAGTTTTAATAAAGAAGGTAATTATACAATAGACACATCTAATATAAGAAATAGAACAAAACCCAAGTAAAACGTCAATACAATTTGCAAAATATCTAAATCGACTTATTTCTAAATGGATGTCTAAGAAAAGTAAACCTCAAGTTAATGAAAAATAAGAGTAGCAACGAAACAAAATCTTATGAGAGTTTAATTCTCAATCAATAATATTTTTCAAAAAAATTAAAATATTAAAATGTAAATAAAATTTAAAAAAAAATTTTTAATTTGCAGAGGCACTCTTAAGGGTGGAGGAGTTATATTATAATCTGGCACATACTGTTAACGATTATAACAATATGTATAACAACTAATTTCAACCAATTACTAATACTATTGTAACTACCGCTATATATATATATATATATATATGCATATGTATATATATATATATATATATATATTTGTATACGGATTTGTATATTTTTATATTTATATGTAATTATTTTTTTTTAATTTTTTTATTTATTACTAAATTTATACATGGGTATGTAGTAAATTCCACTAAATATTTTTAATAATACATAGTTTTAAAAATTTATTTATAGCACTAATATTATCCATATATAAGGAATTAAAATAGTTTACTGGCGTCTTATTTCCGAATACAATTAATCTAATTTGGCTCAGTCCAAGACACTCGTCAAAAATCTGAGTGCCTACAGTTGAGTTGCAAAAGGAGAAGGTTGTCTTAAGAGTGCCGTTTAGAATATAGCTGTCGGTTGGTGATTCGGATGGTGTGCCCTTTTATGAAGCGTTTGTAGGTTTTTAACATACTGCATGAGCAATCGTGAGGATAAATGGGTTTTGTACCAGTAGGACTATTAGTTTTGTAGTGGTGTTGATATTCAATCCATTATCTGTTGAACTTAACTTTAGAAAAGTTTAAAAGCAGTTTTCCTATGAATTTTGCTAGAAAATGGCCAAATATTTACAATGGGGTATTTTCTGGCTAGCTTTGCTCTTTCTCTACACTTTCATTTCCTCGGATCCCAACATATACAGGTACCCACATGATTTTAATTGTTTATTTATGGTCAATTAGGATTGCTCGGATATTTTGAATTAACAATTCTTCATTTTCTCCATTTAAAAGAGCCTCGATTGTAGATTTTCTGTCACTGCATGTAACATATTTCACATCTGTTTTGGAGGAGAGAAATACCGCTTCATGCATGGCAGTTGCTTCAACTGTGTATATTGAGCAGTACGTAGGTAAAGCACCGACAACTATTGTTTCACCAGGTCGATTGTCATTGGAAACGTAACACTGGTGTTTTATTTCGATCCAGCGGCAAAAATAAGCTCCCACTCCGCTCTAAAAGGATGAAGGGCTTCTTTGTAAGGTTGTATGCGTTCTGTTGAGCTGGTGGAATCTTTTGAATGATTTACTGAGTTTTTGATAAAAGAGAATCTAGGAATCAGCCACTGTGGATATATTCCGAGGTGAATGAGTGTTGGAGTAGATATGACCTTCAGTTGCTTGACTAACAATATGTAGCATGAGAGCGTTGAGGGTTTCTTAATTATATTATCTTCTTGAAGGGATGAATTTACTACTTTGAACAGCAGCAGGTAATTGCAATGGATTAACTTTGCAATTGGCATCACTGTTGTTGAAGTTAGCTCCTTGGTACATAAACCAAGAACTTGTTGTAATTTTATAGGTCACTTTAAACCGTATAACTTTAATAGAGAACACTTAGGCAGTTAAAGTGATTCTAATTCTTTATTGGAATTGTACAATTATTTATATCAATTTTATGCAGATTATGACAAATTGGTTAAAATATAAATAACAAAAATGTGACGGACAAAACTGCACCGTTGTCAATAATCAAACACAAGCCAACATCATTATATCATTCCCATTCATAATTTAGAGTACATTTCAACCAAGTGAAATATGATCGCCCAAGTCAATGCACTGGGCAGCTACTTTGAAGGGAAATGATTTCAACAAACAAGTGTTGGCCTTGATAATATGACATTTTGGTTTTGCGTGTGCTGGTTTTTGTCAATGGTGCATTTTCGCTGTACTGGTAAAAGTGCAATTATTTGTTGAGCTGTTCAGTGTGACTGAACATTCTGCAGGGCGTTGAGTAGTTGCTCAATTTCGGATTATATGTGAGCAGTGAAAGATGATTCATTTGTTTGCTGTCGCTGACGTGGTTGAGGTGTGGGGATAGTCGGAGCACTACTTTTACATTTTAATTTCAGTATTATGATGAGAAGAAACGTGCAAATGATGAGTGCGGAGTTGCTTACCGCATGATGATGCTGGCTGTTGGACTGTATTAAATTTGGAAGATTTGGAGTATGGTGAGTGGTTCCAATTTGGTGTCAAATTTGTTGAACGTTGTATTGAAAATCCGTTTTATTTCTTCAGATGTATTGATGTTTTGGATGACCGAGAATCTGGCGTATGATGTATGTATGGTGCTAGACGAGGTATGGAAGCCTTGAATGGTGACTAGGTTTCCCTTAATTACATAGTTAGGCTTCATTATTAATATGCCGGATCCTGATAGTATTAATTGTGTCAGATTTGAGCCACAGACTGCTGATATTTCACATTTCAATATCCATTGATTTCTGTGATGCATTTGTATCCATACCAGGGATTATAGAAGTTATGTCAGTCTGCGTTGAGTAGTATTCTTGTCGTTGAACATGTGAATTTCGCGGGAATGCATGGATGATTCCTTTCCAAATATGGGTTCCTTGTTATCGCAGATGTAGGTGTCTTCCTTAGATTTAAAACATGCTCTCAGATCGGTTGCACTCAGTGGAATGTACTCATCTAAATGCGCATCTACTGATAAGAATTGTGCATCGGTTGCAATAGTGATCATAGTTTTGTTTTTGACCATGGGAATTGGGATGAAATTAAAAAGATCGAAGGATTGTTGGTCGATTAAGGGTAGGTTAATTTCGAAGATGACGTCATTCTTGGTTATAGCAGCCTTCATGATTTTATAGAACTTCACCATATTATCATGTTCTATGTGCAGAAGTCGTGATACAGGGAGATGGACCTTAATATTGTTGATTTCATTCTTCAGTTGTTGAGGCGTGATTAGTAACTGACTGACTTTCCATGGTGGGTGTCAGTGAGAACACTTATTACTTCTGCCTGTACCAGCTGTAAGTTTGTGCCATCAGTGTTAATTGGTTTGACAGTGGTGCAAAGAGTTGGGAGAATTTGATTTGTTCTCCTTCAATTTCCATTTGTTTCATCATTGAGTTCATCTTCTGCTGCAGATCTACGATATTTGATTTTGTTGTAAGCGTGTTGTGTTTGATGACATTTATGGTGGAATCAATGATAGAGGTTTGGTTTTTAAGAAGCCTTACAGTGTGAGATGGGTCTGTCTTAATGTTCTTGATTATTTCCGACATCTCTTCCGTATAGTCAGAGTCCAGAACACCGAACAAGATACCAGCGACATTTCCAACGATATTGAGGGCTGCTCTCTTTTGACGACTAGTCGAGAGCAGAGCCTTGTCCTGAGTAAGCTCCTTTGTTGTGTCGTCAAAATTCTTAATCAGGATGTCGCAGGCAGTATCTTGTTGTTGCCTTGAGCACAGACGTTGAAGGGTAGCTACCCCAGACGAGAATATTTTCATTTCTTCCCAGAATAGATTAAAATCGTAGTAGAGCACCAATTTCCATTCTGCTGTGACAATCCTTGTTATGCCAATTCCTTCAAAGTATATTCCAGGATTTGTACCAAAATTTTGAATCTGAATAATATTGCCCAGTACTGCAGGAAGTAACATTAGGGATAGAAGGACTGTTACGACAATTGTATTGTTAGTTGGTTTTCGTCGCTTTCTGGGTATTTCATTTAAACTATCAATGTTTGAAAATAACTGTTGTTGCTCAGGCTGCGCATCTTGTGATGAATCTCGATTTATGTCTGGGCATTCAGAAACTTTCTCACTAAACAGTGGTGCCAGTCTGTGAATCGAACGCTTCCACATACCTGTTGATATTTTTACGTCTAGCAATCGCACCATTCCGTCGTTTCCCTTGTAGACTCGTTGTATTCTTCCAGTGGCCATTGTAAGGTTGGCACTTTGTCTTCCTTGATAACAACCATTTGTTCTTTGCGGATATTTTGTGATTGGTCTTTCCACATATGTTTTTGCTGTAGTTGATTGAGGTATTCACAGGACCAACGATCCCAGGATTCATGCTTGAGTGGCGTCACCAATTTCCATCTTGTTGGCATGAAAATCTTGAAACTTGGCGTGCTTCTGTCAATTTGTGCAAATCAATAGTTCTCCAATAAGAAAATGTCCCGGTGTTAATGCTGTTAAATCGTTTGGATCTGTTGATATTGGAGTTAACGTTCGAGAGTTAAGGATTGCTTCTATTTCGATCACAACGGTTTCAAGCTCTTCATACTTGAGCGAGGCTGTTGAAACGCTCCGAAGCAATAGATGTTTCGCTGATTTGACGGCAGCCTCCCATAAGCCCCCAAAGTGTGGCGCTCTAGTGGGTATGATTTTGAAATTTATTCCACGATCACTGCAAGTTTCAATGATTTCCTCCCAAGAACCGTTGCCGAAAATGGAGTCGTTTAGCTCTTCTAGTTTATTTTTGGCTCCGACGAAATTGGCTGCATTGTCCGAGTATATGGTATCACATCGACCGCGACGAGACGTAAAACGTTTTAGTGATCCAACGAAGGCTTGGGTAGTTAAATCGTTGACTACCTCTAAATGAACTGCCTTTGTGGCGAAGCAGCAGAAGACGGCGATGTAAACCTTATGTGGTTTTTTCCACGGATTTTCTCGAACTCAGAGGCTTGTATGGTTCTTACTATGATCGTTAATAACGCGTCCAACTCCTCAGAAGTTAATGATTTCTGTACTGAACGTTTGTCTCGTGACAGTTTTAGATTTTTAATGAATCTTAGAACATATCCAATGGTTCTTTGTAGCACTTTAAATGAGTTGTAAATGATGCCTTCTGTCCTGTGCAAGTGGTTGTGGTCACTGCTGCTGCATATAATTCTAAGCGAGGCAGCGTTTGTTCTTTGAGATGTGTGACACGTGATTTGGCACACAAAAGTTTAACAATTATTCTGTTATCTTGAAGCCTCGATCGTAGATATACTGCAGCGCAATATGCCTTCTCGGAGGTATCTATGAACGTATGAATCTCTGTCATTATCGGTTTCTGACCGTTGAAATCGTGCCTAGAGATACATGTGTTGGGGTCCTTATCTGCTTGTCGGCGAGAGACGTCCTCTGGAATGTCTTGCCGCGGGAACCTGTAAAACCTACACCACTTTATTAAATGAGCACTGCACTATTTTGGATTTAAAACAACAAGAAGTTTATTCTTAAAATTCTAGTTCTTATATACTATTTACAAATGAACATTACCGTCTACGTCTTGACTTTTCTGGTGTTCCAGTTACGCAATTGTTATTTGGTGTCAGTTGCTCAAGCCAACTGACCTACTGAAAGTAAGTGCCGTCGGTGCATTCTAAATGCCCCTCGTCAGCTTGACTGCTGAACTGTGACACCCTAAAAGTTTACATCATAATTAGTGCATAAATACTACTCATTTACAATATTTGAACCCTAAAAATATGTGCATTCTTAATGAGTTTAATAGGAGCCGTTGCTGTGAGTCAACTGCGCGTAAGTAGCTTGATTCTAACTCACAACATCCCTCCCCTCTTTCTAAAAGAAGTTAGTGCAACTAACTTCTAATGAATCTTACTGTATTTTTCTCTTTTCTGCACTTTAAACAATCTGTGCATTTTCTTAATCCAATAGTACATATGTATAGTTTTTCTTTTTTCAATTCGCCTTATTTGGGTTCGATTGTTGTATTATGTTCTTTTTACTTTTGTGTGCCTTTTTTTCTCTTTTGTTTTATCTTGTTCTTTTGTTTCTATTCTTTTTATTTTCTTTTTTTCTTTTGTTTTATCTTGTTCTTTTGTTTCCATCTTCTTTTTTTTATTTTTATTTTTTTAAATTTGGTCTTTAATTGACTCTTTTCTCATTGGCGTATATACAAATATCTAAACAATAACACAATGCTATTCTATACCTAAAACCTTATATTATACTGCGCCCTCTGCTACCTGCTGGTCCAGTTGACGGCCGTCGTCGGAGTGAGGTCCCTCGATGAACTCTGCATACCCCTCCCTTCTTTCTCAGTACGTACAAAGATGTTATAGGTTGGCGATCTGGTTTTCCATTAAAACTTTGCTTTTGGCCTTCTTCTTTCCATTTATATAGTGTGCCCCACGGCTGTAGGTGGTACTGCCTCTGCTTATAGTATTCAACTTGTAAAAAACATTTGGAACACATGAGAGATTACAATACTCCGTCTTACTTTGCAGCAATACGTTTTATGGTGGAAGTATTTCTCTTGAGCTTCCGCATAATGGTATTTGACATCGTTAGGCTTTGATGTGGAGACAATAGGTATTTTTCTGAGATACACGTTTAATGATGTAATTTGTGTACTCTGATCGGTTACTAGTCTCTGTGTCCTCTTGTATTAAATCATATTTCATACATATGTAAATAACGTTTCATATGTTCATACTCTAGCTTGGACATATACTTCAATGAAGCAATTAACTTCCGTGAGCCAAATTTCTTCTGCTTATTATATTTGGTGGTGGTTTCAGTCACCCCCCTTAAGCTTTTACCCATCTTCAACTTATCCAAAATCGATTCTGTCGAGATTGTGATACACTCGGTGGACATTGTACTATAATTGTCCAATTCAAAACATGACTCCGCAAGGAAACTTGTTTATTTTTCGTTGCTTGTCAATAACTCATCTACAACGTGTTCAAATACTGCGGCCATATGCCGTTTCGCAAAATTAAAATTACATCCGTCGCCATTCATCCCCAAGCTAATATGTTGGCATCTTTGGGGTCACAAACCTAAGATAACTGCCAAAAATCTCTGTTTTCCAAAAACGCATCTTTCCGAATACTATGTTGGTCCCTTAGTCCGCACCGTATTCCAATATCCGTTCTTCCCGGAACTTCCTGCTTCGCTTCAGATCATCAGAGCTATATAGAGAACACCTATAATAATTTTCTTAATTTCCTAGTATATATTTTAGTTTGATATTTCTTCTATGTTTAATTTTGTCGAACCTTTCATAAGTCAATTTAATAAATGAATTTTAAATAAATACAATATAAGTACTATATATACTCTTAGGTATAATTTCCCAATTTAGTATGATTTTTGTTTTTAACACTTATTTCATTATAAAGTTAGATTTTAAACAATTAATTTTTAACTCTAATTTTTTCTAAACTACTTTTGTTTCTAATGTGCACTTTGCACAGATTATAATTTTTTTTTTTAATTTTAACTTTTCTTAAACATACGCTATTCCTGAATATACATAAACAAAACAATATTTATACAAAATGCTTATTCTATAATTGAATGCTATATCATTCAATTTGCATCCACTCTTTTCCCCTTACATTATCGGATTCGCTACCGTATCCTAGAGGAAAAGAAGACTGGACTATGTGTTTTCATAGCCATATAGGGCATTAGTTTCGCTTCGATTAATTTTTCGTGCTCTTTTTCAACACGTGAGTTATCACTCATTTCAGTTTTGAACCAATTCATTGGTCCTCCGAGTAAAACCAGATTATATAAAATAATCCCGTTTGTGTCAAAACTTTGTCCATTGCATGACTATATCTTTCATCGCATACAATTACTTTTTATTTAAATTTACTTCTAGCCTGATATGTATATATCCATTAACGTTTCTATTTTCCATCCTGTAATTAGCTCGTATATGGCTACATACATACATTCGAGGCGTTTTAAATTACCTAGAATTTATTACTAACGTTATTTTCCCAATTAACTATACATTTATTTTTTATATCCCGACATATACATTTATTCAAATTTCCATACGCTCATTTCCTAATCAATAAACAGTAAAAACCTATGTACGAGTATATTTACATATAGCCGACTGCAGTATCTGCAAAAATATACATACGCATATATCCATTCCTCTTAACTAAAATACTTACTTCTTTAAATATACATTCGTACATTCATTCTTTATCCTATACACATATATACATACTCGTATATATATGTACTTACTTCACCAGCAGTTCCGTTGCCTGGCGTTAACGCTCATGCCACCACGACTGTCTTACTATCTTATTTTATTTTTTAATTACGTGCAATATTTATCATTTAATATTTAAAAAATATATTTTTCCCTACTGTGCTTCGTTCGGCCATAGTGCATAATAAGCACATTTTTATTACGTCAACTTTACTTGCTCGAGTTTAATTGGCACACTTCTGCTGGTCCTGACTTTGAAAATCGGAGCTGTGTGTGTTATTTGATACGCACATGTACATGTTTACGTTGTTATTCCTGTGTTTACACTTGTAGAACACTGCTAACACATGTCTTTAGTTGTGTGGTCTAATGTGGAATAATTTCAACAAATTATTATGTAGCTTTTTATTTTTTCCCTTAATCGTTACGACTGTTGTAACTGGGCTTCGGATTTCTGCTACTACATACGGACCTATCCACACAGGTGAGAATTTGTTTCTCCTGGCCTGATTCTTCATTAGCACTTGATCACCCACATGAAAAACTACTGGGTTCAGTACCTTGTTATAAGCTTCCCTGGCCACTCGTTTAGCACATTCCTGGTTTTCTCTAACCAATTCGTGCGCTCGCTGTAGCTGATACTTTTGCACTTTATTCGGGTCATCAGCATTGTATACAGGCGCACATTTGCGCTTCAAATTCGCTGGCATGTTGAAATCAAACCCGTAGAGTGTTCTAAACGGAGTTTGCTTCGTTGATACATGCACAGTATTGTTGTGTACATGCATTGCAGTGGTCAACCATTGATCCCAATTCGAGCCGTCTTCTTTGGCAAAACTGCGCAAGTACTCGACCAGAGGTCGATGACCACGTTCCAATGAGCCATTCGCCTGTGGATGATATGGTGTTATGTGCAACTTTTTTATCCCCAGCATCTTACAAGTTTCTGAGAATAATTTCGATACAAAATTGGAACCATTGTCGGTTATCAAAACCTTAGGTATGTTGTATCGTGCTATAATTTTATCAAAGAATGCTTTGGCTATTGTACCAGCTTCAGCATCGGGTATAGCCACGCACGCCATATACTTTGAGAAATCATCTTGGAACGTCAATATGTACTTGTTTCCCGAAACTGTCTCAGGTAGAATACCTACAATATCCATATGAACCTTATCAAATGGTTGTTTTGGTGTGTCCGTTAACACCATTGGCATCTTTGTTAGCCTTGAACTTTTGTTGGCCTGGCACTTTGGGCAACTTTTTACATATTTTTGTATGTCTTTGAGCATACCTTTCCATCCGTATACTCGCCTAATTCTGTCATGGGTTTTCCAGAATCCCTGGTGTCCTCCTAGTGGCGAATCATGGAAACCCTTTAACACAGCCTGGATATCCTTTATATCCTCCAGTCATTCCACACTGCTGGCTCTTTGTTCGTGGGCATCTTCACCAGTCTTGCTAACGTCTGTTGTAGCATCAGCTTTATCCTTTTGCATTCTCTCGGCCTTCTCCTTATCTGACCGTGCTTTGGACCTCGTTTGCACTACTGATACTTTCTGTGCCTGCGGTACTCTGCTGAGTGCGTCCGCATTTAGATTCTTTTTCCCAGGTTTGTATATGATTTCAAAATCATACTCAGACAATTTGTGTCTGAACCTGGCTAGCCTAGACGTTTGATCTTTCAAGTTGGCTATGCCTCTCAACGGCTGGTGATCAGTGTATATCTTAAATGGGCGTCCTAGCAAATATGCCCTAAAATTCTTTGTAGCCCACACTATGGCTAGAAATTCCTTTTCTATTGTGGAGTATCTCTTTTCCGTGTCGCTAAGCGCTCTGCTTGCGAATGCTATTGGTCGGTCATTACCGACTTCCCCTTGTGACAATACTGCCCCTAATGCTTCATTGCTAGCATCAGTGGTCAACTAAAAAGTTTGCTCAAAGTCGGGGTACGCCAAAATTGGTGGCGAGCTAATTATTTATTTTAGCCTCTCGAATGCTTGCTGACAGCTCTCTGTCCATTCGAACTTTGCTTCTTTTCGTAGCAACTTATTCCCTGGTAACGCAATTCCGGCTAGTCCTTCCACGAACTTTCTATAATAGTTCACCAGTCCTAGGAATGCTTGCACTTCTTTTCTGTTTCTCGGAATCGCTAAGTTTTTAACGCATTCCACCTTCTGCGGGTCAGGCAGTGCTCCTGCTTCTGAGCAACGATGGCCTATATATACCACCTCTCTTCGCAAAAATTGACACTTCTCCGTGTTCAATTTCAAATTGTGTTCCCGTAATTTCTGGAGCACCTTGCACAAGCGTTGCGAATGCTGCTGCAAGTTCTTCCCATAAATTACAATATCATCCAGATACACAAAACAATCTAACCCTTGTAAGCCTGTTAGCACATGGTTCATTAGCCGTTGGAAGGTAGCCGGTGCTCCTGTTAATCCAAACGGCATTCTATTAAACTCATAATGCCCTAAACCGGTGCTGAACACGGTTTTCTGCTTATCCTGGGTATCCACCAGAACCTGGTGGTAGCCACTCGCTAAATCAAGTGTAGAAAAATATCTACTGTGTCCCAATTGATCCAGAATTTCTTCTATCCTTGGTATCGGAAACACCTGCTTGATAGTGGCGTCGTTCAATTTCCTAAAATCGACGACCATTCTCCACTTCTTCTGACCCTGAGCACCTCCCTTCTTTGGTACCAAAATTATTGGTGAGTTCCAAGGCGAGCTACTCGGTGAAATTATGTTATCTTTTAATATTCCTTCCACTTGCCTATTTACTTCATCTTTGTGAGCTTGTGGCAATCTGTACTGTTTCTGGTTAATTGGTGGTTGATCCACCCTAGTAGGTATTTCATGCTCTACCTCTGGTGTATACGTCAACTGGTCTCCTTCCAGCAAAAATATGTCATGGAATGGGTCTAGCTTCAGTGATTCTAGCACTCTCTCCATTCTTTTTCTTATATCAACTTGTTTAATCTGATTAACCGATCTATAATTCGGTTCTTTAAAATTATCATAACTAGTGAACTTAGGCCTAAAATCCTCATCCATCAGATAATCCTTTTCTGAGGCGTTGAGTACACAAGCGTACACCTTACCCTTGTCAACGTGCGTTATGGTTTCTCCCATATATACGCCCTCCGCTAGCTGCTGCTTGTGCAAAACAACAGTCCTAAGTTTCCTATTTAGATGCATAGTAACTACTCTGGTTGACCTTGCATTTACTACCTCCATACTATTCTTAACCTTAGTCACGGTTCCTTCCTGCCATGACTTTAATGGAAGAGTGAGAATTCTATTCTTATTATTATCGTAAAACGATAACTGCTTGTCGAGCGCATCCAGTGCGTCCCCAAAGATTATCGCGGCCAATTATCCCATCAGCCGGGATACCTTCCCTATCCAATTCGACTGCGTGCACTCTAAAACTCATACCCTTAACTCCACTGTGCCCTATTCTGAGCGACCCCAATGTCTTAATGCACCCTCCAAACGCTCCGTTAAGCGTTCTTATGTCCATTTGATTAATGTCTAGCCCCTTTCGTAAAACACTAGATTTTACGAGGCTAGTGTCCGCTCCTGAATCTACTAATAGCACTAGCTTTCCACTCGCTGCCTCCTCGCTGGGTATCTCGATGAAGGCATCACCTATCCTGCTAATAGCGAAGCAACCTCGTTTTGTTCCCAATATGGACGTGTATCCACTCCCTAACTCTTCGTGATACTGGAGAGCCTCTTGCTCCTCCTTCTCCTGGACTGTAGTTCCTATATTACTAGTCCCACGTACTTCCGGCCTTATTATTACTCTCTTTCTTTTGGATTTCCAGTCTATTGGCTTCGACTGGGCCGCTGGAAGTTTCCCTGGTTCTTTTGCTGGGATTGTCTATCCCTGCATTCCGCTGCCGGATGTCCCATCTGTCCACATGAGAAGCATCTTAACCACTGTTTGGTGTTGCTTATCCTTTGTTCACTTTTGGAATTCCAATTTGGTTGCTGCTGACCACTCCCAGTTTTGAAATGATTTCTTCCTTGGTTAATTCCTTCTGTTGAATTAACTCGGGGTCTACTGAAGTTACCCCTGCTGTCCGTCAAGGGTGGATCCGGGCGCCTCGTAGCTGGCTGCCTTCTACTTTGATCCCATTTTGTGTCTACTTGGCACTGTCTACTTGCCCCATGACCGTAAGTTTGGCACTCCATACAGTAGGGCGTGTTTTTACGTGTAACACATTCATCCCTTGTGTGCCCTGGCTTATGACAGAATGAGCAAATGGGTTTCCTTGGAGGAAAACCTTGATCTCTTTGTTGCGGAAATTGACCCATAAATCTACCAATTCCACATCTGTTTTGCTGCTGTACTGTTCCTACCTCTGCAGGAGCATTCGTCCAGCAGATTCCACCTGTTGTCGTTCGCTGTTGTATTGCTGCTTCAGCTAAAGAGACCGCTTCCACTAGTTCTGTCATGCTCCTCGGCGTGAGAGTAAGAGTATAATTAGCTAAGTCCCTATTTATCAGGCCTGCCTTGAACACAGAAATCATAGACCGTTCTACTTGAGCCTTGTATGCTGCAAGATTTTCTGGAAACTGCCTGTTGGCTTCCGTCTCAGCAGCGTTCCCCAGAGACTGGAGCCTTCGTCCCCAGCCTCTCAAATCCTCCCCGGTGTCTGAGTTGATTCCTGAATTTCCCGAACGAGATAGTCATACGACTTTTGTTTTAAATACGTCCTATCCAAAAGTGCATATAATTCTGCCAGGGTGCTTACTGAGCTATGCGCTAGTAAATCAAACGCATCACCTGTGGTTCTTTGCCTAATACACTTTATTAAGTGTTCCCCGTCCGCTTCTGGAACACTTTGTTGTGCTAGCTCACAACCTTCTTTGAAGCGCCGGATCTCAGTTCTCAGATCATACAACTCGACTCCTCAGAACATGGGCACCAACTTCTCCACAGCATGAGCAACTTGCAGAATGCCCATTTTATAGCTTTGTGTTTTCTCAATTGCTGGTAAAACCTTAGCTTTATTAATCTCTTTGGTAGTTTCCAAATTCTCTTCTCCCGGATCTGAGAGGTAATTGGCCAGTGACGGACTCAAACTAATTAGTCTTCGATCGTTTGTTCGTACAGGCGAAATCCTGCCCACAGTATCGGAACTTTGCTGCACGGGTACTGCTTCCGGCTGCTTTGGCGGATATCCCTGAATTTTATTATTTATCGGGCCTCCCGGAGAAAAAGGCTCGACACCGATTTCAGATGCGCCAAACAAAAATTCCGCTTGCCTTTCTTCATTAAGTACTAATTTTGGCTTTACCATGCGGCTTATCCCTTCTGGTGTTAAATACTCCGGCCAGCGAACTTCAGGAGGCAATGTCAATACTGTCTATGTAAATCCAGCCGATGCTGCTTTTGATCTCTCCTTTCTATGTGGGTTGCTATTGGTCGCCCGTCCTCTTTTCAATCCTGCACACTCCTTCTCCAACAGCGTTGCTGCTTCCTCTGTTTCCGTCAATCTCTGAGAAAGTTCCTTTACCTTCTTCTCCAGATACTCTTTTTGTGCTCTCCAATCTTCTGCTTTCTTATGAAAACTGAACAACTTTTCTTCTGTTCTTTTGGATTGCCGTCAAGGCTTGATCCGCTACCTCTAATGGTGACACAGCGCCTCCGGCGTTCGCCTGCCTCCACAATTCCTGAGCTTTTTCCCTGCTCGTACTCGCTTCGAACTGGTCAACTATTTTCCCAGTAAACAGTTTCACCTCTGACTGTATTGATTTCAATCTGTTCCTTATTTCCTCGTCTGGCGAAACCAAACTCACAATCTCTTGCCCTAGTCCCTCTAATTCAGAACTAAATGTATCTGCCCATTCGTTGACCAGACTATTTATGTAGTCTGCGTAATTTTCCGCAAAATATTTTCCCTTGCCGTACTCAACTGCGTGAGGCAACAACAGTCCGTGATTATTGTTGAACTCTCTCCTCAGATTTTGCAACTATATTATTCGCTTGCGGTAATACACGTTGTCCTTACGTAACCTGCCGTCTTTCTTAAAATTACGGACCAATTTTTCAATCGTATCGCCAATGTGCTCCTGCATCAGCAGTAATCCTTGCGCTTCCTTCGTCATATCCCAAATGCCAGAACAGATGGCGTATCCCCATTACAAATAAAAATCCAATTTTTGTTAAAACTTGTTACAATATTTTATTCGATCTTAATTAATGATTCAAAACAGAGTTATATAAAAAAAAAACATTCCACCGTAAATTCTATCTTTATATACATATTCTGCTATACTTGTTTTCCATCACAAAGTTCCGCTGTCTACCGGCGTCCATTAAGTCCTTCCATCAATGCAAAGTGGTCCTTGACTTCCTCACAAATACTCCTTGTTTTCCTCTCACCATCCTTAATACTCCCAAAAATCCATAAAAAAGGCCATATGTTTGTAAAAACCGAAATTTGATTTACCGGCAAAAGTGTCTTGATTCATTCCCGGAAATTTGAATCCATGTTTAAAAATAAACCCGTAACGTATGCGCCACATAATAATAGCATTTAAATGTTTTCTTCAACATTGCTACGCAAATCGTAGTTTCCCGAACTACAAAAAACTTTGATGCAACAACACGTGTTGTCTGCACCTCTTCACCTAAACTCAAAATGCCAAATATTTAAATCAATCTTTATTTTGATTTCAAAACAATATAAATTGAATCGTATAAATGTCCCTACCGACAAACAAACACAAATCCCTACAAAAAAAATCCTCACAGCTAAGACGACATACATAGAGCGTCCGATCATACTGACGGTTTATGGTTGCCCATACAAAGCTGCGTGCAACAGCGCAAACGCGCCTATAGGTTGCGACTTCTTTGACCAGCGCTACGGCGCCTTCAGGGTCGCAGAAGTATCTACTTATTTTACGCTACTATACACTCTACTCACCATTATTTTTCCCGATGACATCCTTTTTTCCACAGTGTCCTTAGATGAGGTCCTTCGAATTCGTTGCGGGATGCCTCTCTGCTTCAGGGTTCCTTGCCCTGGGATTGCTCCAATAGGTCCTTTAGACCGGCTGCGCCAAAATGTTGGGGTCCTTATCTGCTTGTCGGCGAGAGACGTCCTCTGGAATGTCCTGTCGCGGGAACCTGTAAAACCTACACCACTTTATTAAATGAGCACTGCACTATTTTGGTTTTAAAGCAACAAGAAGTTTATCCTTCAAATTCTAGTTCTTATATACTATTTACAAATGAACATTACCGTCTACGTCTTGACTTTTCTGGTGTTCCAGTTACGCAATTGTTATTTGGTGTCAGTTGCTCAAGCCAACTGACCTACTGAAAGTAAAAGTGTCGTCGGTGCATTCTAAATGCCCCTCGTCAGCTTGACTGCGGAACTGTGACACCCTAAAAGTTTACATCATAATTAGTGCATAAATACTACTCATTTACAATATTTGCACCCTAAAAATATGTGCATTCTTAATGAGTTTAATAGGAGCCGGTGCTGTGAGTCAACTGCGCGTAAGTAGCTTGATTCTAACTCACAACACATGTGTCGTTTAATTCCTTTAAGTTTCTACGGAAAGTAGTCCATTTTGTCTGCATTTCTGCCGGTAGATGTTCGTCCCAAGATATCTACAGTTGCCATAGTTTTTGGATAAATACTGGACCTACGAGACCTAATGGATCAAATATTCTTGCTATGTCCGACATTATAGTGCTTTTTGTTATTGTTGTTTTATCAGATAACTCCGCCTTTATACAGAATATATCAGATTTTGGCATCCAGGAAAGTCCTAATGTTTTGGTCGAAGAGTTTTCAAAGTCAAGATTAACTTCCTGATCCTCTGGAAATATACTATCTAGCAGCTGAGGATGATTGGCGCACCATTTCCGTAGTTTGAATCTGGAACCCTGGAGTAGTGTTGGCAATTGTTTCTGCATTTCGATAGCTGTGGCTAGGCTGTCTGAACCACTCACGCCATCATCGACATAGAAATCGTCACGTAATATTTGTGCGCCTAGTGGGAACCTTCCGATGGTCTTTTCTGCTAACTGTTGTAGGCACTTTGTGGCCAAATATGATGCTGACGATGTTCCATAAGTTATTGTATTAAGCTGATAGTACCGTATGGGCTTGTTCTCATTTTCTCCCCACATGATCAACTGTAGCATTCTATCGGCCGGGTCGACTAGGATTTGTCGGTACATCTTTTGGATGTCTGTTGTGAAGACAAATTTTGGTAGTCGGAAGCGCAACAGTATTGAGAATAAATCACTTTGAACCGTTGGGCTAGTGTACATTATGTCATTTAGGCCTAGTCCAGACGCAGTTTTGGCTGATGCATCAAACACAACCCACAGCTTTGTTGTAGTCTTTCTGGCTTAAGCACGCTGTGATGAGGAGTGAAGTAATGCGGGTGTAAAATGTTTTCGGGGTTGATTTCGTTCATGTGTCCTAACTTTTCATATTGCCTTATGATTTCGGCGTATTGTGCCTTCAATGGAGGGTTCCTTTCCATAGGCCGTTCTATTGCCAGGAATCTTTTATATTCAAGATTTTTTGACTCTCCCTAGGTGCTTGGATCTTCGGAAAATGGTAGCCTCACTATGTATCTGCCTTCTGTGTTTTTACGTACGGTTTGTATGAAATGAGTTTCGCAGTGCCTTTCTGCGATTGTCAGAGTATCATTAGCTTCACTGGCGTCATCAAGCTTCCAAAATTGCATTATCAACTCGTTGGTTTACACTTCGTCGTCACTGTATACTGCGCAAGTTGCCGTGCTTGTCGACTCACCCTTGCTCTTTCCAGCTACGATCGAGCCCATTGATGTATTTTGTATGTTTTCAGGAATCGATCATGATGAGAAGTCTATTTGTAGTACAAAGGCCTCTAGTCTGGTTTGGAAGTGGCCTGTTCTTGATTGCAGTTTCACGTCGACGTGTTGAGTTGCAGTCTTCACTCTTTGACCAATGCCTTCAATGCTTAACGCAGCCTTGGTTGGAGCAATAGTCAATTTCATAATGAGTCGCTCAGTTACTAGGTTGATCTCAGACCCGGAATCCAAGATTGCCCTGAAAACACCAGATTGTCCGTTATTTGCTGTGATTTTGACTTTGCTGTTGCTAACAAGACATGGCCCTGGCAGGCCGGCAAAGTGTTAGCTGCAGCTAATGTTACCGAAGAATTGGTTGCAGTCAACTTAATTTCTGTACTGGATTGTTGATTTGATCTTGCTATTTGTTGGCGCTGGATCCTTCGATTCCAAATGTAACAATGAATTGTGCTTTTTGTTACACTTGGTGCAGCTCCGAGATTTGCAGTCTCGTCAGGTGTGGTCATTTTTAAGCCAATTGAAACAGAGCCTTTGTTTTTAAGCCCAGTTCAATCGATTTACCGCAGATAATTGCAGAATCCCTTGCAATAGTACAGGTGGTGGTCCTTGCCAGAACAATAGCTGCAATTGGAAACTGTTGCTAGCGATGCTGTAGCTCTTGGTGCATTTTGTCTGTCCTTCCCCCCGAGAGCCCCTAAAGATTGAAACCGATTCTAGAGGAAGTGCAGGAAGTCATCAATAGTATGTAGCTGCTTTCGACTTTCCAATGATTGCTCATATAATATATGGCTTTGGCGATCAAGTTTTTTGATGAGAAGATGTAGCAGCAATGGATCGCAAGATGACGTAGATATGCCTAGGTTTTCCAGCACCAGCAGACTTTCGCGTACAGCATCGTGGAGATTTTTTATAGTTGTCGATGATGCTGTGTCAGATGAGAGACTTGGATTTCCTAGTATTCGCTGAATCAAGGTGGAAGTTAGCACTCTCCTATTGTTGTACCTCTCCTGGAGTAATTTCCATGCTGTTTCATAGTTGTATTGAGTCAATGTGAGAGGCCTGATTACCCGCTCAGCTTCTCCCGCCAAATTGGCCTTCAGGTACCACATTTTTTGAACTGGTGAAATTGGCGATTTATGAACCATTTCTGCAAATATGTCCTAGAATTGGTTCCATTTTAAGTAATCACCATCACATTTCGGTATGGTGATTTGTGGTAACCGGAAGGCTTGTTGCTCCACTACTTCTGGAACTTCCCTTTTTCCTGATTTCGTGGAAAGCTCTTTTAGCCGGCAATGCACCTGGTGTTCCATCTCGAGATAGGCATTGAAATCGTAGCCCTCCTCTTCCGGTGCTGGGGACTCTTCCCATACTTTGAAGTTTGTGGTTTCAATTTCGTTCCACAATCTTTTTGTCTTGGATAAACCGCCTGAAGACTTCCTTAATTGGTATTTGAATGGTCCTGATCCAAGTGCCTCGTGTTGTTCAGTGTTGCTGATCCCAGGTTGCTGTGCTGAGTCCGCTAGTGAATTATCATGACCTACGTATGGTGTTGTAGACAGTGCTTCGAGTTTTTGTATTTCGTCATTGGAGAGCTGCACATGGGCGGTGACTATTTTGTTGATTTGTTCGTAATACGCCGATGCGAAGTATTCATGATTCAAGGGCTGATCAGTTAATGTCCTCAGCTTGGTATCTGTTCTTTCAAAGTTGTCACATGCAGTGTTCAGGCGCCACAAACGATCCTTGAAATATGTGTCGTTTATCTCCCTGTCAGCTGGGTCCTTTCTGAAATTCTTAATGATTCCTTGAATTTCCTCCCCGGTTTCTTTCTGGAGTGCCACTAGCTCGCCGAAGGTAGCCATGATGTCAGATGATTGACGTTGTTCAATTTAATTGTCGGGGTCACCAAATGTTGATGTTAGCTCCTTGGTACATAAGCCAAGAACTTGTTGTAATGTTATAGGTCACTTTAAACCGTATAACTTTAATAGAGAACACTTAGGCAGTTAAGGTGATTCTGATTCTTTATTGGAATTGTACAATTATTTATATCAATTTTATGCAGATTATGACAAATTGGTTAAAATATAAATAACAAAAATGTGACGGACAAAACTGCACCGTTGTCAATAATCAGACACGAGCCAACATCATTATATCATTCCTATACATAATTTAGGGCACATTGCAACCAAGTGAAATATGATCGACCAAGTCAATGCACTGGGCGATCATATTTGGAGGGAAATGAGTTCAACAAGCAAGTGTTGTCCTTGATAATATGAAATTTTGGTTTTGCGTGTGCTGGTTTTTGTCATTTTCGCTGTACTGGTAAAAAATAAACATAAAGTGCAATTATTTGTTGATCTGTTCAGTGTGGCTGAACAACTGTATTGATAGTTGTTCTTTAAGTAATATCCGGTACCCCTGCTTCTGCAAAGAGACCTTTGGTGAGTTATGCAGGAAAGGCGTGGATGCTCCTTCTGGTCGCTTTGTGGTTTTGTGCTCGTAACGTGTTTAAATGTGTTTTAGAATAGTGTCCATATATGGAGAGTCCAAAGTCGATTTTGAATACTATTAGAGTTTTAGTCATAGTCAAGTATCGACATGCGTATCAAACAGTGTTTCAATGCAAGATATTTTATAACATTTAGTCTAGATAAAATTCTTAAAGTTACATTTTTAATGTTCCTTAAATGTTAGCCTCTTATAAAAAATTTGACCAAGTATCCTTAACGAGTTGGTATGCGGGATTAGAAACTAAGATAGGGATAGGATAGGTAAGGAACATTTGTGCTTCCTGCATATATGAAATGTTGAATGATTGCTCGTTGATATATTGTTGCCCGATGATTCTCCCCACATAGAGATGTCAGTGAGGATTTTAGAGAAAATAATTTTTATACGGCTTTGTTTTTTTAAATTAAAAAAAATGTGTACATCATCAGGGTAAAGAGGTCGACGAGAGCGTGTGAGGAAATAATTGTGCTTGAATGGAGTGACTGAAAGCGGTGATCCATTATAAAGCCATGCCATTGTAGAGACGTTGTATACTGGATTTGTGATTAATAACGCTTACGAAGAACAATATGGGCTCCAATTCGATAGAAAACTTTCTCTAAGTCTAAAGTTAAGACCGATATGTGGTTTTTTGATGATAATGTTATTGAAGCGAAGTTCTCGATGTAAAAAAGAGGATCAATAACACCTAAGCATTTTTGAAATCGAATTAACTTAGGGCTTATGAAATTATTTTGTTTGGCAAACCACAATATTCTTTTAGAAATAATTTTTCTCTAAAATTTTAAACATACATGGGATCAAGGATATTGGTTTGTTATTTGATATGAAGGAATTGTTCTTATTAGGCTTGGCGATAATAATAACTGCCGCTATTTTCCAGTTTTGAGAGTAAATACCTTTGTCAAGAATGGAATTATATAAATTTAAGAGTCAGGTTTGAAAGATAAATGGAGGTTCCTCCAGTCATTCACGAGATTGTCAGGTCAAATTTTTCTATTGAAGTTGGTGATTCAATAAGAAGGACTTTGGGACATGGGGACGGGTTGTGGTAATGTTCGGCAATAATATGACTTCTAAGGGAGTTAAAGTTGGAACGAAAGTTGGAGCTATGGGAGTAATTAGTCCAGGAATTTGCGAATTGCTCAGCAATGTCTTATAGGGTATAAATAGGGTTTTCAGATGAATAAATAAAATGGATCTTGGTGTATTGCTATAATCATGCAATAGTTTATATGTCAGACCCGACTTTTTTTGTACTTCAAGAAAGTGTTATATTGACAGTAAAAGTTTCGCCAGATTGTTTCTTAGAGATCTTTCGTTCCCTTCTAAAAATGGCTTTTGGTTTGTTATACTCGTATATGACCAAATTTTCAATAGACCGATTTCGCTTGAAACTGGCCCATAAAGAGTGCTTGGTTTTTTTAAAACTGGTAGTAGATTAGTCTATAAGGGAAGTTTAGTAGGTTATTTTTTGAGTTAGTTTGGGGATTGTAGCGCAGGCAGCCGATCGAATTATAGATTTTAGAGCCGATGGTTCTGCATTGATATTACTAGAGATAGGTTTTTTGTTTGTAAGTGCAACTAAGTGGGAATAATATTTTTGTCAGTCTGCCTTATCAATAACACGATGTCTGGATGGGAGAAGGTTTTATGGGTGGAGAAGTGAGTGGGAGCATCATCTTTAAGGACAGTAAGGTTATTGGAAAGAAGGACATGTTCGATTATTCGGCCCCTATGATTTGATGGTTCCGAATCATAGAGCGGACTATAATTGAGTTGCTCTCTCTTTGCTCAGATGAGCGCACTACACTCCTACTAAGTGCATAGCTCCCAACGCTCTCTCAATTTTCGGATAAATCAATTGAGAGGCGGGAACTTGCATAGAATAGCGACGCGTAGGCATTAAACGTGGTAATTAGGTACACAAGGGAGAGCACCTAAATCAAGAGAGGAGCGAGCTCAGTGATTGACCACACATTTCTGAGAGAAAGACTGGTCAGAGGAACCAAATGGCAACTGAACAATCAGTACACACACATTGACCACGAGGCCATAATCTACGTCCTACGATTGGACATCCAGAAGAAGGAAACAGTAGTTTCGATTGAAAAAAGGTTAGAAACAAACAAATTAGCTCATGATGTCCTTAAAATTATGCTCGAAGACCTAACTTGAAAGGCACGGCGGATGAAATGGCAAACCAGTTCGCGAAACAAATGAAAAGCGCATGTGATGCAGCAATGTGTAGGAAAAGCGACTGTGGATATTACAAACCAGTCTATTGGTGAACGGACCAGATAGCTGATCTACGCTAAGCATGCCATGGAACGCAAAGAAGCATCCTAAGGATGCTATTAAAAAGAGTAAGAGCAGGCGCTTCACGGAGCTGTGTGCGTAAGTCGATGGGGAATACCGTAGAAGCTAGTGATGAGAAAACTTCCCTGCTACAGGCAGCCTGCCCAAAGCTGCCCGAACTTACTTGACCGAATAGTGAAACAACTATTCCCACCACAAATCTACTGCCCTGAGGTAGTTATATGAAGCCTCCATTAAACAGGAAGTCTTCCATGCGCGGCGGAAGAAACAACGGCTGGTCCTGGCGCCTAACGGCAATAAGCCACCAGAAGACTCATCTGCGTACCATCCACTCTGCATGTTGGACTAGACGGCAGAAGCTCTGGAACGGATTCTCTGTCACAAAATAGATCGATCCGCAGCCGAAGCCGGAGGATTGGCGCAAGGCAATATGGTTTTCGGAAGGCGAGGTCAACAGTGCATGAAATTAGTGAGTTCGTCAAAACAGCGAAAAAAGCAATCGATGGTAAGAGATGGCGGGGTGGCAGCAAGAACTACTGCCTTGTGTTTACGCTAGATGTAAAAAACGCATTTAACTCTACTAGCTGGTCATATATAGCCGAAGCGCTAGCAGAATTCAAGGTACCCATCTACCTGAGACGTATGGTAGCTAGTTACTTTAGCGACCGAGTCCTGCAGTATGCCACGGACAAATGGACACCAAGGCACGATATCAACGGTGGATTATGCCCATAGGTCAGTCCTTCGTCCTCTCCTTTTGAACATTATGTACGATGGCATACACCGCATACAGGTACCGAATACCGTTAAGATCATCGGCTACGCGGACTACATAGCGCTAGTTATCACTGGAAGCGCTAGTTATATCAGGAAAAGGTTGTTGCTGAGGCCAATCATACGGTAGCTAGAGTCCAGAACTGTCTGGCGAAACTCGGACGCTCGGAGCTGAGTAGAAAATGGAGGCTGACCTGGTGACGAGCCGTAAAGTGCATGAAGTAGAAGAGATAAGGATTCGTAACTGTTCCGTACAACCTGATACAAGTGGGTGCATGGATAGATGCCGGGCTAATTTTTAAGGAGCATTTACCGCAAATTGGCGACGGTATTCGCCAAACTCAGCCGCATTATGCCAAGTATAGGAGGACGGAAGCAGCGGAAAAGACGACTCATTACAGGAGTAGATAGATCCGCTTTATTGTACGGTGCGCCCATATGGGCTGACAAGACGGAGACGAGAGAATACATCCGTAATATTGAGGCAACCTATCGCACCGCCGCACTACGGGCTTGCAGCGCATACCGCACCACATACCCAGATGCCGTGATAGACATAGAGCGGAAGATAAAAAGGTCTCATGGTGAGGTGAAATACCACATCACACAACTGTTGACCTGGCATGCAGTTTTTCGGGAATACCTGTACAGGTTCAAACACGAGGAATCCCCATGTGTAGAAACTGTGGATGGACAGCACAAAAAAATGCAGAACACGCGTTTTTTTGGTGTCCGAGGTCCGCCAGTGCCAGAGATGCACTACAGAAAGTGTGCGGAGAGCCATTAACACCGGATAACATAAGACAAAGACCTCAGCCAAACCGAGCGGCAACGTAGCGCGTAAACTCTACCCGCGAAATACTATCTTGCGGTGGTCCCGTGAGTAGTAGTGCACTTAGGAGGTGACTTGAACCGGAAGGAATCTGGCGTCCTATGGGACGGGAGTCCCATAGTATCGTAAGAAGACATCCACCTCCCATCGTTCAAAAACTAAAAAAAATAAATACATACTCGTACGAGTATATATAGGTAGGTAGGTAGGTAGGGCAGCCGCATCACCAATAAACCAGTGATGCCACTTGGACCACCAGTTGGGTCCGTTGTGAGCCGTGGATGCGAGGCATGGCTATGCTTCCCCCTCCAGATTGGACCACTCTGAGTCTTTTACAAAGCGAAGAAGGTTGTTAATACCTGACTGGCATAGACCATCTATACTTGTTAAAAAGTGGGATCTTAGTAAACGTTCCCTATTTCTAACAAAAGCTGAACATGTACAGAAGATATGATGGATCTTTTCCAGTTCCTCATCGTTCCTGCAGCTGCGGCAGAAGTAATGTGTATAAACCACTCCCATTCTGGCATGATTTCCTATAAGACAATGTCCTGTGAGCGTCCTAATTTGTAGTCTATTGAGTCTAATGATATTCCTAGCCTCGGCCATGTTGGTCTGGCGATTTCACAGGTAGTGGCACAGATCCAGCTTTGATTGGTAGAATTAGTTAGTGTCCCTCTTATGAGAAGCTTACAAGTCGCGAGAGGTACACCCATATGCCTACTGATATTTGGCATACAACTGCCGTCTCTCGTAAGCTGATCAGCCATTCAGTTCCCTGGTATATCCCTATGTTCTAGCACCCACCACAAATGGATATGGAATTTTTTTGCCATCTCATTTAGAGATCGGCGACTGTCTTAGACACTCCGCAATGTTATTTGGAATGCTTTCAAAGCCCTTAGTGCAACTTGGCTGTCTGATAAAATAAATATATCCTTCACGGTTACCTGGTTTATCCTCAGCCAATTCAAGGCTTCGTGAATAGCAGTTATTTCGGCTTGAAAAACACTGCAGTGATCCATTAGTTTGATGGATTCACTGATTAATGCATTTCGCAATAAACTCCTGATACTACACCGGTATTCATTTTTGATCCGTCTGTGTATAAGTTAACATCCGTTGTGGACGATGTAATTTAATCCTCTTGAATTCTTCAAACAAGCGCTACACGCGCAGCTAATGCAGACGCTAGCTTGCACCTTTAGTCGCTAGCTTAATTTGTTCTTTCGCTTTACCCTTAACATACGCGCATACATTTGGCTTATTCCGCAGAGTGTGGCATTGTGGAGTTGCTAGACTTCTGTAAATAATAATATAAAGTCAGTGTCGATTTGTTACTCGACTGACATAGTCAGTACTACTTCTATGTTTACTCAATAAACTGAAATTAACATAATAAACTGAGTTTTATTTGGATTAAAAACGATTAAAAGTAATTTATATCTTGATGGGAGTATCTGATGATGGATCCCCTCGAGCCATTCCTCCTAACCCAAAAATTTCTTTCGAAACAGCGGGAAAAAGGAAGGTAATCAATATCACTAGGTATGTCCCTATAGGATTCTGATATGGTCGCATGTCAATACGGAACAGCTTTCCATTGTGAGCTCGCCTTGTCGAATGGCTCAAAACTGGCGGAGCATGCCGCTAAATATTTGCAAAAGAGATCTTAGGGTGGCAGATGTAGTATCATATCCAATCCCAAGGTTGGAGTGGTTCTCATGGTACCACTTATTGCCAATTCTGCTGATCTCTGTGCCTTACCAAGTGTTTCGGAGTAGGCCCTTTTCTGCATTGCAGTGCACCAGACCACAATTCCATATAGGAGAATGGGCCTGACAACCGCATTGTAAATCCAGTGAGCTACCCTAGGTTTAATTCCCCAGGTTTTACCTATAGCTCTTTAGCAGGCATTAAAAACCACCCCAGCTTTCCTAGCTCTTTCTATGGTGTTTGACTACCAAGTAAGCTTTCTAAAGATTATAAGAATCAAGTATTTCGTCTCTTCTGAAATCCCTAGAGCTTTTCCCTTAGAGTAATTGGGTCTAATTGAGGGATTTTATGTTTCCTAGTAAACAGAATGACCTTAGTCTTATCCGGATTTACTCCAAGACCACAGTCCTCCGCCCACTTTGAAAGAATATCTAGAGCATTTTGCAACAAATCTCTCAGTGTAGATGTGAATTTTCCAGAGACTGCAATGCAACATCTTCGGCATAAGTCACCACGTCACATCCCACCGCCTCAACAACTGTGTTCCATAGAAACGGTGAGAGGCCACTTTCCTGAGGTGTACCTCTGCTCACCAACTTACGTAGGGCCGATTCTCCTAGATTCGCCTTAATGATCCTGCTATTCAGCATTTTACCAAGGCCTACCAGGCCCTTTTCCACCCCAAGTTCAGTAAGTGATGCAGTGTTGGCCTCCCCTTTGACATTATTAATGGCCCCCTCAATATCAAGAAAAGTAGCCAGGGTAAGTTCCTTCTTGCGTAATAACCCTTCTGCAATGGAAATAAGGTTATGTAGAGCTGTCTCCACAGATTTCCCCCTTGTATAGGCATGTTGAGCCGATGAGATTAGATTATTGTCTAAAGTTAAGATTAAGTGGATTTCTATCACTCTCTCTAAAGTTTTCAAAAGAAAAAGAGAGATATCGGTCTAAGGTCCCTTGGATGAATATGTGAGCTTTTTCCAGCTTTCGGAATAAAGACCACTCTGGTCTGTCTCCACTGAAGCGGTATATACCTAAACTTAAAGCATCCTTCAAAGATTGCTAACAGCCGGCCTTTCAGGTATCGAGCGGTTTTATGTAATTCCACTGGATAAATACCATCAGGACCAGGGGACTTAAAAGACTTAAAAGTTTCAATAGCACATAAGAGTCGATCCTCAGATAGAGCGTCTATCCAAACCTCCCGACTATTTGACGTATCTTCCCTCTTGTGCCCAGTAACATCTGAGCAGCCTGGGAAATGCGTGGTGAGTAGAATCTCTTGAGGCTCCTTACTAATTGTAGTGAATGTGCCATCCACCTTCTGTAAAAGGTCCCAGTTCTGAAACTTCCCGCCAATATTTTCCGAAGTCTAGAAGATTCAATTTCTCCCTCTACTTCTTCACAAAAGGATTTCCAAGATTGCCTTTGAGCAGTTCTAACCATCTTCTTAAAGACCTTAAGAGCCTGTACGCTTTCCAGTAATTTTCAAGACGTGTATACTTCGCCTCATTAAAAGCTGCCCTAATGTCTACCCGAAACTTGCTTAGCTCTTCCGTCCACCACCGAGGTTTCGGCGTTCCCTTCAACTTCCTTAGTAGACAGACTTCTGGCAAAGCCGCGATCAGGCTGCCAGTAACAGAGCCTACCATTTCCTCTATCCCTTCTATGCTACTTGATGGACAGAAATTTAAGGTATTCCCAACTAGATCTACATATTTATACCTGTTTTCCCGATTTTTCTACCAGGCTTAGGAATAGGTAGAGTTTTGTTGTTGTCAAACGAAATATATCTATGGTCAGAGAAGGAGTGTTCTTCTAACACTCCCCAATTCTTTCTACAACAGAGTCAGAGACAAAGGTGGCGTCTACTACCTCCTGCCTATTGCTTATGACAAAAGTAGGTTTAACACCCCTATTACAGATATGCAGATTAGTTCCAGGCAAATAATCAAAAAGGCACTCTCAACTCACGAGTGCGTGCTGCCCCACACGATGTGATGAGAATTTATGTCCGCACTAATTATCAGTGTTGCGCCTAGCCTTTGCGAGTGTGTCACCAGATCCTTAAAAATTGATCTTGGTAGCTCTTGGTGATCGTGGGCCAGGCAGCATGACGATAGCCATATCCGCTCGTCAACCCACTCCACGCTGATAGTCGTATGTATCGTTGTAATTAGAGAGCATAAAAGCATTTATCTCTCTACGTATTAGTACACACGCTCTAGATTTACCTGAATTGCACACAAGACCATGTACAACCCATGGTGCTTGAATCAGGACAATATTGTATCTGTCATTTGAGTGGTATAGTTTAATTTGAAGAACCCGTGGTGTTGGCCTCTTCTTCCAACTGAGATGAGGCGTCAGGGTCTGCCACAACTCCAACATGGTCCATTATGGTATGGAGACGTTCACGTCCTTTTTGTAGACCCTCAGTGTAATGGACGAGAATCCATAGCGAGACCACCTGCGTTACTCGCCTTTTGGCTCCTCCAGTTTCATTACATTACATACCCGCAATATCTCCAGAACCATTTTAGGGTCAGATGGTTCAGCTGGTATCCAGGCCCTCGCTCTTGGCAGGTTCGGGATATCCTCCCTCCAGATTACCTCGAGGTTAGACCCAGACCAAACTTTACCGATTCTGGAGATGGCTAATCGGTACAGATCAGTTGATCTCTGATCGGCACATGCGATTAGCTTCACGTGGTTCTGATGCCATCCACAATCGCGACAAAAAGGCGCTGGGCCAGGATTTTCCTTCAAAATCTGGAAGAAAGTGCTTGAGAGCCAAGTTTCTATTTTCTTCCAGTTCTCAATAGAAATGGTGCCGTCAACGGCCCATAGTTGCTGACATCGCACAGCTTCGCTGAAGGTCTCTGGTTGGGGATAAGTCTAATGACGGCTTGGCCTCTTGATGCTGCTGGGGTTTCTGGGCGGGTATTCCGACAGCTGACGTTTTGGCGGCGGGTTCGGTTTCGGAAACTCTGATAGTTACTCCGTAACCGTTTTCGCCCAGCTAATGGATGACTTTTGTTTCTCCGACCTCTCGCCCTCCGGGACACTTCTGACACGTTCCAGCAACTTCAAGCAGCGCGTCTCTCCTTGTAGTTATGCCGTGTAGACTTTACCACCGAGGAGACCTTAGCCGTTTTAGACATGGATTTACTGTCACGTCTACCATGGCCAATCCCGGTATCCGCCGTATGAATTGTAGACTCTTTCTCCGGACTTCTTTTTGTACTGCCACTTCCACTGGAACCAGGTTTGTCCCTGGTGCCAGCTTCCACCGTACGATATGGCCAGCATTACTTGGCTTATTAATATCGCCACTTCCACTAGGTTCTGTAGCCCAGTGTCATGGATAACGGTCATTGAACTAACAGACATATGAATCTAATTACCTAAAATCAATTAACAATTGCAAAGTGTGCAACATTCCAAAGTGGTACCGATATGAGACACCAACATTCAAGGCGACGGTCAACGACCGTGAAATGTGAGCCAGCACACATACGTCTCAAATAACTGACCCTTATCCATCGATACCTCTTGAATCATCGAACAGTGATGTCATCGACGACTCAACTATTTTAAGTATAAATATAAGTCCAACATTGTAATTGTAACACAGTAGATAGTCGAGAGTCAACAGTTAATAGTCGACTGTTAATGATTAATGTTCGATCAATAAAGTAACATTTTAAACCATGAACTTAAAAACACCGTCTAATCATGACATGGCGACCGTGGCATAAGTGACGCTAAAAATAAATAACTTTTAAATAAATATTTTTTTTTAATAACAAAAAGTGTAACTTCAGTGAATATTTGCTTACAATAGACAATTGCTGAAAATGAACTGCTAAGCATAAAAAAAAAAACAAAAGTGGGAAAAATTTCAAAAAAGATAAAGGATAAAAATATCCATGAAAAAACTTCAATCAACACCATGGGTTGGTGGAAAAAAGCAATAAGTATAGTGATGATAGCAATTTCTGGCTATGAAGTGGGAAAATAAGTGCAACAGAAGAATACAGAAGTTGTAAAATATATAGACAAATACCAAGAGAAAAGTGACAATCAAAACATCAAAACAATTCCTTGGGAAATTATGTTTAATCGGAGCCTTGGTGCTAATAATGGCAATACATTCGGCACTCAAAAACTATTTAAAACGAAGGATACAACGTGTGGAAACACCAGCGGTCAGGATCTAAACTATCTGAAAAACTATCTGGAGAAGAATTGCAGCTTCGTAAAGGACAACAAAAATCATCATCATATAAGATAAGCAATATTATTAAATTCAATTTCACAATATAAAACTAATAGTTACAACTAAGTATTCACATTAAAAACACCGTGCAAGCAACAACACACAAATGACAAGAAAATATTATAAACAAATAGACAAAATTAAGCTTTTTATTAAAACATGTAAATTTATCAATGTTGCAATTTCCTAATTACGTATGGTCCATTTATTATGTCCTCACAAATCACATGGGACAAAGTTTTGAGAAAATTGCATGAAATAAAGATCAATTTTGACAAATCGTACAAATGTTTAAATAAAACACCCCTACCATCCAAAATTACTCAACTAAAACATATTGGTATTCTTGCATGTCAGCATAATACAATTGCCAATTTAGGTAGGACAATTTACCCGGTACTTAGCACAGACCATAAGCTAGAATTCGAAAATTATTTCACTTCCATTAAAAATAGACTGAAAGTACTTTTTAATAAATTACAAGTACCACAAGAAGTACCAACAAGTATAACAAAATTACTTGACCTGACTATTCATTCATTACTTTGCAGCGAAAGCTCTGACACAGATACTGACTCATTAGAAGACACATTAAAAGAACAAAACGAAATAAACAATCTCAGCAATATGACACCTATCGAGTTCATTAACACTGCAACGAAATTGCTTCCAGAGTTTGAGGCAAAATTGAAAATTTAAATAAATTCATAAACGCCATTGATTTATTGGAAACCATAAAAGAAACCCATGAAAACATAGCAATTTCATTAATAAAAACGAAATTAACTCACTCAGCAAGTACATTGATAACAAACGAGAGTACTATTCAAGCAATCAAAAGCAAATTACTTGCAAACGTGAAATACGAATCTCCACAGAGTATTTCAGCCAGACTTAATACCGTAAAGCAGCATAATAAAAGCGACAGTGATTTTCCCAAAGCAATCATTTATTGCAGACCGTTTGACGCCTGCACTAGCAAAAAGCTACTCCACTCAACATGCAGTGAAAACAATAGAAACAAATGCGAAATCTGAAGAGGTAAAATTGCTAATGAGGGCAGGTCAGTTCCCAACAGTAGGAGACGCTATTAAAAAATTTTTTGAGTTAAGTTCGGAAAGTTCAGGAACTTTACAAGTAAATTATATCAACAAATTTCGAAATTCCAACATAAGATATAGGGGTCGTGGAAACAGATCATATCGTGGACAAAGGAGCTCTTCGAACCGGAATTATAATACACGGCGTAACGACTCTCACTCTGATAACAGAGACAACAATAATAGAAATAGAAATTATGGACACAACAATAATTATAGAGGACGCAGACATAATAATGGAAACGTTCGGTATACAGAGGCGTCGGAAAACGGGGATGTCCCCCAGTCCGCCCAACTGGGGAATGTATCGAATTAAATGAGCACAGAATTTTAAATGTAAACCTCTGTTTAAAAAATTACATCAGAATAAAATCATCCTTAAGTCAGTCCACCTCTACATTTCTTTTAGATACAGGATCAGATATAAGTCTCTTCAAAACAAAGCATGTAGACAATGCTACAATAAATATAAATCAAACATTCAACCTCAGAGGTATAGGCAGTAGTACAATAAAAACACTCGGTGTCACACAAGCAAGTCTATACACAAATAATTTAACAATATCTCATAATTTCCACATAGTGGATGATTCTTTCCCGCTACCTTGTGATGGTATAATAGGCTATGATTTCATAAAAAATTATAATTGTGTATTAGACTACCAAAATTCTGGTCCAAGTTGGCTCATTATTAGGCCAAACTGTTTAAATATTGAACTAGAAATCGAAATATTGGATTCACATCAGGGGAAAATACTCTCACTCCCAGCAAGAGCGGAGGTCATTAGAAAAATCGACATAACAAGTACGGAAAATGACCTCGTAATACCCAATCAGGAACTTGAAGATGGTGTTTTCATAGCAAATACAATCGTTAATACAAAAAACCCATATGTTCGAATTATTAATACTACGGATAACAACCTTTTTTTGTAGCAAAACACAATAAGAACAGAAAACCTTGATGACTATTACATTGTTAAAATAGATAAACAAAATAACAATCATGAACGACAAACCAAAATTTTGAATAAATTAGCAAACAACTGCCCAATACTTCATAGAGAAAAACTAGTTCAACTCGCTTCAAACTACACAGACGTATTTGCTTTAGAAAGCGATGCGTGTACATACAACAATTTTTATAAACAGAAATTACACTTAAACGAAAATAATCCGGTTTACATAAAAAACTATAGGACTCCTCATACTCATAAAGCCGAAATAAATAAACAAATAGAAAAACTGCTTAAAGATGATATCATTGAACCGTCAGTCTCAGAGTATAATAGCCCTATACTTTTAGTCCCGAAGAAATCCTTACCAAATTCCTCGGAAAAAAAATGGAGACTTGTAATAGACTATAGACAAGTCAATAAAAAATTAGCATCAGACAAGTACCCATTGCCTAGAATTGACGATATCCTTGACCAGTTAGGTCGTGCGAAGTATTTTTCGTGATTGGATTTGATTTCAGGTTTTCATCAAATAGAGCTTGAGGAAAATTCAAGAAACGTTACATCATTCTCAACCGAACAAGGATCCTTTAGATTCAAAAGATTACCTTTTGGATTAAAAATAGCCCCAAACTCCTTTCAAAGGATGATGAATATTGCATTTTCTGGACTAGGACCAGGGAAAACTTTTATATATATGGACGACCTCATAGGCATTGGATGCTCCGAAAAACATATGTTAGCAAATTTAAAATCAGTTTTCGAGATCTGCAGGAAAACAAATATTAAATTGCATCCGGACAGGTGTAAATTCTACGATTCACAAGTCACCTTCCTAGGACATAAATGCACAGACCAAGGCATTCTTCCAGATGAATCTAAATACGACAAGATTTTGTCATACCCAAAACCAACGAACGCCGATGAATGTAAGCGGTTCGTAGCATTTGTAAACTATTATAGAAGATTCATACCAAATTTCGCAAATCATGCAGTACACATAACAAAATTAACAAGGAAAAAATCCCAGTTCGAATGGACACCTGAATGCGAAAAGGCATTTCAATATTTTAAAAGTTGTCTGCTATCCCCAAAAATATTGCAATACCCTGATTTCAAAAAACCTTTTTGCATTACTACAGATGCAAGCAAAATTTCATGTGGCGCAGTTCTAAGTCAGAACCACAATGGTAAACAATTGCCAATAGCGTTCGCCTCTCGAACCTTTACTAAAGGGGAGAGTAATAAATCAGCCATAGAACAAGAACTTACCGCTATACACTGGGCAATAAATTTCTTCAAACCATACATTTATGGAACAAAATTTTTAATAAAAAGTGATCATAAACCACTTACATACCTATTTGCTTTGAAGAACCCTTCCTCAAAGTTAACAAGAATGAGGCTAGATTTTGAAGAATTTGATTTCGAAATTGAATACATTAAAGGAAAAGATAACTGCGGTGCAGATGCTTTATCGCGCATTGATTTTGGGCAAATCAAGCAGCTTAGGGAAGAAAACTTTGCTATCATACAGATGATTACTAGATCAAAATCAAAACATACTCATTTCCAAACTAATAAGAACATTATTGAAGCCAAAGAAACCTTAAAACAACAAGTATATAACACGATTACGTTACAAGAAGTGAAAAAATTACCATGCCTAAAATTAACCACAAATGTGCACAATAAAACATTAGAAAATTCCTCACATTTAGTTTTGTTCCATGGAAAAAAGAAAATATGTAAATTAAACTCTAAAGATTTTATTGCTTATGGGAAAATTGAACTAGCGCAATTATTTCCCAAACTTGAAAATATAGTTGGCAAAACAAACTTTAAGAGTATAAGGATTGCAATCAATGATAATTTATTTGAATATGTCGACATAGAGGAATTTAAAAAGAAAGGCAATGAACAATTGAAAGAAATAACAATAGCTATAACACCAAAGCTTATTGAAATCACTTCACCCACGCAAAAACTTGAAATACTACAAAAATATCATGATGACCCTGTTTTTGGAGGCCACCCAGGAGTCACACGATTCTTATCAAAACTACAACGACATTATGTTTGGAAAAACATGGCTTCAGACGTGAAGTCTTATGTCAAAGACTGCCAAAAATGTAAACAAAACAAAGCCAGTACTAATCACCTAGAACCTTTAATAAAAACACCAACACCAGCAAGAGCTTTTGAATGTGTACAAATAGACACTGTAGGCCCATTACCAAAGTCATTTAATTCTAACGAATACGCGCTCACAATAATATGTGATTTAACTAAATTTCTCATTACAGTACCCATCCCAGCTAAGTCCGCTAATATAGTTGCAAAAGCAATAGAAGAAAACCTTATTTTAATTTACGGACCCATAAAACAAATATTAACAGACATGGGTACCGAATATAAAAACCAAATATTTGACCAAATATGCAAGCTTTTACAAATAGAAAGAAACACATCCACCCCTTATCACCATCAAACTTTAGGTACAGTAGAACGATCCCATAAAACATTTAACGAGTACATAAGATCATACATTTCAACTAACAAATTAGACTGGGACCATTGGCTCAAATATTTCACGTATTGTTACAACACGACACCATCAACAACTCATGGTTACATACCTTTCGAATTAGTATTCGGAAAAGCGCCAGTTCCATACGACTTTATACTAAATGGAAAAATAAATCCGGTATACAACTTTGACGACTACAAAAACGAACTCCAATTCAAATTGCAAGTAGCTCAGAAAAGAGCATCAGAAATGCTAGAAAAGGCAAAACACATTTATGACAAGAGTGTAAATCCACAAAATATTCGGCCAAACGATATGGTATACCTAAAAGATGAAACCAATCACAAATTAGATAGTATTTTTAAAGGTCCATACAAGGTGATTGAGACTGACCATTTTGGAAATTGCAAAATTGACACAAAATCTAAATCAATTATTGTGCACAAAAATAGACTAAAACAAGCATAAGAAATAATAGATATTAAAATATAAATAAATATACCTATATATAATTTATTTTTTTTTTTACAAAATAACTATCGGCCGATAGCTCTATATTCCAGCATCCCACACGATGCCAATAACTTTATATATTACAACCCTTACTTCAAAATATAATTTATCCAATCATGTAATTGTTATAAGTTAAAAATAATATATACATATACATATAAATATATACATACATATAAAAGAAAAAAAAGGAAGTTTTTTTTTCTTTTCCCAAAAAGGGGAGGTGTCATGGATAACGGTCATTGAACTAACAGACATATGAATCTAATGACCTAAAATCAATTAACAATTGCAAAGTGTGCAGCATTCCAAAGTGGTGCCGATATGAGACACCAACATTATAAAGTCAGAGAGCAAGGAAAATAGAGACCAGCTATGAATTGGAACTTGGCTCTGCGGTCAACAGGCTCAGGCGGACTCAAAAATGGACTTGTTCATGGAGCTGAAGAGGGGACCACAGGCCACGTGCTTTGAAAGTAAATTAACCAAGGTCTTAGGAAACAATAGACGCCAAGACGTGTAACAATAGACGCCAAGATGCAGATGGTCACGATTCAGGTGCGAGGGGTTATGCCGGAGCTAAAATCACGGGTGCACATCGCAGCTGTTCTAAACAAGCAGCTAAGCATCGTTGTATTGGAGAAATCGATACATATGGCGAAGACTAGGCGAGAAAGCACATACACCGTATATATACAACTGAGAGCCGGCGACGCAAAGAAAGCACTGGCTGAGAAATACATTCGTCTAGTGTGGGCAAGATGTCCGATAACTGAAGTTGAACAGCCAGCCAAGTGCTTCAGATGCTGGGAAACCGCAATAATCTAGAAGCACTGGTACAGACAGGTCAAACCTTTGCAGAAATTGCGAGATGGCAGATATCAGAGAAAACTGCATCAAGGCTAGGAGGAAATGCCAAGAGCATGGCGCAAACCCGATTTCCAACAACTTCATGACGAGTGCACCAAGCTACGGAAAATGCTCCGAACGGAAATCGCAACTAGTAAAAAGTGTGCATTCCGTGAGCTCATCGACTCCGCAAATGACGATCAATGGGGTAAGGAATATAAGCTGATTATGTGGCAGGTCCACGGCCCGAGGGCGCAGCAACCAACATGCCCAGTACTGTTAAGGGGTATAGTGGCGACATTATTCCCAATGCAGGAAGAAACCCCAGAGTATGATGTACCGGTCAATGATATCCCGGAGGTAACATCACAGGAAGTACTAGATTCGGCAGCTAGAATGGGAGACAAGAAGGCGCCAGGACCAGACAGTACTATGAACATTGCTCTGAAGCTTGCAATTTACGAGCGTCCGCGAAGGGTGCTTTCCAAGGGACTGGAAAAAACCACGGCTGGTTCTCTTGCGCAAGTCCGGAGAGAAGCCTGATGAGCCATCAGCTTACAGGCCCTTATGTATGCTGGACACTGTGGGCAAAGTATTTGAATGAATACTCTGCGCCCGCTTACAAAACATTGTCGATCCAAAGCTATCAAAGGCTCAATTTGGTTTCCGCCGTGGAAGATCAACGATTGAAGACATAAAAGGATTCACAACGATCGCACGGAGGGCAGTATAAATATTCGGAGATACTGTGCGGTATACACGTTGGACATCCGAATTGCTTCCAATAGCGCAAGGTGGGACCTCATCATACAAGATCTGAAATCATTTCAGACTCCTGCATACTTAGTCAAAATCATACGCGAATATTGTAGGGACAGAGTACTGCAGTAAGAGACAGAAGAAGGCCCAAAGTATCACAAGCTGATGGGTGGCGTGCCTCAAGGTTCAATACTGGGCCCAACACTACGGAATATAATGTACGATGGGGTACTTCATATCGTACTGCCACAACATACGACCTTAGTAGGATATGCTGACGACATTGCGCTAGTCGTCACATCGAAAAGAGTTTCAACACTTGAACATACTTGCAATGCTGCAATCGCACGCATCCGACTCTGGCTGCTCGAACACATGATGTGCAAGTGGCAAAGGCAATATGATGAGATGGACCCCTAAGCTGATCCCAGATATCAAATTGTGGTACAAGATGGGTGCTTTCGCCACTACTTGAACAGATTCAATATTGTAGAAGACCCACTGAATCCGATGTGCTACGCTTGTCCAAAGTTCGATGCGAATCGATGGATATTGGAGGCAGTGACTGGGACCCATCTCACAAAAAAAATATATATAATATATATATATATATATATATATATATATATATATATATATATATATATATATATTATATATGTATATATATATATATATATATATATATATATATATATATATATATATATATATATATATATATATATATATATATATATAATATATATATATATACGAGGTGTGATCAATAAAGACCGTTATTGTGTGATCAAAAAATAAATTATTTATTCATCAACAACTATCTTGTCCCCTTTAAAGTAATTCCCCTCAGATATAATACACTTCTGCCAGCGTTTTTTCAATCCTCGAAACACTTCTGAAACGCTTTTTTTGGTATCGCCTACAGCTCCTGTTTCGATTTCACTTTTATCTCCTCAATCGTAGCAAAACGCTTTCCTTTCATCGGTGTCTTCAGTTTTGGAAAGAGCCAAGTCCGGTGAATACGGTGGTTGAGGCATGATAACGGTTTTGTTTTTGGCCAAAAACAGCTCCTGAGCGATGTCCATGTGACGTGGTTTTTGCTCTAAATTTAGCAACTTTGGACCAATCTTCGCTGCCGCACGTTTCATGCCTAAAACATCCGTAAAAATTGCTTGGCATGAGCCGAACGATATGCCAACATCATCAGCAACCTCTCTGATAGTGATTCGACGATTATCCAAAATCATTTTCTTCACTGCGTCAATGTTTTCATCGGTTGTTGACGTGCTCGGGCGACCTGGATGAGCATCGTCATTGACATCATCTCGGCCTTCCTTAAACCGGTTATACCACAATTGAACTTGTGTTCTGCTCATAGTAGACTCGGCAAAGGCCACAGTCAACATTTCAAATGTCCTTGCGCATTTAATTTCATTTTTTACACAAAACTGAATACAGTTTCTTTGATCCATTTTTTCCGAATAGTACAAAAACACGACTAACCTTTTTATCTGTCAAAAACAAACTGACAATCCAAAAAGGTTGGTATTGCCAACATATACAACAGACATGTGTACCAACATAACAGAAAAAAATGCGAACATCGAACATACGTAACTCACGAAAAGATGAAAATAACGGTTATCTTTTGATCACACCTCGTATATATATATATATATATATATATATATATATATATATATATATATATATATATATATATATATATATATATATATATATATATATATTTATATATATATATATATATATATATATATATATATATATATATATATATATTTATATATATATATATATATATATATATATATATATATATATATATATATATATATATATATATAGTTTTTCTGAATTTAGTTAAAATATAATTGCATTACGATGCTTATCCAATCTAAATCTTCAATTCGGAATTGTCAGATTAAATTTTCTCAATATTTCACTTTTGATACGTCTTTAAAATCCAAACGGTCTCCTGTTAATTACAAAAATTATACCAATTATCTTTAAACGAGTAATGAGCCGAGTTAGATTGACTACGAAATACCCTTTACCTTTCCCTGTGCGTGAGAGCTTATCAATGTTTTATTCATAAATCATATCAACGATGTTTTTTGGTAGTGTACCCTGAGTTGGTTATAATGGAGAGAGGTGTGGCCTGATCTTCCCCATTTCTTGTGAATGACTTTCACCGGCAATATACTAATTCATTTAAATTTTAATACAATAATTTGGTATAGGTCCAATTTAATCCAATAGTCTTCTATAGGAAACTTGTAATAATTTTTGGTTAATTGTGGCCGTGGCAGTAACTATAATGTGTCATATTTGGCATGCATTCATGTACGGACCTAATATATTCTGCTAAAAATTTGTATTCAGAGCATAGATAGGATAATTTTTTTAATCTATGGTCCCCAAAGTTTATTATATATGAGGGTGGCATGCCCGTTTTTTGATCGAGCCCATTTCTTTTATACGTCTATTGTTGATAGGTCTAAGTTATAAAAATGTGCCAATAGTGAAAGTGTCTGTAGAAATAACCCGACCATTTTTTGTGTGGTGTTTAATGTTAGCAACCTTTGTGTAAAATTTGGTTGATAGATCTCCTGATGCTCATATTTCGCTCACACATTATAATTGGCCCGAAGTATGTACATTAGTGCTAATTTTAATTGTATCAAGTTCCTTATATCTAAAGTGTGTGTATGTATGTGTCATCAACCCCATTCCTTGCAGTTGGCTTTATAATGTCTTCATGTTGCTTCTAATAAAATCGTCCATAAATCTCTAATAGATCCTAAATTAGCAATATTTGTTTATAGTGGGCCCGGCAGTTAATATACAGTCATATAGTCAGAGACATAGACTCTCTTTCACTCGCACATCACACAAAACTCAACACTGGCACATGTGTCAGCCAAGTATCAGTAGAGACACAGAGCTATTCACAGAGAAAACTTAAAACTCTCTGAGTGACACATGAGATTTTTCTTGACACAACCTCGATAGCAAGTCACGCGAAATAAAAGAAAATAATTTATTATCATTATTATTATTAATTACAATTAAAATTATAATTAAGAAAGCACTAGCTGCCAGGGCGATCGGCTTATTTTTTTAATTTGCTAATTCATTTTAATCATCTATATCTATATAATTATATCAAATATATATATAATTATATATATATATATATATATATATATATATATATATATATATATATATATTTATATTTATATATATATATATATATATATATATATATATATATATATATATATATTTATATATATAAATTTTTTATTGTGTATTTGTGATTAAAATGAATTAGCAAATT
Source organism: Clusia tigrina (assembly GCA_920105625.2). Classification (NCBI taxonomy): domain Eukaryota; kingdom Metazoa; phylum Arthropoda; class Insecta; order Diptera; family Clusiidae; genus Clusia; species Clusia tigrina. The sequence continues at coordinate 148,892,090 of OV050031.1, read as the reverse complement.
ATATATATATAAATATATATAAATATTGTGAATGCAAATTGCCTGCAGCTATGGGTGCCTTTTCCAATATGCGACATAAAACTGCAGCTGCTGCTGCGTGGTCCTGGTTTTAAATAAAAGATAATTATAGCTTTCTTCCAATTTTAAAATTAAATGCAAATACTTACATATTCGGATCCGACATTTTTTAAATTCTAATTATATGTGCCCAACTTCATGAATCAGCTGAAAAAATACGCAGCGAAACTTTTTCAGCACTGGAGGTGAATTTAACGAGCTTTCTGCTTGAGGCAGTTGTCTCTGAATAGATATCATAAAATCGACTAACAAAAATCATGTCTGACTTGATACAGAACTCAAGTGATACAGCTCGCCCGAATAGAGGGGTTAGTACTTTTAAGTTAAGCTTTAAGCTTAGATAATAAGTTAGTCTACAAATGATCGTGTTAGTGAACGCATCGGTAATAAATAAAAATAAGAAACCAACAAAGAAGTTGAAGACATTATTTCATACAGACACGTTGCAACAAGAGTTGCAACCAAATTTAGAAATGATCCACACGGATCTGGGCTTAATTCTAACTATACAGCGCCCACATTTTCCATAGTATTCAATAGTAGCCACATCTACATTAGTAACAAATCGCAAAAGTGAAAGCGTGTAGGTAGGCGTGGTCTTTGTCCAAATCGGCTCATATAGCAATCTCTTATATGTTATGTGCCCTCATATGGAATCCGATCCAAGGTGACTCTTGAAAATAAGCTTATACAACAAATATTAAATCATGGAGTGAACATTTGGGGATTATCGAAAGTTTTAAAAATAGAATATTTTCTGCGACAACAATCCAAATTGTTCAGGACTATAGTCAATGCACCTTCCAAAGTATCAAATTTTATCTTATATCGCAACTTTAATATACAAACTAGCAACTCAGGAATCCTAACGACGAGGTCAATATATTGGTTCAGAGAGAAAAATATTTGCACTTTATACACAGATTTGTGGCAAAGGTTCCAAAATAGTAGATATTGTTTGCATGTTATACATGTTATTGGACAATATTTTTACTACTACATTAATCTAAATGTAAGTTTTACAAATTTCACAAAAAATAATCTTAAAATATTGACCCAAAGCCGTACCTAATATCCAAACAGACTGCAAAAACTTAAACGGAAAAATGAAAAATGTAAGATATAAAAAAAAATTCTGTGATATTATTATTCAAAGAGGTATACTCGCAAAGATACCTGTTAGAAAAATAAAAAAATTTATATAAATGCTAATATGCATATAAAAAGGTGCTTAAGATACCTGACAGGCCTTCAGTAAATAATTAAGTTTATTTGATATTTATGATCCACAAATTCAACAGCTGCAAAATAATATATCATCAAACACAATGCAGTACAGTATTATATGTATTCCAAAGTAATATTTGAACCCTAATTTCAGAAGCAATTTGCACATGTTGTTTGTTTAGAAATGCCCACTTCTAACACCTTTGTTTCTTGCAATAAGACCGCTCAACTGAGAAAAGAAATATGTCGGTTTGTGCTACACTTCTTAACAAGTAAAAAATATTTGTAGTCGGTCAACCCGACTTTCAGCAATGTACTACATTAATAAGATGACAATCATTTTATAGTTAGTTATACCAATTCAGTATAAATTTTTATATGTTCTGATACACCCATCTCTCAAAACTGGTATTGCAAAGCTGAATGAAAATCCATAAGTTTTAATTCCAATATAAAAGATCAACCAAAATTAACAACTACTTTAGAAAGAAATATTTTCTCTTATGTTTATTTTTATTTCTTTATATTTATTAAATATTCAGTTAAACTCATTTATTTCTTATCCTTTTCTTTTGTATTTAAATTTTGTAAATAAATTTTATATGAATAGTAAATGTTTAAACTTATTAATTTTTTTTTTGTAATAAAATCAATTACAATTTGTATATAAAAAGCCACGTATGATTAACTAAACATTACTAATTGTGATTAAAAGTATTTATGTGTGCTTCCATACAAAGTATATTTTCTATTCAGCGTTACAACCACTTGTCTAAATCCAATACATATTACAAAGTGTGTGTAGTGCATAACAAATTATATAATTATGTCTGCAGAAAAATTATAAAAAAATAATGTATTTGAGTTAATGACCTTAGTTGCCTACTATTAAAATTCTGACACTTTAACAAATCGGGAATAGTTTCGAGAATTCTAAATGATATTTTTACAATTCTATAAAAAGTCAGTTTAATTGTACGGCAAAAAGGACATAATGAAACAGGTGTTATCTCAGCAGGATATCGTACAACAATTTATTTCGAAATTATCTTCACACGTTCGTCTACGTATAGTTATTGTATCCGCAGGTAGTTCGCAACGGTGACCTAATATTTATTTTCAGAATACAATAATTTTTAACGGCAAGGGTCATTTTGATTGCTTATAGTGGCAAGAGTCTGCTAAGTGGTATTTGCTTTGGTTTATCTAGTAGGTCATTAGTTCCAATCACATATGCATCTTTGAATAATGTGTTAAAATGGTTGGCACACTACATAAGGTGTAAAAGATTTCTAAGTTGGCACGACTTTTAAAAAAAAAATGCGGTTATATGATGTGGAAATTTATTAACAAAAACATTTCAGAGATACGATCGGATTGTATACGAAATCATTCAAAACAACTTAGTCTATAGTTTGTCTATACCAGACTACACTGCAGTCTATCAGTCTGTGGTAATTTTATCCAGACAAGCAGAGATACCTTAATGAAACTTGGCAGATGTATAGTCTGAACAATAATACAGAACCTGATTGCTATATATGCCGACCTTGCCTACCTCCCATATATGCAACTTTTTTGACTATTTTAAAATGACTATAAGTTCGGTACTTGTGGGTCCTATTAAACACTATGCAAAATGTTGGCGCTATTTATTTGGTGTCACGCTAACAATTAACAAAAAAATATTATCAAGCTCTTCTAGAAGATTTATCAATGAAATTACACAGGAAGGTGTCAGGTACTAACATTAAAAACCACACAAAAAATCGTCAGGTTATTTTTACAGCCACGCCCCCAATTGACAAATTTTTAAAATTTACGACCTATACAATATTTTTGGGCGTATATTGATGATAGAAAACCATACACAAGAAATGGGCTCAATCAGATGAAGGACAAGCCTCGCTCACATATAATGAACTTTGAGGATCCCACTTAAAATTACCCTATCTATGCTTCTAATGATGATATAAGCGTACTTCCAAAATACGACAGTTTATTGCCACCGACCCCCACAATTAATCAATATTCACTTCTGGGGCCTTATCAACAAAACTTACGTAATGTGAAGGTTCAGAGTGGTAGTATAAAACACAAAGCAAAAAATGGGCGGTACATTTTGAGAGCCCCGCATTTTATTGATACATGTTTAAAACTATATATAATTTGGGCTGTGTTGCCTACATTTATAGTAATATTTTACTTTCTAATCCATTCTATATCCCTTTTAATAATTGCTTGCAACGTGTTGGTTACTGTGACTACGGACTTTTGGGATGTCAACATAATTGTATCGTCTATTAAACTTGCTATCGTGGATTGACGATCTTCTCTTGTCGGGATGAGTACTGTGTAAAGTCGTTAGTTAAAGGAGAGCATTCGTAATTTTATTTAACATAGAAGAAGCGATCTCTTAAGTAGTTCTCCATAATTCAAGTGGGATTATTTAAAAAAATTGTTTGAGACTAGTATGGAAGACTTTATCGAAAGCTTTCCGATATTCAAGGAAAACTTTTTTGTTTTTAAGTGTACTTATTGGGTTAAATTTTTTGCATGAAAACGTTTCATCTCGAAGTTTCTGTTAGTTATAGCCTCTACCTCTAAAAAAGGTAAAAACGGTATATTAAGTTTTTGTTGTGTTGTTTGAAGTTTACTGATATTTGACTTGCCGTTAATAAAGTTCTCTTCGAAGAATGGTTAATGGTTTTTTTTGTATTTAGTCTACCCCGTGGGCTATTTTTTTTTGTATTTAGAAGCGTGGGTACAGCGAACTAGATTGCTTGACGGCATTTTCAAAATGACAGTGGCATAACATCGCAATGCCCACCATTAAAATATTGCCAACCATTGCAATCAAATTTGACAGATGTTATGCCACCAAAAATTGCCCGTGGAGACGTAGGGTAAGATGAGGCACGACCATAGGCCCGTAACTTAAACGTCAAATTTTTTACCGTATGAAAAAAAAAACATATACACTATATGTGAGTTCACCTCCAAAAAACGGGTGCCATTGTACTAAAAATTTCATATTACGAAATTGTAGTAGTAAAAGAAAAAAAGGAAGAATCAGAATAAAAGAGTTTATCACTTTATAGTATTTTTTATTAGTAAAACGGAATAAAAATCGAATACAGAATAATAATTTTTCCCGGAAAACCCGCACCCAAAATCTCCATCCATTTGGCCCTCCTATTTTAAAATAAGGAAATATCTTAATTTGTATTAATCTGCTATATAAATCAATATTAATCTGCCTGTAAATCTATAGTTTACTGTGAAAACTTTATTATAACTGAATAAAACACTTGTTTAATTTTATTTTAAAAGAGAAGACTATGTCTTCTATGTCTTTTATTTTGCTATTTTTGAATTATTGCCGGAAGACTATGTCTTCTTATTCGGACTGTTGATTAATAATTGAATTCTTACTTACTAACTACTTAATTTTATAACCATCGAACAGCAATCATCATGCAACGTGAGCTGTTTTAGATGCATTCAATGCAGACATGTCGTCAGCACTTTAAGTAAATATTGTGAAATTAAATTTGGAACAAAAGGAAATGTGTCAGCAATAAAACAATTGGAAATGTGTCAGCAATAAAATAAGTGGAAATGTGTCAGCAATTGAACTGCGACAGGGGGAATTGAACTTTGTTAAAATAAACATGTTAAGTATTAACTTATATGTACATACAATAAAATACCTTTTTTTTTGTCAAAACAAACTAAGTAACACACGCAAAAAGGAAATACGTATCACATCTACTAAGCCAAATGCAGCACTATAATACAATCCATTTTAACAAACAAAAAACATATATTTGAATATTACCTTCCATCCGGACCTTCCTTAGGGAATTTGAAGCACTTTTGCCACCCATTGCATCCATCGAAGGACACACTTCCGCTGTTCAGAGTCTGTACTTCAGACATCTAAATATTTGCTCTGTGATAATAAGTTTATCATCAATTACAAATTTATAAACAATTTATAATTATAACTCACTGCTTCTGAAATTACACTTTTTAATTTCACTTTTAAAATCACTCTCAATCACTACTTCACTCTACAAAATATTAAATGCTTTAGTTTCCGTTTAAGGCACTGAACGCCAGAATCGAAAATGGTGAACTTTTTCTCCGAGCTCGACCTGGATTGCCCATTACAATTATTTTTCTTAAGACTTTTTTATTTTTATTGTGATATTGAATTGTTTGATTTTTATATAGTTTTTTGATAAATTCTGAAGCAATATTTAACTAAAAGAAGTCAACGTATTTAATTAAATGTTTCTTGCAAGACTATAGTAATAAAATTTGTTACCGCACCACTAGAATGATGCAGTGTGGTGGCCGCGGCTAGCTCACAGCAATGGTCGTGGTTCTTAACCCGCCATACTGCATCGGGTGGAGCAACACTACAAAAATAAAACTCCAACTCACCATTTTGCCGGTTCTCAACCGGGCATCCTCCGCCTTGACGACAAGCGAGCCCGCTCCATAATTGCCGCCTTAGCCTAACATATTACACATAAATTTAAACATAACTAGACGTTCTACTTCTCTTAATAATTTAAATAAATAACATACTTTCTTAATAATTTAAATAAATACCATATATACGTATATACTTAGCTTTATCCTTATTTTTAGGGGGCGGGCGGCAGCCACCTTTCTCCTCCTGTAATAAAACTTAACTCCTATTCTCGAATGGGATTGGCCGGAAACAAACAGCTTTCACTCTATTCAGCACAATCACTAATCAATGTAAAATTGTTCTTGAATTCAAAAAAATTTTTTTGGAACCGTTCACAATTTTACTGTATCAGAACAAATAACAGGAACAACCGACGAGACGAGAGAATTTCTAAACAGCAAAATCCGGACTTTGTGGTAATTTGAATATTTTCAGTACACGAATGTAAATAAGGCTATTTTTCTCTGTCAAATGAGCCTAATTGAAATACGTTGTTCTAATAAAACACTCAAATTCAATTTATATTATTTTTTTCTAACTTCAGTGCACAGTCACACAATCAACAATTAATCCGAATACATCAACATTAAAAACGCAATTTTTAAACACGCTCGGCAACAAAAAAAATTTTAAACAACTTTTTCCCAAACACTTTAAACTGCACAGAGACCGTTTTTTACCCTACCACTGCCTTAAATGTTTTTTCCTTTTTCTCTTAAAACCGTATTTTCAATTTCCTCGGCCTCTTCCGCTATTCCATCAATGACCGCTCCAGCGGTCAAGTCGGTCATTTACCTTTCTTTGGAATCTCCACTATTCTGAGGCAGCGCCATCTCTACCTCAGAATCGTTAGGTAGGTTTTTACTGGCCGCATTCACTAGAAAAGCGGACAAGTGGAAGGAAGAAAAGAAGGAGAGAAGCAAAACAAACATACAGACGGTAGACGCCAAAAACCACGATCGCAACAAATTACATTATATTATAGTATTGCTTTCATACGCGGCACTGAGCGATTCATTAAATTTTATGAATTTTGACAACTTGTTGTGTAATTGCATGTAGATAAGATTTTGTAAGCTACATGGTATTTGTTTTTTGTTATTTGTAATTTAGCTAATTGGGTGTTTGGAAATGAATTCTCAATATTAATAAACAAAATAACGTAATTATATAAGCTATCAAATCTATTTAGATGCAAGTTAGTATTTAAAATAATACTGATTACATTGTTAAATGTAGACATGCTTTCGCACAAGGATTATATATATATTTTCATTTACAAAATTCCGCAGAATTCATATATTTATATGCTTTGGTATTTCATAATTTGACTAATACATTGTAAATTGCTTAGAATATATTGTGTATTCATTAGATTTTTAGCTATGAATTGAAATTAAAATGCCCTCAAAAATAGTTGTTTCAAAACTAAAACAAATGATATAACATTTATTTAATTAAATATACGTACAGAATTGTGTTGCTTTTTTCATATAGAGTAGTGTACTTAATATTAGTAATGATCAAAATTATTAATCTGAAATAGTATTCACTAAATTGAATATGGTACTTTTTGGAATGAGAATAGTATTAAAATATTAACGAACGACAACCCCAAATAGCGTTTTTTCCGAAACTCACCAGTTTATTTACAACCATTGGGGAATGAAAAATTGGTTTGTTTACATCCAGTGGAGAAAAAATTGCCAGCAATACAAGTGTATTCTGTGAATGTATAAGTAAGTTTCATTTCTCATATTCTCTGGGCATGACTTTGTAGGCTTTCAACATATTAAAAAATAATACAATTTTGAAGCTCAGGAACTTAAGATGAATCAAACCAACTTGTACCAGTCATAAATTAATTTTTTCAACCATCTAATGCATTTTTTCCAATATTCATTTTTGAAAATCAAAATTCATTATTTTTCAAAAACATACGCAGGCCGGAAAAAATGACTTCGCTGGCCGGCTGTGGCCCACGGGACGTAGTTTGGACACCCCAGTCATGAGATGATTGCTCTGCAGGACTTCCTTTAAATTTTATAGAAGGTATCGGATTTCAACGACTGTTGCAATTAATCGTGCCGAATGATCAGTTAAGGGGAGGGCGGTTTTTTACGTCACTTATGCACTCAAACAGGTATTGATCGATACATAACAATAAAACGAAAACGCAGCACGCTTGCCAAGGCAGAAAATAGTAAACTTGTTAAAACTAATACAGATACCCTAAACAACAACCGTTTTGCTCTATTAAGCGATAGTGCAGAGTCTGAACCAACTAAGAATATTGCATTTAAACCACCACCAATTTACTTGTGGGAACGCAGTTCCAACTTATTAATAGACAGTGTTGCCAGCTTGATTGGTAAAAATAATTTTCATGTGGTCCGCAGTTAAAGGGTAAAATACAAGAAACAAACATTCAAATTTATTTGGAAAAAAACTATCGCGCAGTTGTTTCTTTCCTTCAAAATGAAAAAAAAATTACTACACGTATCAGATAAAGAGTAGCAAAGGGTTGACAGTTGTTATTAAAGGTATAGAACCTGAAGTATACCCTATAGAACTAAAATATGCACTCCAAAAGACTGGATTCATAGCAAAATCTGTTTTTAATATAAGGAAAAGGGAAAAAATTCCGCAACCACTCTTCAGAATAGAACTAGAACCAGGGAATATTAAATTAAAACAAAATGAAACCCAACCCATTTACAACTTACGATATTTAATGCATCGTAGAATAATAGTCGAGGAGCCTCACAAACGAAAAGGACCAATACAATACACAAGCTCACAAGAGTATGGGCATTCGAAATCGTACTGCACCTTACGTACTGTATGCGTTGCGTGTGGCGACTTCCATCCATCAAGGAATGCAAGCTGAACACAAGTGAGAAGGATTCAAAAAAATGCAGCAATTGTGGGGGGAATCATACTTCTAACTACAGAGGCTGCCCGATATATACACAACTAAAAACCAGTATGAACCAAACTGCTAAGACAGTTCGCACCCAAAAATATAGTGCTATACCTACCAACACAAACCATATTGGAAGCACCACCGAAAACATCTCTTCATCCACTAGCTATGCGAATGTACTGAAAACTGGCGTTTCTGATAAACAGAGTCACCCTATGCAACCTAAAAATTTAGAAACGTTAATATTTAACTTGTCTCAGTGTATTACTAACTTCATGTCCTCGATGCAATCTATGATTCAAGAGCTAGTACATAACCAAAACTTCATTATGAGAACTCTACTTTCACAAAAATGAATGTTCTAAAAATATGTCACAGGAATGCTAACGGTATTAACCAACACAAAATTGAATTAAAAAATTTTCTAGACAGTAACAGCATAGACATGCTTATCTCAGAAACACATTTAACTGAAAAATATAACTTCAAACTAGCAGGCTATAATTTTTACTCAACAAACCACCCACAAGGAAAAGGTTATGGTGGTACGGGAATTCTAATTATGGTTCGATTAAAGCATTACTTTCCGGAATCCTATGAAAAAAAAACATCCATTCTACTTCCATCTCTTTACAGTGTTGGGGTGAGCCAATAGTAATTTCATGAGTCTATTGTCCTCCTAGGTTTCCTATTTCCACAACCGATTTTGTTTCTTTTTTTAAATCGATCGGTAACAAATTTCTATCTGCCGGAGACTTCAATTCTAAACATACCTACTGGGGCTCACGGTTAATCAACCCTAAAGGGAAGCAATTGTTTAATGCGCTGATAGTCTCTCGGAATGGTTTAGACTTTGTATCATCTGGAAAACCTACATACTGGCCAACTGATCAGAGAAAAATTCCCGATATGATTTACTTTGGCATAACTAAAAATATTGAAAGGTGTTTCTTGGAAACCGAGCCCTGTTTCGACTTATCATCCGATCACTCACCGGTGATAATATAAGAAAGACCAGAGTTCATTGAAAAAACAATAAAAGTGACCTCCAGGAAAACAAACTGGCTCAAATATCGCAAATATATTAGTACCCACGAGTGCGTTAAAACAAAACTTAAGAGTGGAGAGGACATTAAATCAGCGACGCAGGCTCTTGGATCAATAATAAAAGCAGCTGCTATTAGTGTCACGCTCGCACAAAACTCAACTAAAACTAACGCGAGGCACACTACGTCACACTATGTGGAATGCCTCGTTAGAGAAAAGAGGAGATTAAGCCGTGAATGGCAAAAATACAGATCTCCAGCACTAAGAGTAAAATTGAAGTCGTTACAAAATCAGCTGAAAAACACTCTACGGGAGGAAAAGGAAGAAAACCTTAATAAGTACCTTGAAGATTTGGCTCCTCTCAAAGTCACCAATTACTCACTCTGGAGAGCGACAAGAATGGTTAAAACACCGAAGGATAGTGAATCGCCTTTAAGACAAAGCGATGGAACTTGGGCAAAAACAGAAGAAGAAAAAGGCAACTTCTTTGCAGCACATCTGAGGTCAGTATTTCAACCTAACCCGCCGACCTGCAACAACACTAGCATACAGAATTTATCAATTACGAAGTCAGCAGTACCAATTCATTTCAAACCAAAGGAAGTTTACGCCTATGTACAACGAGTCTAAAACCAAAAAAGGCACCTGGTTGTGACTTAATGACCAATAAAATGGTAAGTGAATTGCCGCAATTAGCTCTAATACATCTCACATACATTTTTAATGCAATACTCCGGCTGGGCTACTTCCCTACAACATGGAAGACATCGGAAATTATAATGATTCTAAAACCCGGAAAAGACCCTACACAGGTATCTTCTTATCGGCCCATAAATCTCCTGCCAACGCTCTCTAAAATGCCCGAACTCTTATTGCTGGAAAAATTAGCACCAAAGCTCAATTTAATCATTCCTCACCACCAATTTCGTTTCCGCAAACATCATGGAACTATTGAGCAGGTGCACCGTATTGCCTCTGAAATAAGGCGAGCATTTGAACAGAGGATGTACTGCTCCGGAATATTCCTAGACGTCGCACAAGCCTTGGACAAAGTCTGGCACGAAGGACTCATATATAAAATTAAAAAAACTTTTGCCAAAAAGTTCGCATAAGATTCTGGAGTCTTATTTAACAAATCGCAAATTTAGGGTTAAATATAAAGAATTTGTAACGCCAGACTTTGAAATTATTGCTGGAGTACCACAAGGTAGTGTGCTTGGACCTATGCTTTACACTCTGTACACTTCCGATCTGCCAACGGATAAAAACCTCGTTACCTCGACTTTCTCCGGACGACACAGCTATCCTGAGCTCTCACCTAAATCCACGGATAGCCTCCCGGGATTTAGAGGAACACCTTAAAAATATAGAAAGTTGGCTAGCAGATTGGCGCATCAAAGTAAATGAGCAAAAAAGTGTACATGTGACATTTACTCTTAAGCTCAGTTCTTGTCCGACAGTCTCTTTAAATGGCATTGTAATCCCGCAAGCAACAGAGGTTAAATGCTTAGGAGTGCATTTCGACTGACGGCTCACCTGGAAAAAACATATAGAAGCCAAGAAAATGCAAATGAAACTCAAGGCAAGTTCCTTGTATTGGCTTACCAACCGAAAATCAAAAACTGCGACTAGAGTATAAAGTACTCATATACAAGGCCGTAATTAAACCGATTTGGACTTATGGTAATCAGATATGGGGTACTACTAGTGCATCAAACTTGCAAATAATTCAAAGGGCTCAATCGAAAATTCTGAGACCGATCAGCGGCGCTCCATGGTTCGTCAGAAACGAAAATATTCACCGCGACCTTAATATAGCACCCGTTGAAGAAGAACTAACAATTTTAAAAACAAAATACCAATTCAAACTTCTGTGTCATCCTAACGAACTAGCAAGGAATCTGCTTCATAGGGTCCTCTCGACCTAAAAGGCCACCTTTTTAAAAATAGAGTTTCTTTATATTTATATTTTTATTTTTACTACATAATTTACATAATACGAGTACTTGAACTAAAATTGCTCTAAGCTCTGGCGGGGAGCATCAATTTATTTATTAGTTGTAAGCTTTGTAAAATTATTGTTGGTTTCGATTCAAAAGATGCAATAAATAAATCCATGTTGAATTAAAAAAAAAAAACTTATTTGTAATGAGTTTTATCCTAACACGGTAAAAACATTACATAATTTTAAATTTCCTTCAATATTTTTCGTTTCAAAATTAAATTCCATATTCCTTTAATTTTATTTACAGGTGGAAAAGCGATTTCCACATGCGGAAACGAAGGATTTAAATAATGGATTCGTTGTTCCTTTATGCTGGTAAACATACCGTCCCACAAATATCTGCTGAAGAATGGATGTTTCTCCATCATTTGAAGAGGTTACCAGAAACATAAATGATAGTAATATTAGCATTTCATCGGTAATTGCACTTATACATACTCGTATTCTAAAGCATACATTGCAACTGGAATACAGTAAAACAGATACGAATAGAACATTTAAAACCGTAATTAGATGTACCATCTAACAATTGAATTCAAGATTTGTGGAACTTCCCATTAGCAATTTCTTTGCAAGAGCTACAAATTTAGATCCTCGTGATAATACCAAATTTTTTAATGCAGTTATAACTTTGTGAATGAACTGATAAGTTTGTTAGTAATGAATTGATAAGTTTGTTAGACAGCATGGCTAACTTTATAGCAAATCAAGCAGAAAACAATAATGCTGACACACCTGCAGAAAAACGAGCTAGGTTTGAATCGCCACCAGCAGATGTTTCTAACAATAATGTCCAATCCATTTTATCAAACATATCGATGATGATGATGATGATCACAGCATAAAGGACAGATAGTCTGTTGGCTAATTCATCAGATGGAAGACCTTGCTTGAAGAGTACAAGAAAGGAAAACGTATTCCGATCAGAAACGATACCTTGTTATAGTGGAGATTAAATACAAAATTTCGCACATTGCACTCAATTGCTCGCCAATATTTATCGTGAACACCAGGGTCAGTAGCAAGTGAGCAACTTTTTATAGACGCCGGTCTCATATATGACCCGATTAGAAATGAATTGGATGGAAAGAAAGATGACAAGCTTTTGTTTATTAAGTACAATTTGATACTTTTAGAAACATTTCATTTGATTTAAATAAAATGTAAAACTAAGATATTTTCTTGTTGTGGCGTTCATACGTTCATGTGTGTAATACCCAATTAACTTTAGGTACTGATTAAAGAGTCTGATAATGTATTATGTTTCTATTATTTTGTTAGGCCAACCCTTAACAGTTAACTGGCACATATCTCTTGAACTCCACTTCCGACTTCGGCTAAGATTCCGGCTACGACTCCGATAAATTGAATTTAAAAACTCCGATTCTCACTACGGTGCCGGTAAAGTCACCTCCGTAATATCCCAAGAACTTATATTGACAATACAAAGCCATACACAAGAAAAGGGTCGATCAGCTAATGGAATCACCTCCCTCTATTATAATCAACTCGAGGTACCCTGCCGAAAATTGCCGTAGATATGCTCCTAATAATGCACTATGAAGAAAACATCCTCATTGTTGAGGAAATGTTAAGGGTATTTAGAAGTCGGTCTAATCCGATGTCAGACTTCGTGCTCGTTATACACTTTACCTTTAAAAAAGGTTACATTAATTTTGTGCTTTTGAGAGGGGTTGCAATTTCAAGAAGAAGGCGTGGTAGGTATGGACATATACTCATATATACAGATATGATTAGAATCACTTTATAAGCAATTTTTATTTTGTCCGTGCGCCTGTCCGTCTGTGGCCCTTTTTTGTACACCGTTAGAGCTATCGTAATGAAATTTTCCAAAAATATAGTCTGGACAAAGATACAGAACCAGATTGCTATACGGACCGATTTGGACATAGACTACGCCTACATAGAAGGAACTTTTATCACCTTTTTTAAAATGACTATAACTTCGGTCCAATTTATAGAATCGTGACACAATTCGGCAGTGATGGAGATGTGGGTTCTACTAATCACCATGCAAAAATTGGAAGATATATTTAACTACCACGCCCACTATTAACAAATATTCATAAGATTTATGGACGAAATTTTACATAAAGGAATATGTGGACGTTATAAAGCTGTCTGCAGCAAATAGGGTTGATCAGTGAAAACACACGCCCACTTTTTATATACGGAACTTTCGGGTCTAAACATAAAATTAGACTACCTATGCTTGTATTGATGCCAGCGGAATAAAAATTAGCAAAAAGGTCGATAATATTACAACTGCCACGCCCACAATTTGCAAAAAATCAGTAATAGGTTCCTATTAAAGATTTTTCATCGAAATTGCGCAGGATGGTTGCGGGTACTAACATACAATATTTTTCGACAAAATTTTATATTAGTATGTTTATTGACACTACAAAGCCCTACACAGGAAATGTGGTCTATATAATTCAAGGTACCCTACCGAATATTACCGTAGATATGCCCCTAAGAATTATAGAAACAAAGATTACGGCATCCCGCGTAGAAAATTTAATGTCCTGCGCATGTAGCAAAAATGACGTCACGCTAACTGTGTTCCTATCGGCTAATAATTTCCAACAAAATATTTGTGTTCCTATTGACAGTGGGACGATTTATTATTTTTCTTTTCAAATTATTTAATAGTGAAAAATGAAATAAATTTTTTTAAATTATGTTGTTCTCTTATTGAATTTTCTCTTCTTGCGTTGGTATTTGGAGGAATTTCTGTATTAAATAATCTTATTCTAAAGTACATTCTACATCTTAAAATAAATTGTTTCACTTTTTCATTTGTCTTTCTCAATGCGGAGTCTCTCTCCGATTCCATTTTTTTGTCTTTTTAAATTGTTTAAATAAATTAATTTTGGTTACCTTTAAATTTTCACTTTTAATTTTAGTGTCTGCGAAAAGTGGCAATGCAAAGATCTTTTTCTTTTAAAGTGTAAAAATTACAGATCACTTAAAATTTATTTGCCTAAATTACAGTTTTCCTTAGAACTTATACTTAAAATGTATTTGTCTAAATTACAGTTTTCCTTAGAACTTATACTTCTCACACTTAAATGCTTTCTTCAACGTATGCGACACGTTTCGTGATTGACTGCTAAACATCAACTGACTCGACACGCAGTATTGCCGACCAGCTCTCCTCCGCTGCCTGCGTCAGCACTCTCATTAAAATAAAGATGGCTGCGGCCTGCTACACAAATTTGGCGGGACCCAATGAGGGGAATTCTCTCCGCACTGAGCCCCGCGCAGAGTCGCATGGTGACGGTGCGCAGGCAGCAGCCGTTAACAGGAGGGCTCCGGCGCGAACATGCCGCCCCCCTTGCAGTATTGCAAGAGAGATGACGACCTATTCCCGCCGGCTCCCATCCTGGTGCACCCCTCAATGTAAGAGGCGATGATGCCGCCGGTGGCACCGGGAGCACCCCGGCTGTTCGCAGCTGTGGGTGAAGTGTTTCACCCCCAGGCACACGAAACACAGCTTCCGGTTTCCGACCGCATCTCTCCTGCGCCGCGAGGACAAGGACAGGAACTCCCTGCACACTGCGATGGTGTGCAACGCCCCCTGGCGTGGACCCCTGATTGGGAAGGCGGCGGACGCTCATCGGCCCCGTCGGTAGCGAACGCGCGGCAGGTGATGCAGACCGGGCTCGGGGGCGCGATGGCGACACTGCCGCTGTAGTGGTGGCCTCAAGATGGTCATCGTGGGCGCGAGACGGCGCCACTGCTCCCGGAGGGCGGTATGTTGCAGACCCCTGTAGCATCACGGGGGCTGGGAACACCAACTGTACCCTCGGAGCACAGGTAAGGCACGGCCCGATGTAGCGTCTTCCACGCCAGTCAGCTCGGCACGATGGGAAGTTCTGTGGAAAATCAAATTTGTAATTAGGCATGTGCTTACGAGAAGGCTAGTATTAAAGGTTAGGATGCTACTGGTAGGAAATATAACTTTTTCAAGACTACATTCTATCCCGTGGCATAGCCAGGCGAGATCTACTGCTACCGTTTTACGAGGAAGGCTAGTGATTCCATGGAAGAACCGAGGTATACATACAACAGGAAAGGCTACAAACTAGAGGCTACAAAGGATGGGACTAGCTACGGAAACGACCAAAAGACCGTATGCCGGGATTACTCAGCCTGCACTCCCGCTCGAGGGAGTAGAACCATCTTGGTGACGGGCCTCGTAACGGTTCCGCGTGCTGTCCGCACTTTCGCGACTCGCACTCTGCCGTCTGAGTCCGGGTGAACCTCAGTGATCCTTCCCAATCGCCATTCGTTTGGTGGAACGTGGTCATCCTGCAGTACCACCAGATCTCCGTTAGCTGCATTATCTTGGATAGTCTTCCACTTTGTCCTGCGCTGGCACTCCAGAAGTTACTCATGTTTCCAACGTACTGAGAACTGCTGGGAGAGAACTTGAAGCCTACGCCATCGATTAAGAATAGAAAGAAAAGGGGTGGTCTCCTCCGAGACGGCTGGTGCAAGAAGTGGTCCCCCTACTAGAAAGTGCCCTGGTGTAAGTGGTTGGAGGTCGTCGGGATCGTCACTGAGTGCGCTAATCGGTCGAGAATTCAGGCATGCCTCGACGCGGGCTAGTACCGTTGCTAACTCCTCATACGTGTACCGGGTCTGCCCACCCACTCGTTTGAAATGGTGTTTGAAGCTCTTTACTGCGGCTTCCCACAGTCCTCCCATATGGGGAGCGTTTGGAGGAATAAAATGCCATTTCAATTGGTGAAACCAATGCTGCGTGGTCGCCTGGTCCTTAGCTTCTCGAATCACACGTGCGAACTCCATGCGAACTACCTTTTCTGCTCCCACAAAATTCTTTCCATTGTCGGAATAAATGTTAGCTGGGCACCCCCGTCGCCCAATGAATCTAGACAGGGCGGCTAAAAAGGCCTGGGTAGTTAAATCCGTGGTAGCTTCTAAATGGGCGGCCTTGGTGGCGAAACACACAAAGATGCACACGTAGCCTTTTGTCATTTTATACCCCCGCCCTTGAAATGTTTTAATTTCAAAAGGGCCCGCAAAGTCAACCCCCGCGGTGGCGAAAGGACGAGACAGGGTGGTGCGTTCAGTGGGCAAAGGCGCCATGATCTGGCTCAATCTACGTTTCTTTTCTACCAGGCAAGTTTTACATCGTAAAATGGTACCCTTGACTAAAACCTTTGCGCGTGGAACCCAGTATTGAGTTCGAAGGAGCCGAAGCATAAGCTGGTTTCCCCCATGCAAAGAAATTTGATGGATGAACTCAACGAGCAGTCGTGTAAATTGTCCGTGGTACGGCAAAATTTGTGGGTGCCGTTCGGAGAACGGGATCTGAGTGGAATGCGCTAGGCGTCCATTCACTCGAATCGACCCATCGGAATGAAGGAAGGGGTTCAAGGTGAGCAGAGAACTCGAGTTGGAAATGGGTTGCCCGTTCTGCAGGCATCCATACTCCTCGGGGTAATACATCTGCTGCGTTATGGTCGTCACGAGCAGTGTAGCGGCAACAATCTCTGCAGTCGTGATAGGCGATCCCGGGGGTGGGGCGTGGTCACGTCGTTTTCGTATAGCGTATCTAAAAAAACGCTGGATATAGCACACAACCCGCAGTGCTCGCGGCAATGATGAGAAACGCAGCATCAAGTCATCGTGCTGTTTGACCTGGATGGTATGCGTAGCAACGTTGCGTTGTTCTTCCAGGGCGTCCGGGTTAGCGATTTTCGAAGGCTGAGGCCAGGAATTTGAGTCGTGGGTAAGCCATCCCGGACCGTTCCACCATAAATGACTATGAAGAAGGGCTGCTGGAGTTACCCCCCGACTGGCAAGATCAGCCGGATTGTCTGCAGACCTGACATGTCTCCAACATTCTACATCTACTTTACTGGAAATGGTGGTAACCCGATTAGCTACGAAGGTTTTCCACATGTGCGGGGACTTCTGGAGCCAAGCCAAAACTATGGTCGAATCCGTCCAACAAAACAAGTTACTGGAGGTGACCCCCACCCTTGTCCGAAGTGCCGCCACCAACTCGGATAACAATACCGCGCCACAGAGTTCTAAGCGAGGTAAGGATAACGTCTTAAGAGGCGCGACCCGCGACTTAGCCACTAATAAGTGGGATGTGACAATATCGCCGCACTGGCACCGCACATACAGCGCGGCGGCGTATGCCGCTTGCGAAGCATCACAAAATGCATGGAACTGGATATCTACATCCGGTGCAGACCCCACCCATCGAGGAATTCGAATCTGTGAGATGTCGTCATAAGCCCCTAAAAATTCCTTCCAACGATTGGATGAAGCGAGGGTCAGCGATTCGTCCCAGTCAGTTTTGTCCCCCCAAATTTGTTGCATCAAAATCTTGGCCACGATCACAACAGGTGCCAGCCATCCGGCTGGATCAAACAGTTGAGCTATAATCGATAGCACCTTGCCTTTGGTGTCTCGTGGGTCGAAGCAAATGGGCTGGAGATGAAAGTAGAAATGATCAGTCTTTGCATTCCACCGAATTCCTAGTGTCTTAGTCAAACTCGCTTCATCCAGCTTCAGAAAGTCCTCTCGGAGCAAGTGGTCCGGAGGCAAAGAGGAGAGAATGGCTTCCGTATTGGCTGTGCACTTTCGCATGGA
The DNA here is from genome assembly GCA_920105625.2 of Clusia tigrina. Classification (NCBI taxonomy): domain Eukaryota; kingdom Metazoa; phylum Arthropoda; class Insecta; order Diptera; family Clusiidae; genus Clusia; species Clusia tigrina. The sequence goes on along the minus strand of OV050031.1, from coordinate 148,873,661 downwards.
AAAGCCGGCAGAGTCGAGTGCACGGATCAACTCGTCTCGAGTCTGTATTGCTGCGTTTACATCATGTGTGCCGACCAAGGCGTCGTCCACGTACATACATTCACGCAGTACCCGGGCTGCTAAGGGTAAGTCCTCCTCGACATCCGTCGCGAGCTGTTCCAATGTCCTAATCGCTAAGTACGGTGCACAGTTGACTCCGAAGGTAACCGTTTGTAGCTCGTAATCGGAGACTGGCGCTGCAGGAGAGGCCCTAAAAACAATTCGCTGGTACGGGGTGTGCTTTGGAGCTACTCTAATCTGCCGATACATCTTTTGCAGATCCCCATTAAAGACGAACTGATACATTCGCCATCGCACGATAAGTTGGGTCAAGTCAGCCTGCAGGGTGGGACCCGTATATAAGACATCATTCAAGCTGAGGGTGCTAGTGGTTGCTTGAGACGCATTGAATACCACTCGCAGTTTGGTGGTCGTACTCGCGGGTTTCATAACCGCATGATGAGGCAAATAATAGTGAGCAAGAGCTCCTGAAGGTGGAGGCGGGACTTTGACCATATGATCAAGAGTCAAGTACTCCTGTACCACGGAGTCATATTGGTCTTTCTGCTCAGGGTTACGGAGTAACCTGCCTTCATTGCACTCGAACTGCTTTAACGCAATGTGCCGAGAAGCTCCAAGCGACTCCTCAGGCAGATGCTTTGGTTTGAACGGTAGTTCTACTACATATCGCCCAGAAGACTCTCTGTAAGTGGTCCGGGAATACAAATCCAGGCAAGCCTGGTCACCGGGTGACAACCGTCTCTCCTTAGGCGGTTCCTCCACCTCCCAGAATCGCTGCAAGAGCTCTTCGACCGGGTGGCCAGTGTCAACTTGTTGCCAGTGTCTCTGGCACAGAATGTCTGGGTCGAGTTCTCAGGCATGGGTCCTGTGAGGATCCACCCAAATACAGTTTCCTGTGCAATTAATGACCCAATAACGTCACGCTTCAACCCATCAAGCATCACCATCGGGTATAAATCACCCCCTAACAGAATGTCAACTTGTGAAGAGTTTGAAAGGCTTGGATCAGCCAGTCGTAACCCGGCCAATTGGGCATATTGTTGCGTTGATACCCCTAGTCGGGGTAATTCGCTGGTCAAGGTGGGCAGTACTAATGCTGACACCGGGAGCCGCACAGTACTGTCAAGAGGTGATCCTAACATTAAATCGCACGCTTTTGTCACGTTAGCTGCCACCACATTGCTCACCCCGGACACTTGGGCATGCACGGTACGCGTAGGGAGTCGCAGGCGTCGTTGGAGCTGATCTGAGATGAAAGACCCTTCCGACCCAGGGTCGATCAATGCACGGGCCATGTAATTGACTCCCTGATACCATACGTGAATAATGGCGGTACCTAATAGCACACGTTTGGGTAGCCGACCTCGAGCTCGATATGGACCGGATCGTCCCTGGACTGTAGCAGGTACCACCTGTGCAGCGTGGGCGAAGGAAGGTGTAGCAGGTTGAGCCAACGTGGTGGCCGCGTTGCGTCCGTTGGATGATCGTCTGCCTCGAGGCGGCGTCGTGCGTGGTGGGCCTCTTATGCTCCGGTTCGGGAGCGGCTCACGGTGTAGCAGAGTATGGTGCCGCTCTTGACACGTAAAACATCGGTATTTACTCGTGCAATTTGACACACGATGATCCCCCTTCAAACAATTCACGCACAAGTGGAAGCGATTCACCCATCCCCATCGCTCTGATACATCAGCGTTGATGAAAGTAGAGCAGTGGGAGACCCGATGGCCTGGTAGTGTACATATCTTACACCCTTCCGAACTGACCATCGCCTGATGAGCCTGCACGTGGCTATTGCGGAGTGGTGTTGAGCGGCTCCCCCCAGGCTCCCGCGCATGCTCCGTCTGGCAGACATCAGAGACCGCTTCCAAAGTTTGGAATCGTTTCGAGAGGAATTCCTCCATCGCCACCCAAGTCGGGATATCCGCATGATCTGCAAGGGACTGCTCCCAGAGAGAAAGGGTCCTCTCCGGCAACCGAATGGAACTCCAGTATATAAAAATTGGATCCCAACTGCCTACATCCACCGACAGCTCCTTCAATGCCATAATGCAATTGCTCACTTCCCGCTGCAGCCTTTTTAGCTCCGACCCACTTTCTTTGCCTATGGTACGCATTGTGAATAGGGACTTCAGCTGACAATTAATGAGCTTGCGCCGATTTTCGTATCGCGCAGTAAGCCCCGCCCACGCCTGTTCAAAACCGCTATTGGTCAGTTGGCATTGGTCCACGATTTCTCGCGCCTCCCCCCTAGTCTTTGCTCTCAGGTGATACAACCGCTCGATGTTAGATAACCGAGCGTTCCGCAGGAACAGCGCCGTGAACATATCACGGAAGGTGATCCACTCGGAGTACTCCCCCCCGAAAATCTCAATATCACAAGGAGGCACCGGAATAGTGTGGGATTGAGAAGACAGCTCAGCCGACGCCTCGGAAGGCACCGTTGGAGAGACGGTCAGGGATTGTATTAGTCCACTGATCCGAGCATGACCCTGTTTATACATGGCAAAACTTGCTGCGAATCGTTGCCGTATAGACTCTTTAATGGCTACGCATTTCTCGTCTAAATTTGCTTCAATGACCGCTGCAGCCTTCGCCTCCTTCAACGCCTGCCATAAGTCTGCCAATTCAGTCAGATCAAGGCGAAGATATTCAAGATTTTGAGGGGCGGAAGAGTTCCGCTCGAACTCAATAACGAACGCGGTCAGGCTATCAGCCGCGTCTATCAGCGGAGTCAGCATAATTGCAGACCGCTTGACCTGAGAACGCAGCTCAATGATGGCAAAACGCAAGCAAAACCCGGGAAAACACTACACCTTCACGTCGACACACCCAGTTACCCAGCTATATGTGTACCCAGCTGGCCTGCTGACGTGACCGGTATAACACCCGCCTTATTTTCGCTGAAGAGTCTACACAACTTAAAGACAATCCCTAGGAGGAATGAAGCTACGCGAAGCCTAGGCAATGACGACAGCACTGGCCAACTACAATTGAAAAACAAGGAAATTGAATTATAACCCCTACTTGAGATACCCAACGCAGCGCCATGAGCTGCTGTATGTGACCCGGACCTTGCGTCGCTCGTGGGTTCACCGATACAGGGTTATCAAAGACAAAAAGGGCAGTACAAGTTGGCAGCGCTGCGAGCTGCAAAAACTGTGAAGTGCGGAGATCAACGAGCGTACGTATTTTTCAGCGTCGTAATATGGGGATGTTCAAGCACCGCTGGCACACGGTTTACTGTAAAAAGGCGTCGGCAGCGCTGTGAGCTGCGGACTGCGAACCTAATTACACCGCACTCGTATCGAAAGCGTCGATCCTCCACCACGTTAACGGTTGTTGACCCGTTAGTCCGAAAAACCTACCGGCAACGGTATAAGTTACCGGTTCATCAGCAACGGTACACAACGTACAGTAACCAGGCTCTGGGCAGCGCAGTGAGCTGTAGACCCCCACGCCAATGTAGAAGCAAGAACAATATGCTCCCACCGCTTACTTGCACCACGATGCGACTTCAACGCGGCGATATACGCACGCAATACGGATAACCCGAACAGCTGACCCACAAGAGTTGTGAGTGTGACACCCGCCTTAATTCGTTTCAACGAACAAAGCAACACTCAAAAGTAGGGCATTGACTGCACAACGGAACAGCGGATAGCGGCAATGGCAATAGCATGCACAGCGGCTGTGGAAAAATCTGCGCACAAGCAGCTGTACACAGCTTATCGTAACCGGCGTCGGCAGCGCTTTGAGCTGCAGACTGCGAACCGAATTACGCAGCGGCCGTGCTGAGAATTTATTTAAAAATGTAAATTCCAGTACCTGCTGCTGTGCAAAATCCACACACACGCACACACTCACACAAGTGACGATACGGAAATGTACCGTTTGCCGCGACGACCGTACCCAAACGCGAATTACGCGATAAAAAATATAAATCACGAATTACGAAAGAAATTCATAAATAAATAGATGTGCAATATTGAAATTGAACAGAAATTAGGTAAAAATAAATATTAAAAACTTACCGGGCGCAGCTGCCATCCGGCTCGAAGGACCATGTTTCTCAATGCGGAGTCTCTCTCCGATTCCATTTTTTTGTCTTTTTAAATTGTTTAAATAAATTAATTTTGGTTACCTTTAAATTTTCACTTTTAATTTTAGTGTCTGAGAAAAGTGGCAATGCAAAGATCTTTTTCTTTTAAAGTGTAAAAATTACAGATCACTTAAAATTTATTTGCCTAAATTACAGTTTTCCTTAGAACTTATACTTAAAATGTATTTGTCTAAATTACAGTTTTCCTTAGAACTTATACTTCTCACACTTAAATGCTTTCTTCAACGTATGCGACACGTTTCGGGATTGACTGCTAAACATGCAGTGACTGACTCGACACGCAGTATTGCCGACCAGCTCTCCTCCGCTGCCTGCGTCAGCACTCTCATTAAAATAAAGATGGCTGCGGCCTGCTACACAAATTTGGCGGGACCCAATGAGGGGAATTCTCTCCGCACTGAGCCCCGCGCAGAGTCGCATGGTGACGGTGCGCAGGCAGCAGCCGTTAACAGGAGGGCTCCGGCGCGAACAATTTGCTTGAATGTCCTTTCCTTCTGTCAAATGTTTTTCTAAATATCCGATAGTAAGCAATTATTTTTCTCCATTTAATTTAAAAAAAAATTCATAGCATGATTTCAGTGTTCCCATTGCTGAATTTGATTGCTTACATAGCCTTCGCCTTACTTCTTCGCTTAGAAGTTTCACCCATGGTACAGCCCTGTAGAGGAATAAACACAAGAATAGAGTTTTCATATCTCAGTTTGTGCCAAATCAAGCCAGTCAAATTCTCCAAACCGTCATATTCTAGTTTTTCTAACTCGTTTCCATTATTTTCCCCATTTGTTTATTTACTCAATCTTTCTTTGTCGATAAACTAAATGTGATTTGTCTAAGCTTACTGACTACATTTACATATTTAGGTAATATCCACAGCCACTGCATCGAATACTTAGTGTTTTCACAGCACGCAATAAGATATTACTAAACCCGGTCTAAGGTATTCATCCAACTACAAAAAAGTGTACATTTTTTTCCACTAACTATAGCAAAATATATAGATTTCATTAAAAACACACATTACGAGTATGTAAATTTTCCGTACAATTTCTCACTTAATTTTTTACTGTTGGTTTGCTTGCATTTGCACACTGCACACCTCATATTTACATTTTAATTGCAAGATTGCCAACTCTTAAAAATTTTATACACTTTTTTGTACGAAATGATAATTTTTACGTATGAAGCAAATTGTTATATATAAAATTAAAATAATCAGAGCAAAAATAAAGATTGAATTTATATTTATCACTGAATTAGTAAGAAATTCAATTGATTTGTTATATAAAAATAGTTGTTAGTAAATTATTTAGTGACACACAAAGTTGACAACCCTTGACAAACAATACTACAATCATGTACATGTTGGAATCTTTATTTCTATCATTCTTGTGACAAATCAAAGACAATATACACCAAGACCAAGAATGATAGAGTAGAAGATTTCTCCATGCGCAGGTCCGCTATTCCTCTCTCGACAAAAACACATCACAACTGATTGATGTGACGTCAGATGGTACTTAAAATATATTTTGTGATATGAAAAATGTATTCGCAAAGGCAATAATTTATATTAAAAAGTTTTTTTTAATTATTTTGAATTATATATAAGTTAATTTTGAATTAAATATAATTATATTTGTAAGCAAAAGAAGGCACTTTATTTGGTGGCTGAAATGGGTAAGTAACTATTTTTTAAAATATATTAATTCAATTTTAAAAATAATAATTACCGGATTTAGAATGAGAAGGTTTTTAAAACCGGGTACTATTCCATCTTTGGACAAATATAAAGATCCCATAGCACAAGTTCAACTGATGCGGCTGCAAAAGCTTAATAATAAAAAGGTGTTGCTTCACTTCTACAGGAGAAAAGTTTAGTATTTCATTTATCTATTTTAAATATCCAAAAACTTAACAACATTTTTTTAACTTAAGCCTTTGGATTTTTAACTACATATACGAGGTGTGATCAAAAAATTACCGTTATTGTGTGATCAAAAAATAAAGTATTTATTTATTCATCCACAACTATCTTGTCCCCTTGAAAGTAATTCCCCTCAGATATAATACACTTATGCCAGCGTTTTTTCCAATCTTCGAAACACTTCTGAAACGCTTTTTTTTTTGGTATCACCAACAGCTCCTGTTTCGATTTTGCTTTTATCTCCTCAATCGTAGCAAAACGCTTTCCTTTCATCGGTGTCTTCAGTTTTGGAAAGAGGAAAAAGTCAGCGGGGGCCAAGTCCGATGAATACGGTGGTTGAAGCATGATAACGGTTTTGTTTTTGGCTAAAAAATTACGCACAAGCATCGATGTGTGAGGTGGTGCGTTATCATGGTGCAAAATCCATGATTGGTTTTTCCACAATTCTGGGCGTTTTTGACGAATTGCTTCTCGCAAACGGCGCATAGCTTCAAGGTAGTATTCCTTGTTGACCGTACGACCTTGTGGCAAGAATTCATGATGCACCACGCCATTGCAATCAATGAAAACTGTCAGCAAAACCTTTACGTTCGACCGAACTTGACGTGCTTTTTTCGGTCTTGGCTCATCTGGACGTTTCCATTGGGATGATTGGGCTTTGGTTTCAATGTCATAGCCATACACCCACGATTCGTCACCAGTTATGATCTTTTTGAGGAAATCTGGATCGTCGTTGACGATGTTAAACAGCTCCTGAGCGATGTCCATGCGACGTTGTTTTTGCTCAAAATTTAGCAATTTTGGAACAATCTTCGCTGCCACACGTTTCATGCCTAAAACATCCGTAAAAATTGCATTGCATGAGCCGAACGATATGCCAACATCATCAGCAACGTCTCTGATAGTGATTCGACGATTATCCAAAATCATTTTCTTCACTGCGTCAATATTTTCATCGGTTGTTGACGTGCTCGGGCGACCAGGACGAGCATCGTCATTGACATCTTCTCGGCCTTCCTAAAACCGGTTATACCACAATTGAACTTGTGTTCTGCTCATAGTAGACTCGCCAAAGGCCACAGTCAACATTTCAAATGTCCTTGCGCATTTAATTTCATTTTTTACACAAAACTGAATACAGTTTCTTTGATCCATTTCTTCGAATAGTACAAAATCGAAGAGTACACCAAAACACGACTAACCTTTTTATTTGTCAAAAACAAACTAACAATCCAAAATGGTTGGTATTGCCAACATATATAACAGACATGTGTACCAACATAAGAGAAAAAAAATGCGAACATCGAACATACGTAACTCACGAAATTTGAAAATAACGGTTATTTTATTATTTTTGATCACACCTCGTACATATATGCCTGCATATTTGTATGTATAAATAGATAGGTAGGTAGGTAGATAGGTAAAGCGGCCGCCCGAAGGGCGCACTTGGGCCAACACTGACCCTTTGTAATACCGCATGAGACATCAGGTGCCATCCCTTTCAAAGATCCATATATTTGGAGCTTTTATATATATACTTTGCCTATTTAGTTCTGAAAAATTCAGACCAGCGCCTGCCCGCTGTGCCTAAGGAGATTGTATTTACTAAGAGCTTACATGTGGCGATAGGAATACCGAAGTTCGACCTATCTGATTCAATCGGTATGGTAGTACCCTCACTGGCAAGGGCATCCACCTTACAGTTCCCTGGAATCTCTGTGACCGGGAACCCAGAACAGATGCAGACGGGTCTGCTTTGCTATCTCGTCTTAAGATTTGCGGCAACTCGTGACAGCTTTTGAGGTGATAATAGCCGAATCCAGGGAGCGCAAAGCTGCTTGGCTGTCAGACAGAATGCAAATATCATGTCCAGATACTTTCTTCTTCCTTAGCCAAGACAGTGCTAACTCTATAGCCGCGACCTCTGCCTGAAAAACATTGCAGTGGTCGGGTATCCTAAAGGACATGTTAATGTTCAAATTTTCTGAGAATACACCAACTCCCATCTTACGCTGTAACTTGATTCCATCTGTGTAGAAATGAACCTCTTATGTAATGTAATCGAAAGAGTCAGGAATAGACTAAAAATGTCTTAAAATAGACGTTCCTAAGTTCCTGGCAATCCATTAATGCGTAACTTTTAGCCTGATAGCTGAGTTTGCAGCCATTTTTTCGCCAAAAAGCCCAACAGGCAGCAGATTGAGCATAATGCCTAATGCTGCCGTTGGAGTCGTACTAATGGCACTACTTATGAATACCTCTGCCGTTCTTTGCACCTTTGCTAGCAGCCTATTGTATGTGGACTTACTTAGGACTGTCCATCAAGCATGCACCCCATAGAAAAGGACTGGTCGTACCACAGCTGTGTATATCCACTGATTTGCAAGAGTACAGAGTTACCTAAGCCTTCCTAATGCGTTCGCTTATATTAGCCTTCCACTTCAGCTTCCTATCTAGGATCACTCCCAGATATTTAGCTTCCTCGACAAGGTTAATACCTACACCCGTTAGTTTTGGAGCAATAAATTGAGGAATTTTATACTTCCTAGTGAAGAGCACCAGCTTAGTATTGGTCGGATTAACCCCCAAACCACAGTCAGTAGTCCATTTAGGGAGAATGTTCAACATGTGTTGAATCGAGTCTCTCAAAGTAGATATGTAGATATGCAATACTAATAGCAACATCATGCGCATACGCAACCAACTTGCACCCTTCCATCTCTACTTGAACAAGCAGCTAATTTACCGCAATGTTCAAGAGTAGTGGTGAAAGAACTCCATCTTGAGGTGTGCCTCTGCACACGGACTTCTTGGCCGATTATCCTGCTACTAAGCATATTTTAATCTTCAGAATTTTCAGACAGAAGGAGAACAGACTAATGAGCCTTAAATCTCCTGGAACTGTCTGCGAGCTTTTGCCTTTGGTATAAAAATTACCCACACATGCTTCCATGAGTCTGGAATATATGCTAAGTCAAAATAACTTTTATAGATCTTGAGCAGCCATTCTATTATAAGATTCTCTGACTGCTGAAATTCAATTGGAGCTACACCATCTGCGCCAGATGCTTTAAATGGTTTGAAGCAATGGATAGCCCATTGCAATTTTGGCTTCCTGATTATATTTGAGTTGACTTCGACTACATTCCCGCTGAGCTTCGTTCTCCGCGGAATGGTGCTCGAGCAACCAGGGAAGTGAGTCTCCAGAAGAAGCTCTAGAGTCGCATTACTATTTGAAGTCCAGGATCCATCCTCCCTGCTCAGGTAACCAGGTACCATTGGAGCAGTTGATAGGATCTTCCCCAAATTGGACGTCTCAGAGATATCTTCTACGTCACCGCAAAAGTTTCTCCGCCATTCTCTTTGTGCCTTGCTAAGCTTACTTTTGAAGGTTATGAGTGCTGCCTTATATAAAGCCCAGTCTGCACTATCTCTAGACTTCGTTGCGTTTTTGAAAAGTCTCCTACAAGAGTTCCCTAATTTCCATCGCCCACCATTTTGGTTTTTGTTCCCCCTGGGCCTACTGAGGGCCAAGAGAGCAATAGAGCCTTATTAAGATGAACCGTTAGAACCTCCACAGACATATCAATTGAGACAGTAGTCTAGCTACAGTCACCTCGTAGAGGTCCCAGTTTGCCTTCCTGACATTTCTAAAAGCCTTAGGGCTAGGTAGACTATCTAGAAGTTCAAACTGAATTAACCTATGAACAGAAAAGCAGTGTTCCTCTAGAACTCTCCAATTTGAAATCCGATCAAAAATTGATTCCTAGCGTAGGGTTATGTCAAGGACTCTTGTCTATGAACAGTCATGAAAGTGGGTTCTAACCCCTTATTACATATAAGAAAGTTAGTCGTTACAATATATTCATATAATGACTTACCGCGTTCATTGACATCCGTGCTTCCCCAGATGTCGTGGTGCGCATTGTCATAGCATCCAATAATTACAGCCACCCGTTGAGCCTTTTCATCCACAACAAGCTTGTAGGTTGGCTTCCGGAAGGATTTCATGGTCATGCGCCATATAGGCTGAGAATAGCCAGTACCGGCCCTTGTCAGTTTCCATGTAGACAGCCGATAGATCCTTGTTGCTGTAATTTAGAATTGGAGAATAAATGACCTAACATTATTCCTAATGGGGATAGAAGACCAGGTATTAGTTACAGGAAGCTGTAATTATCATACCTGAGACCACAGACCAAGTCCCCGGGTTCTTGGATCAGGGTGTCCAGGGTTCTTGGATCAGGACAACATCTACTCCGTCTTTTGCAAGACGGAACTGAAGGCTGGTAGACGCAGCCTTCGAGTGATGGAGGTTAATCTGAACTATTCGCATCTCTGCTGGTCACCTCCATCACCGTGATATTAGCCTCAGACTCCTCCGAGTCTGACTCCAGAAGGACTTCCTCCTGACTGAGCGTGGCTGCCCTTAGGAGACTCACAAAACCCTCCACAGTCGACACAGAGCCACTGCGTTAAAAATCTTCAAGATAGCCTCAGGTCAGACAGTTCGGCTGGGATCTAAACGCGCGCTCTAGGTCTATTAGGGATGAGCTCCCTAGGTACAACTTCGAGCCTTGCGCTTGGCCATACTTCTTATATAGGTCGACTAACCTCTGATCCGCGCAGGCAATCAGCTTCACGTGGCCCTAATACTATCCGCTGTCGTGAAAAGAGGGAGAACCACCGCTTTTTGAATTTTTTTGGGTCCGGATGGATGGTCTCCTCTAGGGTCCGTTGACATTTAGAAGCCTGCTGTGTTGGAGCTTGAGACTCTTTCACGACTTTCGTCGCCCACCCGAGGGAAGCCTTCTGCTTTACCGTCCTCTCCTTCTCCGGAATCCCCGACACCGTCCGGAGAGCAGCCCTTTTTACCTTAAAGAACCTTTTGGGCCCGTTGTTAGCAACACTTTCGCATAACGCGGCTTTGCTTGTGCCAGGCTCGTCTGCCTTAGCTACAATCGCCGCCGCAGAGTGTGCGAAGGATTTTGGATCCGAATTAGCGTTTAGAGACAAGCACGTCAATTTTTTTTTGTTTAATTTTTTCATCTGGTTCTTACGGCCACCCGCTCGATTGATCAAGCTAAGGCAGCCAAAAATTTGAAAGGGGAAGGGGTTGGTCAACTGTGGCAGCGCCCCGTACCACAGCAGGGCCACCGTTACTACCTGAGGCGGCCTCGTGTCAGGAAGGGGAGCCCCATTAGGATACAGCCTAATTAACCCCCTGGCTGCAAAACAACATCCAATGGGCACGATCCCAAGAACACCCTGGATTAGGAGGGAGACAGTTCTTAGTTGGATTACTCCGCAGTAGTCAGTCCGGCTTGGATACTCCCATTAGAGCCGAAACTCCGCCATCCTAACCCATTGCGTCATTGCAATCAATTAAGCCTTCGTACCCCGACAAGGTGACTGCTCTTCACGAAGGAAAGAACTGTAAAAATAACATGCCCATATTTTGTGCGGTGTTTAATGTTAGTATCCGCAACATTCCTGTGAAATTTCGTTGATAAATCTTTAATAGGGACCTAGTGATGATTTTTGGTTAATTGTGGGCGTGGCAGTAGTAATAATCCGCCCATATTTGGAATGCATACTAGTACAGACCCAGGGTATACATTTAAAAAATTGGTTTTTAAATATCATCACTAGAAGCATAGATAGGGTAACAGTCTTTAAGTGGGGTCCCCAAAGTTCATAATATGGGAGGGAGGCGTATCCTTCCTCTGATCGACCCCGAATCCTGTTTATGACTTTGTAGGGTCCATATACGAGTACGTACTAATATATAATTTCGTCCAAAAATATTGTATAGGTCGTAAGTTATAATAATATGTGAATAGTGGGCGTGGCTGTAGAAATAACACGCCCATTTTTTGTGTGCTGTTTAATGTTAGTAGCCGCAACCTTCCTGCGAAATTTTATTGATAGATCTTTAATAGGAACACAGTAATGATTTTTGGCTAATTGTGGGCGTGGCAATTGTACTATAATCTCCATATTCTGCACACACACTACTATGGTCCCCATGTATATTTCTGCAAATTTGTATTCCGCTGGCATCAATACGAGCATAGCTAGGCTAATTTTAATTTTAGACCCGAAAGTTCCCTATATCAAAAGTGGGCGTGCCTTTTCTCTTATTAGCCCCTTTTGTTGCAGATAGCTTTATAATGTCCACATGTTCCTTCCCGTAAAATTTCGTCCGTAAATCTCTACCAGATCTTAAGTTATGAATATTTGTTAATAGTGGGCTTGGCAGTTAATATATACCGCCCACTTTTTGCACAGTGTTTAATAGGACCCACATCTTCAGAACTGCCAAATAATGTCCCGATTCCATCAATAGGACCGAAGTTATAGTCATTTTAAGAAAGGTGAAAAAAGTTCCTTATATGGGAGGCAGGCGTGGTCTTTGTCCAAATCTGCCCAAATCTGGTTCTGTATCTTTGTGCAGGCTACACTTTTGCAAAATTTCAATAAGATAGCTCTAAGGGTGTAGAAAAAAAGTGGCCACAGACGGACTGACGGACAGACGGACAGACGGACTGACAAAATAAAAATTGCTTAGAATGTGATTCTGATCATATCTGTTTATATATGTCCATACCTACCACGCCTCCTTCTTGAAATTGCAACCCCTCTCAAAAGCACAAAGTTAGTATACCCTATTTACCTTTTTTAAAGGTAAAGGGTATAAAAAAACCCTATTAGTACCCCATATAAATCGATTTTTTTAAATATCTCGATTCCAACGGCACTTGCTGGGTACACAAATTTGTATTAGGGCCAGTATAACAAGAACCAAAATTTGGTGTTTTTTATTCTAATGGATCTCGAGAATTAACGGGTTTTCTATATCTTGACCCCAGCGCCACCCAGCGCCAACTGGCGGGTCCAATTACAAATAGGAACCTGCTTACAGTCAAGACGAACATATGTTCAAAATTTGGAGGCATTTGGATTAGTAGTTTCTGAGATTAGCGGTATCCAACATATTGTGCATATGTTCGGAAATTAGAAATAGACGTTGGATGCGTTTAATATCAAATCTAGATTTTAGCAAAGTTACCGCATTGTTATAATGTTGGTAATTTTTCTCCAGTGACCGATTGGCATCCAGCGCTATTCCACTCAAACATGATTTTAAATGCTGGAGTTTTTCCAGGTAGTTTAAATTTTGATGATTGTCAATTTTTGTTTCAAACAATGACCAAATATCTGTGAAAGGTCCTCCAATAAGGAAGTCAGCCGGAGTTAACACATCCAAATCATCAGGGCACTATGAAATTGGACAAAGAAGACATGAATTTAATTCAGCGTATTTGGCGTATAAGGGTGTGTAGTTCTTCAAAATCCAAAATATTTAAGGCGACTGCTCGGTAAATATGAAATTTAGTAGTTTTGATGGCCGACTCCCAGATAGCCCCAAAATGTGGAGATCTATGTGGTATTGTCTTCCAGTTGATACCATCGCTCACACACTGCTGCTGAATTGTCTTTAAATGTCTCTCGTTAAAGAATACCTGTTTGCGAGAAGCTAATTCAATTTTGGCTCCTACAAAGTGTGCTGTGCTATCCGACCAAATAGTTTTAGGTTTCTATCGAATACATATAAAACTCGAATACTAAAAAGCAGCAGTTGACAAAACTTCAACCAGTTCTAAATGCGCGGCCTTTGTAGCAAACAAAAGGGCAAACATAACATTTTGCTGGCGGCCTATTTCTATTGTCCGAATGATAGAAGAATTGCCGCCAAAATCAGTTCCAGTTACCATAAAAACGGTTCCGTCGTACTCTATCTTCTGGAAAGTCACCCATAATGTTCTCCATTAGCTTTGGTTTTACATGCACGTATTTAATACATTTATTGATTATGCAGCTTATTTCCTTGCAGCCACCTAAAGGCCAATATTGAAAACGAATTGCAGCTAAAGAAGCCTGTGGGCCTGCATGCAGTAATTTGCAATCAACATTGTATATTAAAGCATTTGTTACAGGGTGCTCCTGAGGCGTGATGATGGAATGCTTGGATTCTAATTCAAGTGCTACATGCTGCAGTCGCCCTTTCGCTCGCATGAAATCAAAATCATCTAAATATGGTGTAAGAGAGCAAATTTTGGTTGATGGTGCGACTGAACCACCAGCTTTAAATATTCTATATTCTGGGAAGCATATCCTCTGTATCATTCGAAGCAGCAATTTTGTGACCAGCACACATCCTTATCTGTAAGTGAAACCCTTCGCTCTTTATTGTTCGATATGAATTTTTAGATATTACCGAATACCCGTTGCAGTTTTCCAAAAGGAGTTGACAAATTTGCATTGCAAAGGTAAATCAGAAAAATGTTTTCGCTTTTCTGGTAAGTCCTTAGCATAATTTGGGGTTGATGGCATTATCCCGACATCCGTGAAGAAATGAAGGGCAATGCCTCCAGAGAGCAGATTTAGCAATTGCCGTAGTGTAGATCTTCTTGACAGAATATCCGCAGGATTCATTACTGTTGGTACATACTGCCATTTCATGGCTGAAGTGACCCGGTCCCTTACCCGATAGGCCGGATGGGCATATGGTCCACTAAAGAAATTGGGAAGATACAACGTTGTATTCTTGACAAGATGTTCGAGACTCGTGGGGGCCCAGTGAAACCACACTTTGGAGGCTCTAGTTTCAAGCTTGGATGGTTGACGATCAATTGTCTGGACGACGAAACCGTAGCCTGGGCTGAAGAAAGGATACCAGCCATGAAGCCATGGGAGGGGGCTGAGTTGTAGGTAGTGGACGAGGCAAAAGTGCCAAAGGCCAAGATTTTCGTTGGCTATTTTCCCGGCTCGGAGTCATGGCAGAATGACCGAATTTTGGGGCAAGTGGAGTCGCAGAATTCGGGTATTAGTGTCAGTGAGTGGCGGGTGCTCCATCGCCTACAAAAAGGCGACCAGGTCGAGCTGGCAATTGCTCTGGGTCCCATCCGAAAGGGTTAAGAAACTGGGTAACAAGGTCTACTATGGCTTTGGCAGTGCGCAGCTCCGAACTAGACTGAAGGGGAACAGGGCAAAATCTGCTGTTGGTGGTGAAGAGCAACCAACAACATCTGTTGCAGCGCGAGCAAAGCAGAGTAGCCAGAAGCCGTAAACGGGCCCAATTTCATAAAGCCAGAACCGAGCCAGTATAGGAGGCACCTTCGAAATAAGAAATGTTAGGAAGACCAACTAGTCGATATATAACTTTTACTTAGAGCAAAATAGTGCGTGCCTTAATGAAAAAATAAATAATTCTCAGGAAATAGATCTTGAAGTTAACAAATTAAATAATATAATAATTGAGGCTTTTGAAAGTAGTAGCAATTTAGTTGTGAAGACACGTTCTAGGAACGTACCCTGGTGGAGTGGGGAGCTAAATATTTTACGCAAGAAAGCCCGTCAAGTCTTTAAGAGAGCCAAGTCTAATGTTGACTGGGCATCCAATAGATGTGCCTTAACGGCCTATAATAATGAGTTGAGAAGATCTAAGAGAGACTCATGGAAAAAGTACTGTGAGGAGATTGAAACTCTCCCAGCTTTTCCAAATGGCTTTTCTACACTCAAGAAGCCTGGAAGAGACGGGACAGCTTTTGTTGGACACTCACTTTCCAGGCTGTGCCAGTAGCGGAGAGGATAGTGAAATCATCGAGAATACTCGTTTGTTGATGCCTACACGGAGGGAACTCTCACTGGCTCGCAGAATCTTCACCGTCAACAAAATCAAATGGGCTATCTCCACTTTTAGACCATTCAAATCCCTAGTTGTGGATAATACGAGTATACAACCGTGCCTACTTCGGCAAGGTATTGATGTATTGGCACCTGTGCTAACAAACATTTTAAGGATGAGCCTGGAACTAGGCATAGTGCCTAAACCTTGGACGAAAGCTAGGGTGGCTTTCATACCGAAAGCAGGCAAAAAGGCGGACCACACGCCAAAAGCCTATCGGCCCATTAGTCTAACGGCATTCCTGCTAAAACTTATGGAAAAAATTCTGGATCAATATATCAGGGAAACTTATTTTAAAGATTCTCCTCTTCATATTGAACTATATGCTTACCAATCAGGCAACTCGACTGAGACAACCATACATAGCTTAACGAGCAAAATTGAAAAGGCGTTTGAAGGTAAAGAAATAGCTCTCTGTGTACATCGGTTGACATTACGGGGGCTTTTGACAATGCTACTTTCAGATCAATTGAGGAGGGGATGAACAGGAAAGGTATACAAAGACTGATCTTAACATGGGTTCTCAATATGCTGAAAAACAGAACAAGAATCTTTGCAACAGGGGCAGAGATGTTAATTGTCAAGTCAACCAAAGGATGTACCCAGGGGGGCGCCCTATCGCCACTCCTATGGTTATTGGTTATCGACGAGCTCTTACAAACCCTCAATGACCTCGGATACGAAGTTCAGGGCTTTGCGGATGATTTAGTAATTATGGTCAGAGGCAAGTTTGACTCTACCATAACAGATCGCATGCAACTAGCTCTTGACATCCCTCAAAACTGCTGTCAGGAGAAAGGACTATCGATAAATCCGAATAAAACAAACGTGGTTCCCTTCACCGAAAGAAGGAAACTGAATCTGCGGACCTTCAGTTTAGGGACCACGAACTCAACAATGTCCAATGAAATGAAATATCTGGGAGTAATCCTAGACAAAACTCTAACTTGGAAAAACCACTTATCATACATAACTAGTAAAGCCTTAAGAGCAAGCTACGCTTGCCAGAGGTTGTAAGGTAAAACATGGGGACTACGGCCAAAAATGATGGCGTGGTCATATAAAACAATATTAGTACCAATGATTACATACGCGTTCATTGGTATGGTGGCCAAAAGTAAACCAAACAAAAGCTCAGATGACTCTTAACAAGATTAACCGTATAGCTTGTTTGAGTGTGACGGGAGCAATGAGAACGTGTCTCACACTAGCTTTGGGAATGATCACTGGACTAGTTAAAAGGATGGCGGCCAGCGCGGCTCTAAGGCTACCTGATCTAGCCCATCTTAAAGAAGGCAACCAAGCTTATGCACGCAAAGATTCTGGACACTGTCTGGAATTCTCCGTGCCTCATGGTCTTCGACAAAATGGACAGAAAATTAGACTTCTCAAAGCAATTCAAAGTGGTCATCAGTGACCGTTCTGCTTGGAGAAACAATGAAATAATAATAAAACAGGACTCACAATTGTGGTATACAGATGGGTCCAAAATAGAAGATCTCAGTGCAGGAGCTGGAATTGTAGGGCCAAATTTCCAAGAAGCAATTGCAAGGGGAAAAACAGTTTCCATTTTTAGTTGGGTACGAGGCTGCACAATAGATCTTTTACGTCGCGGTGTTCTTTTAGCCTGTTAATAAAAATATTAATAATACTGATAAATGCAAATCTTCATTCTATTACTTTTAATTACTATTTTTATGTAACTCTGTTATGGAATAAGCTTTAATACTTTAATTAAACAGTTGACATTGAAGTCTCAAACGTGTGAGTCGCAAAGCTTATTAAATTAATTGGTTAACTCAAGCGCATCGCTTCACGCAAAGTTCATTCCGTTTTCCGTGCTAATCTCAAATAAAATAAACAATCATGAGGGCGAAACAGAAATCTTAAAACAATTGCTTAAAGAGCAACAAGAATTTTCCAGAAATATATTGCAACAACAACAACAGTGGATAGAATGAATTCTCGCGAATAAAGCTGCTGCTGCAGTTGATGCAAATAACACCATAGTGCCTGCATTTCACAATTTTTCAAAAGAGCAGCAAACCTGGGAATCGTACCTAGAGATGCTCAATCAGCATTTTTTGGGATATTCAGTTCAGTGCGCGGAAAAGCGAAAATCATTCTTCTTGTCAATGATTGGCACAGAAAATTTCGAACTTCGAAAATATCTTTTTGGTAGTGCGCAATTACTGTAAGTGTAAATTCGAGTGTTTTGCCTAAAATTGTACTCATAACTTCGTTGCTAATTTGATTCATGACCAAATAATTACTCACACGCCATACGACTCTGTGCGCTCTGCTGCATTGCAGAAGCTGCAGCCAACACTTGCCGACGTCTTGCTCATTGCAGAGTCGTACGAATCAACCACCAAAACAGTTGCAGCGATAAAAGAACAAGTGCCTGGAAAACAAATTCCAGTGAACTCTGTAAGTGCGTTTGCAAAAAAATCGCATATTAAGAGCAACAACAACATTGATTAATTAAAATCCTGCTCGGGCTGTGAGACTCTCACTGAAAAGAGAGCTCCAATTTAGAAATGCCGTGTGTAACAAATGTAACAAAATTGGGCATATTGCTCCGGTGTGCATATCAAAGCAAGAGAAAAACAACAAAAACAATTTCAGTGACGAAAAAAAAGCAAGATTACCGCCGCAAAAATCATATCATTGGCATGATCGAGACAATATATAATTTGGCCGGTGTGGTGAAACCCGAAACAAATAAAAATTACATTGATCTAGAAATCCTAAACCAAATTGTGTCTTTTCAAATGGACTCGGGGGCAGCAATGTCAATAATAAATGCGAAAACATACAAGCAGTTAAACAGGCCGCAGTTGCGAAATTGCTCACGATTATTGTTCGGGTCGGTCAAAGTGAATTTCCAGTGCTTGGCGAACTCTGTGCAAATGTCAAGTGCGGCTAAAAAGAAAAAGAAGTGGTAATCGTTGTCGTTGATGTTGAAAATGGAAACAATTTATTCGGTTTCGATTTATTCAAAAATTCGGTTTTCAGATTCAGAAAGTATCTAACTTAAACGCAGTGGAAACAAGCATAGTAAACGAACTGTGTAATAAATAACGCAAGGTTTTTGAACCAGCTCTAGGTACAACCCAAAATTTTAAAGCAAGTGTTTACTTAAAAGAAAATGCACATCCGAAATTTTCGCAAATGCCGCTATTCAAAAAAGAAGTCGAGCGACTCACAAGTGCTGGTATTTTGAAGCCAGTAAAATTTTCTCAATGGGCTACACCTATCGTTCTAGCGCAAAAATCTGACGGTCCAATAAGAATTTGTGGAGATTTGAAACTAGCTATTAATGCACAAATTGACACCGAGCAGTATCCCCTCGTGAAAGTTTGTTCCACAAAATTAGTTGCGGTCATCATTTTGCTAAAATCTACCTTAAAGACGCATACCCGCAAATGGAACTTGACGATGCATCTAAAGCAATTATGGTTGTCAATACACCGCTTGGTTTATTCCAATACCAACGTCTTCCTTATGGCATAGCCAGTGCTCCGGCTATATTCCAAAAATATCTTGAGCAGCTACTTCAAGGCCTAGAAGGTTGCGGAAATTACCTCGATGATATTATCATTACCGCGCCTACGTTTCACGAACATATCAGCCGCCTAGAGAAAGTGCTACAAATTTTACAACAAAATGGCATCAAGTGCAAGCGAGAAATCTGCTTTTTTCTACGAGACAACATCGAGTACCTTGGTCGTCAAGTCAGCGCTAAAGGCATATTGCCAGACGAGTCAGGACTCCAAGCAGTCAAAGATCTTCAGCCGAAAGACCTGAAGCAAGCCGAAGCTTTCATGGGTAAAGTGAATTATTACCATAATTTTATACCCAATTATTCGCAATCAGCCGCACCGAACATGCTGCGTCGTAAATATGTTAAGTTTACATGGGGTCCTGCACAACCACAAGCGTTTACAGCTCTAAAAACGCACATCCTCAATGCTACGCAACTAGCGTATTTTCAAGCGGATATAGTGGTGCTTTCACATACTGATGGCAGCAAAAGGCGGATTACCTTTGCCTCTAAAACCATCGATCTACATCAGCAGCGATATAGTCAAATTGAAAAAGAAGGATTATCTATCATTTTCGGAGTCAAGCGTTTCCACCAATATTTATATGGAAGGAAATTTATATTGGTTACAGACCACAAGCCTCTTTTAAGCATTTTTAATCCGAATCATCTATTGCCATTGATGACGTCACATCGATTACAATGCTGGGCGATTCTACTCATGGCTTATCAGTATGATGTACGATATCGCAAAACTATCGAGCATGGTAATGCTGATGCTTTATAACGTTTACCACTGGGCTCGGACAATCAGTTTGACCACGAAGAAGCTTGCTTAAACATTGATGAGCTAAACACACCAAAAGCGACAAAGTTGTTCAACGCGTTCATTTTTTCGTCCAAAATGGATGGTCTGAGAAAATAAATCCGCGATTTGCCTTATCAGTTACCAACAATTTACTTTGCCTTCAAATGGAGCACAATCGTGTCATCATTCCTGCCTCCCTCAAGCGAAAAGTTTTTCAACTTTTTCATGAAGGTCCCTGGAGAGTAACCAAAATGAAGCAGCTGGCACAACAACATGTATGGTGGATCAATATTGACAAAAACATTGCATAGCTAACTGAAAGCTGCGATGTTTGTAAAGTAGCAAATCCTTCACCTGCACGGGAGTATGAAAGCTGGAATGAAGCTAGCCGACCTTGGGAAACGATATACATAGATTTCGCTGGCCCTTTTTGTGATTTTATGTGGCTCATTTATTTCGACGCTTTTTCTCAGCTCCTGTTCATCATTCAACTAATTACAACAACAACTGCTGATACAATATCTGCCTTATCATACATTTTTTCCATTGAAGGTATACCTGAGACGATCGTAAGTGACAATGGTCCTCAACTTACAACTGATTCATTCAAAGTTTTTTGCACGCAATATGTTATCAAGGATGTTACCACTGCTCCGTTTCATCCCGCTTCGAACGGGTTAGCCGAACTTTCAAGACTGCTGTTAAGAAAAACATTGATGATGGATTAAATTTAAAATCTGCTGTAGTAAAATACCTTGTAACTTATCGTTTTATGCCAAACGTTAATAGCAAAACACCAATCGAACTACTGCATGGCAGACCTGCTCGTACCCTTTTGACTCAACTATTGGAATCACCAAAACAATCCGACAAATCTCCAATAAGCACAAGAAAAAGTTCCAGTTAAATCAATATGTTTTCGCTCGAGACTACGCAAGAGGAGTAAAATGGGTAAAAGTTATTGTGCGACAGCTGGGTAAAAGAGTTTATCTGGTTCACACAACTAATGGCTATTACAAGCGAAACGCTAATCAGCTGAAAACTAGATGCAGTTCCGAATTAAATTCTACGCAATCACTAAACGATATCGATTTTTCATATATACCAAAAACCTAAAATTTAACACAGGTTTCATGTAATCAACCAACACAATCACCGATTCAAGAGCCTTCTACCGAAGAGAGAGCGTTAGCCTAGACACCTCAACTTCGAAAGAGTACACGAATTCGGAAAGAATTTTGCCGATATGAAACCGCCGATTTTAGAAAAACTTAAGTATCATATTTTTATCACGTTTCAAACATTAATTAATTTTCATTTTCCATTGCATTTATGAATTCATTTAACTTAATTTACGTTTTGTTTCATAAAATAAGGGTGAAGAAGTGTTATATCCAACAAAAAAATAAATATCAATCCCTGATATCCTATATCAAACTTAATACTCTTAAATGCAACCCTTCATTCTATTACTATTTTTATGTAACTCTGTTATGGAATAAGCTTTAATACTTTTAATAAAATAGTTGACATTGAAGTCTCAAACGTGCGAGTCTCAAAGTTTATCATATTTCGAAGAAGCTTTTGTTCTGGAGACCTAAAACTCTACAATGCTTGTTGGTACGATTCACCAAGAAGGTCAATATTATGTTTTGTGGGAAGGGTTCAAATAACTTAGAGAACAAGTTGGTATGAGACTAATAAGTCTGAAAAATTATAACGGGTCCGCCATCTAACGTTTTTTTTGTCAACTAGTGCTTATTTCGTGAATGGTAACACTTAGCTCATGTCTGATTTGACAGATAATTAGTTTTATCCTTCCGCTGAAGGAATATGGTTGTGTATACGCTTGAACAATGCTGGGAAATATTGCGACATTACTTTGAAAATCATGGTAATGTTGCAGAATGTGTGCGAAAATTGCGTACGGATTTTGGAAAAAGAGAAGCACCGTCAGCTCCGTATGTTCGTTATCTTGTGGAAAAAGTGAAGGAAACTGGCATCCTCATCGATAAACCAAAGTGTGAAAAGCCAAAAACAGTGCGTACACCCGAGAATATTGCTGCTGTGGCAGAAAGTGGGCATGAAGCGCCATCAAAATCAATTCACCGTCGTTCTCAACAATTGAACATTTCGGAGACATCATTGAGACGAATTTTGCATAAAGACCTTGGTATGAGGCCATACAAAGTCCAATTGGTTCAGGAGTTGAAGCCAACTGACCATCCAATGCGTTTTCGCTTCGCTAAGTGGGCCTGCGATCGACTTACAGAAGATGCCGATTTTGCCAAAAAAAATCATCTTTTCAGATGAAGCTCATTTTGATCTTGGCGGGTATGTAAACAAGCAAAATTGTCGCATTTGGGGCACAGAAAACCCGCACGCATACATTGAAAAGCCGATGCACCCAAAACGAGTCACTCTTTGGTGCGGATTTTGGTCCAGAGGCATAATTGGGCCATTTTTCTTCGAAAATGAGCAAGGAGTGGCCGTTAGAGTCAATGGCGATCGTTATCGGGCTATGCTGAACGAATTTTTGTTCACAAAAATTGAAGAGGAGGATATTGGCAACATTTGGTTTCAACAGGACGGCGCTACGTGCCACACAGCCGAAGCTACACTCGATGTTTTGCGCCCTGTTTTTGAAGATCGCATTATAAGCCGCAGAGCTGATGTCGTTTGGCCACCTCGGAGCTGCGATTTGACACCGTTGGACAATTATTTGTGGGGTGCCCTCAAAGATAAGTGTTACGCCGACAAGCCAGATACAATTGACGCTTTAAAGGACAATATTCGTGAAGCCATTGGTGAAATACAGCTGCACACAATCGATAATGTGCTTAAAAATTGGACCGATCGTGTAGGCTACTGCATGGCCAGCCGAGGCAGCCATTTGAATGAAATTATTTTCCATTATTAACAGGAAGGATTGTACTTTCTAATAAAAAAAGAAATTTTGGAAAATATCCAGTAGTTTTTTTTTATAGAATTAAAAAAAAAACAAAGTTATTTGGCGGACCCGTTAGATGCATAGCGGGGTCTTTCAAAGGTATCCCAGTCTGAGTAATGCATTGAAATTGTATGTAAGCTGCGTGACCGCAATTCTTGAAAGCTAGGTATATGGTCATATCCTGGTACCCCTCTTGGGTTTAATTTCTGGTTTATTGCATTAGATACTTCTCTTATATTTAGTTTTGTTGGTCATGTAAGTAGTGAGGATATGCCGGTTCTGGCTCAAAGTAGCAATAGAGCAAATCATATATGTAGAAAAAAATAAAAAACAGCATCGCGTTAACATTGCTGAGGAGCTATTGGAATCTGCCCGTGACGACCCAAATTTGCTGCAGAGTGATAACTGGTGACGAATCATGGGTCTATGGTTATGATGTAGAAACCACAGCTCAACCATCCCAATGGAAGCTGCCGCATGAGCACGCAAAGTTCGGTCGAATGTGAAGGTTTTGCCGACAGTTTTCTTTGATTGCAGGGGCGTGGTGCATTATGAATTGTTACCGCTGGGTAGAACGGTCAATAAGGAATATTATCTTCAAGTAATGCGCAATTTGCGAGAAGCAATCCGTCAGAAACGCCCGGATTTGTGGGAGAACAAAAATTGGCTTTTGCATCATGATAATGCCCCTGCTCACACATCATTACTTGTGCGCGAATTGTTGGCCAAAACAACACTGTAATAATGCCACAGCCACCGTATTCCCCAGACCTGGGGCCCTTGTTCCCGAAACTGAAAAGGCCCATGAAAGGACGACGCTACGACACGATTGAGGAGATAGACAAAAATCGAAGACAAGCTAAAATACGTTCACGCACAATAGCTGTCAAAAACTGACTGAACATTCAAAATAGCTGAGATTGTCAACATAAGTGAGGGTCATGAGTACCAACATAACGCCACAAAAAGATCGAAAATCGAACATAAGTAGCCCGCGAAAATTCAAAATTCGCGATACTTTTTGAACAAACCTCGTATGTGATTTGTTGATAAGCTGAAAGCCAATGTGAAGGTCTGTGGATAAAATGAAAACTAACGTGGAGGTTAGTGAATAAGTTATGTGCATAATTTATGGATAAGATAAAATTGATGTGTATGGTTTATGGATAAGCAGAAAGTTGATATGTATCATTTGTGGACTGAAAGCCAACATGAAATTTTAAAGAAAAGTTGAAAGCTGACTTGTATAGTTGATGGATATTATGAATATGCTTAAAGCTTACTTGTATGGTTGATGGATAGTAAGGCGAAGCTGAAAGTTCACTGGAATAGTTGATGGATATGATGGCTAATCTGAAAGCTGACGATCGAGGTGGTTGACGAATATGATGGAGAAGCTGAAAGGTGACTGTGTGGTTGATAAATATGATGAAAAAGTTGAAAGCTGACAATCGTTTGGGGACCTCCGCAGGTCCAGCCCCATGTGCACACAGTTCCTACTGATTGTAGCGAGGCTGGAGCTAGGTGTAGGTGGGCTGCGGTTGGGCTAAGTTTGGGCTGGGGTTGGTCTGGGGCTATGTATTTAATGAAAGTCTTGGTGTGACCTTACTTAGCAATTTTTGATCATGCTTGCACCATTGTGCTTAGAAATTTTAAGTGTACTACTTGGTTTGGTTAGCTTGGTAAGGCAAAGGGAAAGCAATGTGAGGTAATATTCAACTGAGAATCGTACTGTTCTGTTTCTGGTTTGGAAATACTGGCACCTTGTATACAAATCTTAAAGGCATTATTATTTATTAATTTTCTGTCAAGCAGTCCAAAGAAGCTATTTTGAACTTGAATCAGACAATGGCTGGGCTGGACGAATGTGAGTAAGAATATTGTGTGAATATCTGCAAATATGATACACATCGTATGACGATTATCAGTATAAAAATAAACGAGAAGGTGTGAATATGAAGCAAAATGATTTTTAAAAGCCTCACAATATATTGTTACGAAATTGCTGTCCCTGACAATTTACTCTGTTACGAAATTGCCTTCTTGAAAATTTAATCTAACTCTCTGTACTCGGATTCGTACCACTGGATCGTGTAGTAATTAAACAATCGCTGGTTAAATTAAAATAACTAACTTTATTTAATTATTGCTATTTACAAACTTAATTCTAGGCTTAAAGTTTACTTCTTTACAATTTGTACTTTATTTAATAATTCAATTGATCACTTTATTTCATAATGAATTTCATCACTTTGCACAATTAACAATTACAAATACTGCTGCTTCGATTATAATGCTCGATGTACACACTGTTACGATCTCTGTTCGAATGTCTTTGACTTTGCAGAGTCTTGTGCTTTTATAGTTTCGAATGGTTGAGGTAGAAACTTCTACAATATACTTGAAGTTTCTGGATCTTTCTATAATTTTATACAGGAAGTTCTTACTTTCGAAATATTTCTTTACACCACAATCTCTACAACGAAAGAAACTTTTATTCGAATGGATTGTGTCTTGACTTACACACACAGGGTGGTGCACTCATTCTCAAACTCCAGATGGGATCCTAAACGTATGCAATCCCGTTTCACTGATATGCAATCACGTTTCAATATGTACAGTTTGTCAAGTAATTGTTTGCAAAATAAAAAATGTTATGAAATTTTCACTTTAATATTGATTTGAAGCAAGAAATGCATATATTTAATAAAAAAAATATTATAATTTAATATTTGCCAATTTTCCTCAACAGAAAACATAAAAAAAATTATTAAATAATTATAAAAAGATCCGTTTCTGTAGCAAAATAAAAAACAATAGCCACTTCATGGTGTCAAAAAATTCTTTTCAAAATTCAAAGAACATACAAAAAAGCTATTAAACTAATAATTGAATACTAAATGTGACTACCAATAGAATCAATAACGGCTTACAACCTTTTTGACATAGATGCAAAAAGTTTTTGCATATCGTATTATTCGGGCACCTTTTCCCATTCTTCCCTAATAACTCTTATTAGAAGCGTTTTTAGTAGTTGGAACCCGTTTTGCAACTGTTTTTTAAGGTGTGCCCATATATTCTCGATGGGGTTCGTATCAGGGCTTTGTCCTGATGTGTATATGACTGTATATAGGCAATTATACATATATCATCCAGGTCCTGCATAAGAGCGTTTTGTGCTTAGGGTCATTGTCCTGATACACATTGATTTTTAACTTTTCGGAATTTTGTGGGCCAATGAAGTCGAAATTCTGAACACTTTTTTTTCAATTCGTTTTTAAGAATGTTTAAGTAGCACTACTTCGTCATGATATCGGTGAAAATTCTTAATTCACTAACGCCTTCCATTGAAATTCATTCCCATACCATCACCGACAACTTTCCAAACTCCCTAGTGGGGATCATATTCTTCTGCTGCAGTGCTGTTTGCGGTTTCCGCCAAACTTTATTGGATCCATCCTGATAGTTTTTAATTCATCGGGGAAAGATACATCTCTCCAGTACTCCATTGACTTAGAAACGTTTGCAATAGCAAAATTCATCCTCTTTTGAATATGCATTGAAGAGAACAACGGCTTTTGACGAACTATTTTGGTGGAGTTTTTATGGGCTTTCAGCACTTTTCACCAATTTCCCGACGAAGAAGTGTTACTTAAACAATTTTCAAACGAATTGAAAAAAAGTGTTCAGAATTCTGGCTTCACTGGCCCCCAAAACCCCGAAAAGTTAAAATTCAAAGTGTGTCAGGACAATGACCCTAAGCACAAATCGCTCTTGTGTAGGACCTGGATGATATATAATTCCATACATACAATCATAGACACCCCTGCGCAAAACCCGGATATGAACCTAACGAAAATTTATGGGCATACCTTATAAAAACAGCTGCAAATCGGGTTCCAACTAATAATAACGCTTCTAATAAGATTTAGGAGGAAGGAATACGAAAAGGTGCCCGAATAACACGATATACAAAAACTGATTGCGTCTATGTCAAAAAGGTTGTAAGCTGTTATTTATTCTATTGATAGTCACATTTAGTATTCAATTATTTACTATTAGTTTAATAGCTCTCGATCACTCCGGTTTTTCAATACCCAATGACAAGGCAATATTTCTTATTGACTGTTAACGAACTTCCTTTCCAATTCCTTTATTTTTATTTGTATTTTTTTTTTAATGGATGGAAATCTTCTTGAGATATTGAGGGACTCCCCTTAGTTAGTCGGATAAGCAACCGATATTATTCAAACTGACTTTAGTAATGCATTTGATGTGGAAAACCATAGACTTCTCTCCTTAATTTTTCTAGGTATGGTTTGCCACCATGGCTTTTAAAATGGGTATCTTCATATTTGTAACAACGTACCCAACAGGTGATTTCTGAGACATAATAAAAATGATAGGTAAAAAAAAATTGCCTTTCATTGAAAGATCTCTGATGAGGACAAGTGGCGTGTCCGAAATATCTATAAGATCTGCCAAAATATTTCAATAATTCTTCTTCTTCTGAAAACAATTTCGCCACACATACACAATTGCAACTACTGTGTGCAACTTCCCTTGTGAATAAATTCGTTGAGAAATAATAATACTGACTTAATCACATTATATATATATATTTATATTAAAAGTCTTTATATCAACTGAAACATCAATATTTGATGAAATTGTTGAAACCAATTAAAGGAATATGTTATTTTACTTTCCCAAAAATTATGAAGAATTAGCACCGGAACATGCGAAAACTAATTTTATAATAATGATTGATGATATTGCTTGTGAAATGCAAAACAACATTCATGCACAATTTTGTATGGCACGTCATAAATATGTTTATAGTTTGTATCTATATCAAACATATATTCGAATATCTAAATATTGTATTTAATAAGTAATAATGAAAATATGATTATAATATTTAAGGGCGATGAATTGATGCTGAAAGGGATTAATTTTTGTATTCTAATGTAAAGTAATAACTAACAGCAAAATATTCTCAGTATAGGGTACAATCATGATCTGATTGAACTGAACTAATTCATCTGCCCGGATTGATCTGAACTGATCTGATCTATCCTCTGATTGATATGATCTGAATTAACTAGTTGAATGAAAGTAAAAAAAAATAGAAAGAAGAACACTAAAAATATACATATAACAAAATTGATTAATTAAATTTAAAACAGTACGTCAAAGAGAAACCATTTTACCCATTACAAAATATTGAAGGACTTGATCTCAAAAACTAAAGTCCATGCTAGTGCTGTAAAGAAAAAATAAAAAATATTTGAGTTGAGAATGATAATAAGAAATTGCTAAACCTTGCTACTCATACACCCAAATCAAACTGAAGTTTTATTCAATTTACAAGAACGCTTTACCGACGATGGTTATGATGATGATGATGATGACGATAATAATGAAAGTAATAGCACATTTCTCAAAACCGGCTACAGCAAAGGTTAATTTTTTCATCAGACTTAACATTGTTGGAAGACGACAATAATTTAGATAAATTATATGATGCGTATAAAGATAAGGAGGAGAATGGATATTGGGAAATTCCTTCGTTAATTACGTTGTGATTAAATCAAAATTCGAAATACAAACTACCTACTAACACCATGACTATTTCACATAACAAATATTCCGTAAATAACCATAGTCTTATAATGGTACTGAATTGAAAATTTATATGAATATATTAATAACAACTAATACTCATAAACGTAGTTTTAATTTAAGCAATCAAGTTGAAGCTACTAAGGCATATATTTTTAAGAAAGTTATTAAAAATTTATTTAGTGATGCAAAAAATTAATCATTGAATGCTTCGCTTCTCCTATTGGTAGTTTTGGAATTAAATTCAAATAAACCGAACTATATATTTTTGCAGTTAGTTAATCGCTTACAACTTTTAATTTCATCACAGTCAGCCGGACAGTAATCAGAATAATGAAATTGTTTCAATTAGTGAAGAATTAAGAGAAGCCAGCATACTTATATAAATTAAAGAACAAATAAAAAACATAAAACAATGTTTATTGATAAGCTCTTCAACAAAGTATTTCATTTGAGATAATCAGCAGGACCGGGTACCTAATAGACTACGATTTCGGTATGAAGAGAGTTCACCCCAGGGAGAATTCCGAGGGAGCAGCAAACACTTGTTCAAAGGAAGAGGTAAATACTGTGAAAAAGGCTGCTTTGACAGATGCCAATACGTCAACCTTTTTTCTTTTTCTGAAGAACAAGCTTGTTGCTCAAAAGACATAGAAAAGGGAAGCACAAAATGGACCACAACGGTAGTTACATTACGGCCCATTCGGCCCAATAAATACATACCGTTCCTTGTCCTAAAAGATTACTGTTACAAATGAAAGAAATGGCTACAATGCTGTAACGCACATCACTCACATCATACCATTTGAGGCCACAAATAAAAATTCTAGGGGTGAGTACTTTTTAGAATTCATATGTAGTAGTAAGTTAGAATAGTTGAGAGCGCCATCAGAGATAAAGTTATTGTGAGCTATCTTTAACTGGCATGTGTCAAAGGAGGTATCGATGTCGGATGATTGCCATATAAGATTTGATTTGGATGCCCGCATGGAGATATTCCAGAGATATCGTAATCCCAAGATTCGTTTCATATGCACTTAAATGATAATGTGAAATGCTCGGCTGAATCCATAAACACGGTACAAGAGCTTGCGGTTGAAATACGTAATATCTGAACTACCTCAAAAATGCTTTCGAGAAGAACTGTCAGGAGAGACTTAAAAAGTCTCAAACGGACGTTCTCTTGTAGAAATATGTGCACAATACTCTGAGAAATAAAGTAAGGAAACTCTTTAACAAAGCAAAGAGGACAGGTGATTGGAACACCTATAAAAATACTTTTACTGAGTACAATCAAGAGCTTGGAAAATCGAAACTAGCTACCTGGAGGGAGCATTGCGAGAATAACTCAGAAAAAGCTTCGCCTTCAGAAAGCCATCCAAAAGAACATTCCAATGGTTTGGGTATCCTTAAGAAACTATATGGAAACTAAGCAAGCTTGCCTGATGAAATATGCTCCCTGCTCCTGGAGATAAAATTTTAGGGTAGCGAGCCTGTGGGCTCGGCTTCAAATCTGATACATGAGCAATCCTTGACTACCAACAGTCGCGAAAGGAGTCTAGTGTTTAATAATAAGTAGGAATCCAACATTTAATAATAAGTTTCAATAAAGAGAGGGTACAACGAGCCATCTCAATGTAGGGTTCTAAAAGTGAAACCTATTACTCCATTTCCTTTCTTGGACATCTCAGGTCAGCAATACGTCAGTCGATGCAATAAAAAATGTATTAATCTGAATGGACATTCCTCCTCTAATCTGCATTAGGATTATAAACATGCTAAAAACCAGAATAATCAATGTTGAGCTACAAGGAGTCGAAATAGTCATAAATACAACTAGGGGCTATCCGCAAGGGGCGGTCCTTTCTCTCCTCCTCTGGACGTTGGTTATTGATGAACGAAACCTAGAGAAGGTAAATGGTCTCCGCTTTAGAACACAAGCTTACGCTGATGAAAAACTAATATATATTGTAGGTTGACATGAGGAGACCATCTGCTCTCTTCTGCAAGAGGCTCTAAGCATAACTAAGGGTACAAGGGAAAAGCACTATACTTAAATCCACTGAAGTCTGCAATTGTTTCATTCACCAACCGAAGAAAAGACAATCTGACTAGACTTTCGTTAGATGGAACAAATTTAGAATATTCCAAAGAGGCGAAATATCTAGGAGTAGTCCTTGACAAAAAGCTTACTGGATCTCACATTTAAATTTCATAACCAAAAAAAACAACAGGGGCATTCTTTCCATGCTAACAGCTTTTCGGTAAAACCAGGGGAATCCTCTATTCAGTTTTGGCTTGGTGGCCCAAGTTAACCGTATCATTTAAAAGGGAGGCCTGTGGTGAATCCATACTCCTTCAGGACATCTCTAGCATGAAAATTGGAGACCTTTGGGGTCATATGAGAGTACTTGATCCCTTTTTGAATGAACCCCTTATAAGGTTTTCTGACGATATGTTGAGAAAAATATTATTCACGACACTCTATAAGGTTCACATCCCTGCAAGAGATAGGTTTGAGGAAAATATGACCAATATTCTATAGGGTGTCTAGGTATAGTATATTGATGGGTCCAAATTGGAAAACGGTAGTACAGGAGCCGGCATAATGGGATCATTGTTCTAGAAAGTGATCTCTCAGGATAAGACTCCCACAATATTTCAAGCCGAAGTTTTTGCCATCGAAGCATGTATCCGAGAATGACTTCATTGAAGCCTAAACGGCAAGCTTGTATACATCATGTCAGACAGTCAGGGTGCCCTTAAGGCACTGTGACCGTACTACTATATGTCCTGAATGGTTGAAGAATATCATAGAATCCTAAATGAAATAAGCAAAGACAACAAAGTCACTCTTTGCTGGGTGCCTGGACATGAAGGACACGCTGGGAATGAACGCGCGGATTGCCTCGCATAAAGGGGGGCAATCCGTCAACTCATTGTCCCTGAGCCGTTCTGCGACATGGCTACGTGCCACTCTGCAGACTTACCCCATGAACTATGTATATCTCTGTTGTCAGACCTATATTGTTATAGGGAATACTGGTATGGTGGGCAGCCACTCAGACACAAAGATTTTTGAAGCTTCTGAGCAAGGTCCAAAGGACAGAGCTTTCTGTGCATTTCTGGTGATTAAAGGATTACCCCAACTAAAGCATTAGAAGTGATACTGCCTCTATTAGATCTGGTAGCGAAACAAGTAGCCGCTGCAACAGAGCTAAGGCTGAAATGTGCGGCGTTATAGAATGATCGGCAGACTGGCCACTCGACAATCGTACATACATGGAATTCTTGTATCCAACACATTGGCCACTCTATATTTAATCTCAACTTTGATAGGTACTTCAAGCCACATATTCCATCTAGAAGGGAGTTGCAAACACTCGCAACATGGAGAAGGCTCCCCCCTGAAAATTTTACCGATGAAATGAATTTCTATTCCGACGGAACCAGGCTTGACGAGAGTCGGATTTGGAGTTTTCTCAAATGAGCTGGGACTGGAGCTTGCTTTCCATCTCACCTAGTTTGCAGTGTTTATCAAGCAGAGGTCCTACCTGTAAAGGAGGTAGCCATCTACTTAAGTAGACACTCTGTAACAAGTACCATTATAAATATCTACTCGGATAGCCAGGCGGCCGTCAAATCAATGAACTTGTTGGCACTCAAACCAAAGGTTGCTCAGGACTGCCTGGCAGCCCTAAATAATAGCAGCACTATTTTCAGGGTACGCTTAATCTAGGTTGAGGGGCATGGGGATACAAAGGGGAACTGTAGGAGTGATGAAGTAGCAAGATGCGGTAACAACCTTCCTTTGTGTACGTACTGATGCGAAGTTGTGATACCAAGTGCCTACTGCAAACCGATGTTAAAGGATAGCGTCGTACGTGAGGCCAACTTACTTAACGACTAGGCTAATGTGATCGAAGCTTGATAGGAGAAAATCTAGAGACTTGATTGACCTGTAGATTGAAGATATGTTTAAGGTCGTGGCTTGTATAACTGGTCACATCAGAACATATGCTATGTGAGTGTCCAGTGATCAAAAGTAAAGTACTAAAATTTTTGGGGGAGTTCTTCACAGACACTCCCACATTATAGGAACTTCAAACTTCCAAAAGACGTCAGGTAGGTTAAAAACTACGGCAGGGCACGCATAGGAGTAACCACGGTATACAGTTGCTACATGCTACACCAATCCCAATTACGGATGAGGTTGAGTCGGAATTGGATAGACTTGCTTTAAATTTACGCGGCTATAGTAATTGCTGGTGATTTTCGTGAAAGGGGCTCGGTTCGGACTACGCGAAAGGGACATATCCTCATCGACGCTTGACGTGATCCTCTTGAATACCGACGAGCTGACTTTTGCCAGAGGAGGTGCCAGTTCTACGATAGACATAACGTTCGTGATCTATGCTAACTGGAGAAACCTTGGAAACGGCAGCGGATAAGTCCGACATTGAAAAGGTGGATAATAAACCGCCTTGATGAAGAAGTCCTAGCAATGATGCCTGAGGATTTGCGAACGACGAAAACTAGTTTCCCTGCAGAACCATCAGACCTTCAAGGAAGCTAGGAATGTACTTAAGAAGGCTATTAAGAAGAGCAAGAGCAACAAATTCACTAAACTTAGATTGAGGATGACACTTGGGGAATGGCATACAGACTTGGCATGCGAAAACCTGTCCAATGTTGCATTTGGCGCATAGTAGCACAGCTCTTTCCAGTACAGAACTATAGTCCAAAAGCGCTCCCTCTCTAGGAAACGGAGGAATGCATACCCATTGTTACTATAGATGAGGTGTTGCGGGCAGTTAGCAAATTTGGGGACCAGAAGGCACCTTGCCAAGATGGAACTCCCAACCGAGTGCTCAAAACCGCAGCTGCACTGAACTCAGAACCACCGAGGAAAATGTACGACGCCTGATTGATAGAGGGTATTTTCCCAAAGCGATGGAAGAGGCAACGACGCTGAAAGCCAACAAACTAACAGATGACCCTTCAGTGTGCCGCCCACTCTGCATGTTTGATAATGCAGGAAAAATTCTGTAGTGGATAATCTGTGAAAGGATTGATGAGGCCATCACAAAATTTGGAGGGCTCGAAAAATGCCAATATGGCTTCCGGAAGGCGAGATACACCGTAGACGCCATCAAGGAACCATAAAACAATCCAGGGGAAACGATGGAGGGATGGGACAAAGAAGCATTGCCTTGTGGTCTCCATAGATATCAAAAAAAAATTCAACTCAGCTAGCTGGGAACGCAGAGCCAGGGCGCTAGCAGAGTTTGGGGTACCCATCTACCTGAGGGGAATTTGCTAGCTATTTCAGCGACAGGATCGTGCTCTACGAGTCCAAAAAAGTGTGGGCTCGCACAAAATTATAGGAGGAGTCCCTCAGGGATCGGTTACTCTGGAATGCTATGTACGACGGCATGCTCCGAATACAGATCCCAGATGGTGTCAAAATCATCGGATACGCGGACGATATAACATTGGCAATGACAGCAAAATACTTAGAGAAAATAGTAACAGAGGCCAACCGGTTTGTGGCTACCATCGGAAGATGGCTAGCAAACGTTGGACCTAACTTGGCTGAACACAAGACCGAGCCAATCCTGGTTTCGATCCGCAGGGTATTGGAGTTAGTGAAAATAAGTGTTGGTAGATGTACCATAACCACGATTGCACACCTCAAGTACTTAGGCGTGCGGCTTACTTTCAATGAATATCTGCGGCGCGTGTGAGATGAGGCAGCAGACACATTCGCTCTCCTTCATAGAATAATGCCCAATATGGGAGGATCCACACAGCGGAAAAGCGACTGATCGCTGGGGTTGTCAGATCCATTATTCTCTGTGGGGCGAAAATGGGGATGTGAAGGCTTACATAAGCACCATTGATGTGGCATACAGTGGAAGTGGCACAGATGGCACCTTGGTGGTTGCCTGACTCCATGACTCCAGTATACCTGCTGTTGAAAGAGGCGATGAACCCCTACCACGGCATAGGGACACACGCGGCAAGTGTAGCAGAACACTTGGCAATTGTGAAGCGGAGGACCCTTCTGGAGTGGAAAGCCCAGTGGATCACATCTTCAAAAGGCCGCTGGACAAGAGGATTGATCCCCAATATGCAGCAATGGGTAAGCAGGTCACATGGTGAGCTGAATTACGACGTCACACAACTGCTGAAATTCCATGAATATTTCTGGCATAGCTGCACAGATTCCCCTAATGTACAAACTTTGGAGGTATAGAAATAGAAGATGCTAAGCATGTCTTCTTCTATTGCCCCCGGTATAAAAGTGCTAGAGAGACACTGCAAGGAATGTGTGTAGAGCCCGTGATGCCCGAGACTGGAGAAATGGGCCATTATCAAAGACCTGCGCCACCTGGAGTGGCGACGACGGTTAATGGAAAACAGGTTGGAGTGGTCCGTATATATACTACCCCTCCCCCGGAGAAGTATTACCTTGCGGTTGTCCTGCGGGGTGAGGCTACTTGGATTTTATTGATTAAGAATGTCACACTTCTTGGGGCGCAATGCGAGCAGTGTCTCTTTGAAGATTTCCATCTCCGATCCAATATTGGAAAAAGAACGTTCCGAAAGCCTAAGGTTAGAGTAAAAAATAGGGCTTAGCACAAAAGGCTTATGAGCCGCGGTGCTGGTACTCCCTGAAACATTAAATCTTAATCTTATCGATTTCAATAAAATCCTATACACGATATTTGCACGTTTCCGAGAGTAACAGTGAATACTGTACAACCCAACCATTAATTACTTCAACATCATTATGTCATACTTTTCAAAATATATATTTGCCAACATCTTCAGTTGATCTGTTGATGACTCCACATTAAACAATAGTTCTTTTATTTCATTCCATGTAGGATTGTATGAGTAGGTAATAAATATATCTGAGCGGACATATCCTCGAACATATGTCATTGCATCTTGCGTGTATTTAGTAGCATAGTAATTCATATCACTAACTTTATTTTTCGTTTCTCCATTTGTTTGTCGATTTCTCAATTTGATGGTGAAATTAGATATCTTCTCATTGCCAAAATAAAATTGCATATTGGAATCCTTCCCC
This sequence comes from Clusia tigrina, assembly GCA_920105625.2. Classification (NCBI taxonomy): domain Eukaryota; kingdom Metazoa; phylum Arthropoda; class Insecta; order Diptera; family Clusiidae; genus Clusia; species Clusia tigrina. Next base: position 148,837,774 of record OV050031.1, on the reverse strand, counting down.
CCTTTCTTTATGCCAAATTGGCAAGGCCCCCATTATCCGGCAAACGAGAGTTTGAAAATCTCCGGAGACCCAATTACTCAACCGATGGATTTAGGCTTGAGTGACGGTCGTATTACTGAGTCCGCTGAAATCCCAGTGATGGGTATAGGCTCGGACGAAAGTAAAGCTACTGCTGTTCTGGTCACTCTTTACAGACGGGCCATGACCACATCAGAAAACCTTGAACACGGACGATGAAGGAATCATTCTGGTTCTCTCTTGGAGTGACCGCGGATGTACAGCACATATGTGGATGATCTAGCCATGATCGCCGGAAGTGTGTCCTGCGGATGCCCCAGTGGATTTCTGAATTCTGAACACTTTTTTTTCAATTCGTTTTTAAGAATGTTTAAGTAGCACTACTTCGTCATGATATCGGTGAAAATTCTTAATTCACTAACGCCTTCCATTGAAATTCATTCCCATACCATCACCGACAACTTTCCAAACTCCCTAGTGGGGATCATATTCTTCTGCTGCAGTGCTGTTTGCGGTTTCCGCCAAACTTTATTGGATCCATCCTGATAGTTTTTAATTCATCGGGGAAAGTTACATCTCTCCAGTACTCCATTGACTTAGAAACGTTTGCAATAGCAAAATTCATCCTCTTTTGAATATGCATTGAAGAGAACAACGGCTTTTGACGAACTATTTTGGTGGAGTTTTTATGGGTTTTCAGCACTTTTCACCAATTTCCCGACGAAGAAGTGTTACTTAAACAATTTTCAAACGAATTGAAAAAAAGTGTTCAGAATTCTGGCTTCACTGGCCCCCAAAACCCCGAAAAGTTAAAATTCAAAGTGTGTCAGGACAATGACCCTAAGCACAAATCGCTCTTGTGTAGGACCTGGATGATATATAATTCCATACATACAATCATAGACACCCCTGCGCAAAACCCGGATATGAACCTAACGAAAATTTATGGGCATACCTTATAAAAACAGCTGCAAATCGGGTTCCAACTAATAATAACGCTTCTAATAAGATTTAGGAGGAAGGAATACGAAAAGGTGCCCGAATAACACGATATACAAAAACTGATTGCGTCTATGTCAAAAAGGTTGTAAGCTGTTATTTATTCTATTGATAGTCACATTTAGTATTCAATTATTTACTATTAGTTTAATAGCTCTCGATCACTCCGGTTTTTCAATACCCAATGACAAGGCAATATTTCTTATTGACTGTTAACGAACTTCCTTTCCAATTCCTTTATTTTTATTTGTATTTTTTTTTTAATGGATGGAAATCTTCTTGAGATATTGAGGGACTCCCCTTAGTTAGTCGGATAAGCAACCGATATTATTCAAACTGACTTTAGTAATGCATTTGATGTGGAAAACCATAGACTTCTCTCCTTAATTTTTCTAGGTATGGTTTGCCACCATGGCTTTTAAAATGGGTATCTTCATATTTGTAACAACGTACCCAACAGGTGATTTCTGAGACATAATAAAAATGATAGGTAAAAAAAAATTGCCTTTCATTGAAAGATCTCTGATGAGGACAAGTGGCGTGTCCGAAATATCTATAAGATCTGCCAAAATATTTCAATAATTCTTCTTCTTCTGAAAACAATTTCGCCACACATACACAATTGCAACTACTGTGTGCAACTTCCCTTGTGAATAAATTCGTTGAGAAATAATAATACTGACTTAATCACATTATATATATATATTTATATTAAAAGTCTTTATATCAACTGAAACATCAATATTTGATGAAATTGTTGAAACCAATTAAAGGAATATGTTATTTTACTTTCCCAAAAATTATGAAGAATTAGCACCGGAACATGCGAAAACTAATTTTATAATAATGATTGATGATATTGCTTGTGAAATGCAAAACAACATTCATGCACAATTTTGTATGGCACGTCATAAATATGTTTATAGTTTGTATCTATATCAAACATATATTCGAATATCTAAATATTGTATTTAATAAGTAATAATGAAAATATGATTATAATATTTAAGGGCGATGAATTGATGCTGAAAGGGATTAATTTTTGTATTCTAATGTAAAGTAATAACTAACAGCAAAATATTCTCAGTATAGGGTACAATCATGATCTGATTGAACTGAACTAATTCATCTGCCCGGATTGATCTGAACTGATCTGATCTATCCTCTGATTGATATGATCTGAATTAACTAGTTGAATGAAAGTAAAAAAAAATAGAAAGAAGAACACTAAAAATATACATATAACAAAATTGATTAATTAAATTTAAAACAGTACGTCAAAGAGAAACCATTTTACCCATTACAAAATATTGAAGGACTTGATCTCAAAAACTAAAGTCCATGCTAGTGCTGTAAAGAAAAAATAAAAAATATTTGAGTTGAGAATGATAATAAGAAATTGCTAAACCTTGCTACTCATACACCCAAATCAAACTGAAGTTTTATTCAATTTACAAGAACGCTTTACCGACGATGGTTATGATGATGATGATGATGACGATAATAATGAAAGTAATAGCACATTTCTCAAAACCGGCTACAGCAAAGGTTAATTTTTTCATCAGACTTAACATTGTTGGAAGACGACAATAATTTAGATAAATTATATGATGCGTATAAAGATAAGGAGGAGAATGGATATTGGGAAATTCCTTCGTTAATTACGTTGTGATTAAATCAAAATTCGAAATACAAACTACCTACTAACACCATGACTATTTCACATAACAAATATTCCGTAAATAACCATAGTCTTATAATGGTACTGAATTGAAAATTTATATGAATATATTAATAACAACTAATACTCATAAACGTAGTTTTAATTTAAGCAATCAAGTTGAAGCTACTAAGGCATATATTTTTAAGAAAGTTATTAAAAATTTATTTAGTGATGCAAAAAATTAATCATTGAATGCTTCGCTTCTCCTATTGGTAGTTTTGGAATTAAATTCAAATAAACCGAACTATATATTTTTGCAGTTAGTTAATCGCTTACAACTTTTAATTTCATCACAGTCAGCCGGACAGTAATCAGAATAATGAAATTGTTTCAATTAGTGAAGAATTAAGAGAAGCCAGCATACTTATATAAATTAAAGAACAAATAAAAAACATAAAACAATGTTTATTGATAAGCTCTTCAACAAAGTATTTCATTTGAGATAATCAGCAGGACCGGGTACCTAATAGACTACGATTTCGGTATGAAGAGAGTTCACCCCAGGGAGAATTCCGAGGGAGCAGCAAACACTTGTTCAAAGGAAGAGGTAAATACTGTGAAAAAGGCTGCTTTGACAGATGCCAATACGTCAACCTTTTTTCTTTTTCTGAAGAACAAGCTTGTTGCTCAAAAGACATAGAAAAGGGAAGCACAAAATGGACCACAACGGTAGTTACATTACGGCCCATTCGGCCCAATAAATACATACCGTTCCTTGTCCTAAAAGATTACTGTTACAAATGAAAGAAATGGCTACAATGCTGTAACGCACATCACTCACATCATACCATTTGAGGCCACAAATAAAAATTCTAGGGGTGAGTACTTTTTAGAATTCATATGTAGTAGTAAGTTAGAATAGTTGAGAGCGCCATCAGAGATAAAGTTATTGTGAGCTATCTTTAACTGGCATGTGTCAAAGGAGGTATCGATGTCGGATGATTGCCATATAAGATTTGATTTGGATGCCCGCATGGAGATATTCCAGAGATATCGTAATCCCAAGATTCGTTTCATATGCACTTAAATGATAATGTGAAATGCTCGGCTGAATCCATAAACACGGTACAAGAGCTTGCGGTTGAAATACGTAATATCTGAACTACCTCAAAAATGCTTTCGAGAAGAACTGTCAGGAGAGACTTAAAAAGTCTCAAACGGACGTTCTCTTGTAGAAATATGTGCACAATACTCTGAGAAATAAAGTAAGGAAACTCTTTAACAAAGCAAAGAGGACAGGTGATTGGAACACCTATAAAAATACTTTTACTGAGTACAATCAAGAGCTTGGAAAATCGAAACTAGCTACCTGGAGGGAGCATTGCGAGAATAACTCAGAAAAAGCTTCGCCTTCAGAAAGCCATCCAAAAGAACATTCCAATGGTTTGGGTATCCTTAAGAAACTATATGGAAACTAAGCAAGCTTGCCTGATGAAATATGCTCCCTGCTCCTGGAGATAAAATTTTAGGGTAGCGAGCCTGTGGGCTCGGCTTCAAATCTGATACATGAGCAATCCTTGACTACCAACAGTCGCGAAAGGAGTCTAGTGTTTAATAATAAGTAGGAATCCAACATTTAATAATAAGTTTCAATAAAGAGAGGGTACAACGAGCCATCTCAATGTAGGGTTCTAAAAGTGAAACCTATTACTCCATTTCCTTTCTTGGACATCTCAGGTCAGCAATACGTCAGTCGATGCAATAAAAAATGTATTAATCTGAATGGACATTCCTCCTCTAATCTGCATTAGGATTATAAACATGCTAAAAACCAGAATAATCAATGTTGAGCTACAAGGAGTCGAAATAGTCATAAATACAACTAGGGGCTATCCGCAAGGGGCGGTCCTTTCTCTCCTCCTCTGGACGTTGGTTATTGATGAACGAAACCTAGAGAAGGTAAATGGTCTCCGCTTTAGAACACAAGCTTACGCTGATGAAAAACTAATATATATTGTAGGTTGACATGAGGAGACCATCTGCTCTCTTCTGCAAGAGGCTCTAAGCATAACTAAGGGTACAAGGGAAAAGCACTATACTTAAATCCACTGAAGTCTGCAATTGTTTCATTCACCAACCGAAGAAAAGACAATCTGACTAGACTTTCGTTAGATGGAACAAATTTAGAATATTCCAAAGAGGCGAAATATCTAGGAGTAGTCCTTGACAAAAAGCTTACTGGATCTCACATTTAAATTTCATAACCAAAAAAAACAACAGGGGCATTCTTTCCATGCTAACAGCTTTTCGGTAAAACCAGGGGAATCCTCTATTCAGTTTTGGCTTGGTGGCCCAAGTTAACCGTATCATTTAAAAGGGAGGCCTGTGGTGAATCCATACTCCTTCAGGACATCTCTAGCATGAAAATTGGAGACCTTTGGGGTCATATGAGAGTACTTGATCCCTTTTTGAATGAACCCCTTATAAGGTTTTCTGACGATATGTTGAGAAAAATATTATTCACGACACTCTATAAGGTTCACATCCCTGCAAGAGATAGGTTTGAGGAAAATATGACCAATATTCTATAGGGTGTCTAGGTATAGTATATTGATGGGTCCAAATTGGAAAACGGTAGTACAGGAGCCGGCATAATGGGATCATTGTTCTAGAAAGTGATCTCTCAGGATAAGACTCCCACAATATTTCAAGCCGAAGTTTTTGCCATCGAAGCATGTATCCGAGAATGACTTCATTGAAGCCTAAACGGCAAGCTTGTATACATCATGTCAGACAGTCAGGGTGCCCTTAAGGCACTGTGACCGTACTACTATATGTCCTGAATGGTTGAAGAATATCATAGAATCCTAAATGAAATAAGCAAAGACAACAAAGTCACTCTTTGCTGGGTGCCTGGACATGAAGGACACGCTGGGAATGAACGCGCGGATTGCCTCGCATAAAGGGGGGCAATCCGTCAACTCATTGTCCCTGAGCCGTTCTGCGACATGGCTACGTGCCACTCTGCAGACTTACCCCATGAACTATGTATATCTCTGTTGTCAGACCTATATTGTTATAGGGAATACTGGTATGGTGGGCAGCCACTCAGACACAAAGATTTTTGAAGCTTCTGAGCAAGGTCCAAAGGACAGAGCTTTCTGTGCATTTCTGGTGATTAAAGGATTACCCCAACTAAAGCATTAGAAGTGATACTGCCTCTATTAGATCTGGTAGCGAAACAAGTAGCCGCTGCAACAGAGCTAAGGCTGAAATGTGCGGCGTTATAGAATGATCGGCAGACTGGCCACTCGACAATCGTACATACATGGAATTCTTGTATCCAACACATTGGCCACTCTATATTTAATCTCAACTTTGATAGGTACTTCAAGCCACATATTCCATCTAGAAGGGAGTTGCAAACACTCGCAACATGGAGAAGGCTCCCCCCTGAAAATTTTACCGATGAAATGAATTTCTATTCCGACGGAACCAGGCTTGACGAGAGTCGGATTTGGAGTTTTCTCAAATGAGCTGGGACTGGAGCTTGCTTTCCATCTCACCTAGTTTGCAGTGTTTATCAAGCAGAGGTCCTACCTGTAAAGGAGGTAGCCATCTACTTAAGTAGACACTCTGTAACAAGTACCATTATAAATATCTACTCGGATAGCCAGGCGGCCGTCAAATCAATGAACTTGTTGGCACTCAAACCAAAGGTTGCTCAGGACTGCCTGGCAGCCCTAAATAATAGCAGCACTATTTTCAGGGTACGCTTAATCTAGGTTGAGGGGCATGGGGATACAAAGGGGAACTGTAGGAGTGATGAAGTAGCAAGATGCGGTAACAACCTTCCTTTGTGTACGTACTGATGCGAAGTTGTGATACCAAGTGCCTACTGCAAACCGATGTTAAAGGATAGCGTCGTACGTGAGGCCAACTTACTTAACGACTAGGCTAATGTGATCGAAGCTTGATAGGAGAAAATCTAGAGACTTGATTGACCTGTAGATTGAAGATATGTTTAAGGTCGTGGCTTGTATAACTGGTCACATCAGAACATATGCTATGTGAGTGTCCAGTGATCAAAAGTAAAGTACTAAAATTTTTGGGGGAGTTCTTCACAGACACTCCCACATTATAGGAACTTCAAACTTCCAAAAGACGTCAGGTAGGTTAAAAACTACGGCAGGGCACGCATAGGAGTAACCACGGTATACAGTTGCTACATGCTACACCAATCCCAATTACGGATGAGGTTGAGTCGGAATTGGATAGACTTGCTTTAAATTTACGCGGCTATAGTAATTGCTGGTGATTTTCGTGAAAGGGGCTCGGTTCGGACTACGCGAAAGGGACATATCCTCATCGACGCTTGACGTGATCCTCTTGAATACCGACGAGCTGACTTTTGCCAGAGGAGGTGCCAGTTCTACGATAGACATAACGTTCGTGATCTATGCTAACTGGAGAAACCTTGGAAACGGCAGCGGATAAGTCCGACATTGAAAAGGTGGATAATAAACCGCCTTGATGAAGAAGTCCTAGCAATGATGCCTGAGGATTTGCGAACGACGAAAACTAGTTTCCCTGCAGAACCATCAGACCTTCAAGGAAGCTAGGAATGTACTTAAGAAGGCTATTAAGAAGAGCAAGAGCAACAAATTCACTAAACTTAGATTGAGGATGACACTTGGGGAATGGCATACAGACTTGGCATGCGAAAACCTGTCCAATGTTGCATTTGGCGCATAGTAGCACAGCTCTTTCCAGTACAGAACTATAGTCCAAAAGCGCTCCCTCTCTAGGAAACGGAGGAATGCATACCCATTGTTACTATAGATGAGGTGTTGCGGGCAGTTAGCAAATTTGGGGACCAGAAGGCACCTTGCCAAGATGGAACTCCCAACCGAGTGCTCAAAACCGCAGCTGCACTGAACTCAGAACCACCGAGGAAAATGTACGACGCCTGATTGATAGAGGGTATTTTCCCAAAGCGATGGAAGAGGCAACGACGCTGAAAGCCAACAAACTAACAGATGACCCTTCAGTGTGCCGCCCACTCTGCATGTTTGATAATGCAGGAAAAATTCTGTAGTGGATAATCTGTGAAAGGATTGATGAGGCCATCACAAAATTTGGAGGGCTCGAAAAATGCCAATATGGCTTCCGGAAGGCGAGATACACCGTAGACGCCATCAAGGAACCATAAAACAATCCAGGGGAAACGATGGAGGGATGGGACAAAGAAGCATTGCCTTGTGGTCTCCATAGATATCAAAAAAAAATTCAACTCAGCTAGCTGGGAACGCAGAGCCAGGGCGCTAGCAGAGTTTGGGGTACCCATCTACCTGAGGGGAATTTGCTAGCTATTTCAGCGACAGGATCGTGCTCTACGAGTCCAAAAAAGTGTGGGCTCGCACAAAATTATAGGAGGAGTCCCTCAGGGATCGGTTACTCTGGAATGCTATGTACGACGGCATGCTCCGAATACAGATCCCAGATGGTGTCAAAATCATCGGATACGCGGACGATATAACATTGGCAATGACAGCAAAATACTTAGAGAAAATAGTAACAGAGGCCAACCGGTTTGTGGCTACCATCGGAAGATGGCTAGCAAACGTTGGACCTAACTTGGCTGAACACAAGACCGAGCCAATCCTGGTTTCGATCCGCAGGGTATTGGAGTTAGTGAAAATAAGTGTTGGTAGATGTACCATAACCACGATTGCACACCTCAAGTACTTAGGCGTGCGGCTTACTTTCAATGAATATCTGCGGCGCGTGTGAGATGAGGCAGCAGACACATTCGCTCTCCTTCATAGAATAATGCCCAATATGGGAGGATCCACACAGCGGAAAAGCGACTGATCGCTGGGGTTGTCAGATCCATTATTCTCTGTGGGGCGAAAATGGGGATGTGAAGGCTTACATAAGCACCATTGATGTGGCATACAGTGGAAGTGGCACAGATGGCACCTTGGTGGTTGCCTGACTCCATGACTCCAGTATACCTGCTGTTGAAAGAGGCGATGAACCCCTACCACGGCATAGGGACACACGCGGCAAGTGTAGCAGAACACTTGGCAATTGTGAAGCGGAGGACCCTTCTGGAGTGGAAAGCCCAGTGGATCACATCTTCAAAAGGCCGCTGGACAAGAGGATTGATCCCCAATATGCAGCAATGGGTAAGCAGGTCACATGGTGAGCTGAATTACGACGTCACACAACTGCTGAAATTCCATGAATATTTCTGGCATAGCTGCACAGATTCCCCTAATGTACAAACTTTGGAGGTATAGAAATAGAAGATGCTAAGCATGTCTTCTTCTATTGCCCCCGGTATAAAAGTGCTAGAGAGACACTGCAAGGAATGTGTGTAGAGCCCGTGATGCCCGAGACTGGAGAAATGGGCCATTATCAAAGACCTGCGCCACCTGGAGTGGCGACGACGGTTAATGGAAAACAGGTTGGAGTGGTCCGTATATATACTACCCCTCCCCCGGAGAAGTATTACCTTGCGGTTGTCCTGCGGGGTGAGGCTACTTGGATTTTATTGATTAAGAATGTCACACTTCTTGGGGCGCAATGCGAGCAGTGTCTCTTTGAAGATTTCCATCTCCGATCCAATATTGGAAAAAGAACGTTCCGAAAGCCTAAGGTTAGAGTAAAAAATAGGGCTTAGCACAAAAGGCTTATGAGCCGCGGTGCTGGTACTCCCTGAAACATTAAATCTTAATCTTATCGATTTCAATAAAATCCTATACACGATATTTGCACGTTTCCGAGAGTAACAGTGAATACTGTACAACCCAACCATTAATTACTTCAACATCATTATGTCATACTTTTCAAAATATATATTTGCCAACATCTTCAGTTGATCTGTTGATGACTCCACATTAAACAATAGTTCTTTTATTTCATTCCATGTAGGATTGTATGAGTAGGTAATAAATATATCTGAGCGGACATATCCTCGAACATATGTCATTGCATCTTGCGTGTATTTAGTAGCATAGTAATTCATATCACTAACTTTATTTTTCGTTTCTCCATTTGTTTGTCGATTTCTCAATTTGATGGTGAAATTAGATATCTTCTCATTGCCAAAATAAAATTGCATATTGGAATCCTTCCCCCCTTTCTTTATGCCAAATTGGCAAGGCCCCCATTATCCGGCAAACGAGAGTTTGAAAATCTCCGGAGACCCAATTACTCAACCGATGGATTTAGGCTTGAGTGACGGTCGTATTACTGAGTCCGCTGAAATCCCAGTGATGGGTATAGGCTCGGACGAAAGTAAAGCTACTGCTGTTCTGGTCACTCTTTACAGACGGGCCATGACCACATCAGAAAACCTTGAACACGGACGATGAAGGAATCATTCTGGTTCTCTCTTGGAGTGACCGCGGATGTACAGCACATATGTGGATGATCTAGCCATGATCGCCGGAAGTGTGTCCTGCGGATGCCCCAGTGGAGTAAGGGTATGAAAAGGGTGTCTCTTCCTACGAAGGAAAATATCTGAAGAGCAAACGGAGGAAGGGCTACAAGAACTTTAATCTCGTGACTCGGACTCTCTTACACCAAGAAACAAAGCTGTGAGGACGACGCATATTTTCAATTCTCGGTTGTATGCATCGCGCTATCCTGCTGGTAAGACCGTCATTGAGATGATTAAGGGAATAATTAGGTCAGAAGAACAGTCTGCAAATGACAAAAAAGCTTCTACTAGTTCCAATTTGGAAAAGGCGGGGAGTCGGTAATAACCACAAAATTTGCAGTAACAAAGTCTGATAGACAGGTTGCGGGGGCTTCGAAGAGCAGAGCAAAGCAAAAAGTTATCTAGGTGTGGGTCATGTAAGAATAAACTTACCTGGGAAGGATGGCAGCAGCGGGTTAGACGATTGTGCAACTTAATTTGGGCAACTCCAAATCAGCAATCGAAGACTTGCTTGATGTGGCTTTAAAATTGGAACCCTGATTCGCGAGAGGAAGGATTCATAGATTGGCACCACGTCCATATAAGCTCATCTCTCCCAAAAGAGACAGTAAGCTGAGATCCTGTATATTGGCAAAACGTAATTTAAAACTTTTTCTTCTATCTGATTACAGCACAGAGAATTTAAAGGTAGTAAAGTGTGACCAGGGGGGACCAAAACTAATCCTCTCATCAGCATACCTGCCATACGATGAAAACGAGCCATCAAGCCAAGCCTTCAAAAAGCTCACATAATGGGTGAGCTGCAAGGGGATGAAAATTTTGATCGGTTGGGATGAGAAAGCGCACCACACTATCTAGGGCAGCAGCGCAATCAACAGCAGAGTTCAGTCTCTCTTTGAAAATTTATTATCAACTAGCCTTATTGTAAGTAATAGTGGTAGCCCCTTACCTTCTTCAATAAAAGTAGGGAACAGGTCATAGATACTATAGTTATAGATAACTATAGTGAAAAATACAGAGTGAGTAAGGGATTGGCAGATAGCTACCAAATATCCTTTTTCAGACAAATAAGGGATTCCTTTCAACCTTAACTTAAAGAAGATGATAAAATTTCCTACGAGATCCCGGCTTCAACTAACTGGCAAAAATTTGAGAATCAGATAGAAGAACTAGTTACTCCAACCTCGGAGTAACCACTCAATTCTTCAGACATAGAATTGCAAGTTACCGAACTAACAAACAAGCTAAACAAAGGGTTCGAAAAGTCATGCCCATAAGACGCTCTCGGAAAAACAACTACAAACCGCGGTGGAGACCGAGTCTTATTGAGCTAAGAAGGAAAACTAAAAGTCTTTCATATCTGGCAAAAAGAAAAAGAGAAAGTACTGAATAAGACGCTTATCGTCAAAGCTTTAATACTTTTAAGAAGGAAACTAGGAAGGCTAAGAATGTTTCATGATCTAATTTATGTGAAAGTTTTGAGAGTACTAGTGAAGTCGCAAGCTTTCAGAAAATTCTATCCAAAGACCCAATTACACCTGTTCTTCTTGGAAGGGCTGATGGAACATTTGCGGAGAGGAGCGTAGAATCCTTGGAACTCTAAATGACGACACACTTTCCAATATGCAGTTTCCAGTCGAGCACAAACAGAATCCAGACTAGTGATCTCATAAAGGAATTAACGGGGGAAACCAAAATTTTGTTGGCGGTACAATAATTCAAGCCGCTGGAATCAGCGGGAGCAGATTGTGTTTTTCCAGTAATGTTGCAAAAATATATTTCCACTCATACTACAAGGATTAGCAAGCATATTCAGGGAATGGTGTACAACGGATGATATCCCCAATGGAGGGAGGGAGAAAAGGGTCGTTTTCATCCCCTAGACGGATAAAACGAATCACATCTCATCAAAGGAATATAGGCCAATCAGTTTTTTGTCATTTCTGTTAGAAACACTAGAAAGCCGTATTAGTATTCACATAGAAAACACATCAATAAGCAATACTTTAGCGGAGGAATACACACCTATCTTAAAGCTAGATCAATGGAGACTACTCTGCATGAAGCGGTTAGGTACATTGAAACAGGTTTAGATGTGAAAGAATATATTTTTGGCACCTTCCTAGATGTTGAGGGTACCTTCAACAATGTTGATCTTAAATCAATAAGTTCTGCACTGCATCGTTTTGGGGCGGATGACAAGATGGTTCAGTAGATCTACAATATGTTCTAACATAGAATCGTCAGCTCATCTCTGGGTATTTCAACTATTAGGCACTTACAAGAGGAATTCTACAGGGCGGTGTTTTATCACCGAGTCTGTAGGACCTTGCTACTAACGAAATTCCCACCAGGTTAGAAAGAGCTGGGATAAAAGTAGTTGCTTAGGCTGATGAATTTGTAATCATTATGAAAGAAAATTTATTCCCGCAATCAGTGAACTGATGAACTCTCCACTGCATAATTTGGAAGGCTGGGTAAATCGTAATAGTCTTGGAGTTAATCCTGATAAGACGGATCTACTTTTGTTTACTAGAAAACACAAGATACCAGTGTTCAATCGATAGGCAGTACAACATCTGGTTAAGGAGGCGAAATACTTGGATGTCATCCTCGACTCCAAGCTTTGCTGGAAGAGAAACGTGGAAGAGAGGTGTAAGAAGGCTCTATATGTGGTTTTTACACGCAACAAAACCTTTGGGAACCATGGGGAGCAAAACCATACATCGTACACTGGATGCACACGGCGGCTGTAAGACGTATTCTATCATACGGGGCGCTGGTACAGTGGGGAGCAACGAATACTAGGTGATTAATAAAGCACGTTCTGCCTTCTTCTTTGGTGCTTGAGGTGTAGATCGACCAACCGCTTCTCGTTTTTATGCCATAATTAATTTTATTGTGAAATTATATATTTGTGACAAATTTAAAAATTCGGATTGAATTGCAGTTTTCAGACTAAAATTTAAATTTATCTTTTCATATATTTTCTTTTAAAGTCAGTAATATAAAACTCTAGTTTAGACATTTTTTTAAAAAGTGTTTGTACACACAATATTTAAATATTTTCCACTTGGTGCAGATTACTAAATATAACACCATTCTGACAGCAAAGCAAACATATCTGTAAATATAAGTCCAGTTGGTGAAGTAGTTTATGATATATGAATATTTTGTTAAGCGCCACCACGTTATGTTTTTACAATAATTACAGAAATCTTACTGCCATCGTAATAAAAATATCCTTCAAATTTAAAGTCGACCGGTCCCGCAGTTTCCGGGTTTAAACGGGCCATACACACTCTAAATTTTTATATACATACTCTTATAAATAATATTTATAAATTTTTTAATCACATCTATAAATATATATAAATAAGATAATATCTTCCTATATCTATCTATATATATATATATATATATATATATATATATATATATATATATATATATATATATATATATATATATATATATATATATATATATATATATATATATATATATATATATATATATATATATATATATATATATATATATATATATATATATATATATATATATACATATATATATATATATATATATATATATATATATATATATATATATAAATGAATGATTATTTGTTAGTGACGCTAAGGCTCGAGAACGGCTGGACCAATATTGATGGAATTTTCAGAGGTTGTTCGTTGTGGATCTGGGAAGGTGAAGGTCAGTGCAATGAACTTTTACGCGTATCGATTGATGATTCGCGAAGGAATTGACAACCATCTCTTGAGATATCGCCGATTAATTCAACAGTATGCAGTTGATGTGTACGTGACGCTTCAATCAGACCAAGCTTCGATCTGAAGAGTATATTCACTTGCGAGATGCGGTCAATAGCGATGAAGATGTGACAAACCTTGGACGATTTTGCCATCAACATACATTGACAGCCCAAGGCAAATGCACGAATACTCGCAGGATGCGATGACATACGTGCGGAATTATGGACGGCCGGATTTGTTTGTTACATTCACTTGCAATCCAAAATGCCCACAGATAACGGAATTATTGAATCGCGGTCAATCAGCAAGCGATCGTCACGATGTCACAGCACGAGTTTTCAAACAACAGATACGATATTTGATGGACTTTATCGTGAAGCAACGTATATATGGTGCTGTTAGATGCTGGATGTACTCTGTTGAGTGGCAAAAAAGAGGTTTGCCGCACGCACACATTATTCTTTGGATGGTGGACAAGATTACACCAGATCAAATTGATGACATGATTTCTGCGGAAATTCCTGATCCAGAGATAGATCCAGAATTATACGAAGTGGTGAAATACAATATGGTTCATGGACCTTGCAGACACTACAATCCCACTTCGGTTTGTATGTCTGACAATAAATGCACGAAACACTATCCACGTGCTTTTCTTTCGGAAACGCAAACTGGAAATGATGGATATCCACTCTATCGGTGTCGTTCATCAGACAACAATGGCAGAACATACAGCATTCAATTTAGAGGAGTGAATATCGAAGTTGACAACACATGGATCGTACCATATTCGCCAATATTGTCTAAGACATTCAAAACTCATATCAATGTTGAGTATTGCAGTTGTGTGAAATCGATCAAATACGTTTGCAAATACGTCACCAAAGGAAGCGACATGGCGGTTATTGATCTTGAACGAGATGAGATCAGCAAGTATCAAATGGGTCGATACGTGTGCGAACATCGGACTGAACATTTGAGTTATATTAGGTTCCATCAGAAAAGAGTAGCTACATCTACGTGATGCCATTAAACCAGATGGCAACCAGCGTATAAATCCAAATGACATTGGCCAACTGACAATATTGCCATCTTCATACACTGGTAGCCCAAACATATGTGAGATTATGCACAGGAAGCGATGAGTTGTACTTATGTAAACAAATTTTTTTTCATATATCTTTTTTTCTAAATTTTTATAGAAAATTTAGATACTCTGCTTTCAGCTGCATGCTGAAAAAGTATGCCCATATTATTTAAGTTTATACGTACTTGAGTGTGTCATTCATTCATAAATACATAATGCTGACTCGTACAGAATTACTCAAACTCGCTAATATCCCAAAGAAATATTATATGTAATTTTTATTTTGAATTATTGATTGATTCTTTTATTCCTAATTAGATTGATCCAGTTATCTATTCCTACTTCTTAATCCTATCACCCTATTTTTCTTGTATATATATATATATATATATATATATATATATAAATATAAATATATATATAACTATATATATATATATATATATATATATATATATATATATATATATATATATATATATATATATATATATATATATATATATATATATATATATATATATATATATATATATATATATATATATATATATATATATATATATATATATATATATATATATATAGATTAAATATTACTTGAAAACGACAAAAGAACAAATTATATTCTAAATATTAAAGGGAACAATAATACAATGCAATTGGAAATATATTCATCTGCAGATGACATCTACTTCAATAAAGAAGTGTTGTGAGTAAAAATCAAGCTACCCGCATATAGTTAACTCATAGCACCATCCCCTAAGTTATATTCACGCACATGCACATGCACAACGCTCCCTAAGTTAATTATTATAGCAATGATTATGTAAACCTTTAGGGTGTAACAGATCCGCTTTTGGTTTGGC
The DNA here is from genome assembly GCA_920105625.2 of Clusia tigrina. NCBI lineage: Eukaryota > Metazoa > Arthropoda > Insecta > Diptera > Clusiidae > Clusia > Clusia tigrina. Next base: position 148,821,912 of record OV050031.1, on the reverse strand, counting down.
ATGGAAATGCAGTATCGGCATTTTTGTGGTCAGTCGATTAAGCGATTGACACCAATCCACAATTGCGTAAGTGGTACACCGGTAAAGTGCTTACATAGGCGAGTAAGACGAAATGTAAATAGTAAGTAATGTCTATGATTTTAAGAATAAACGCTCTGATGTTTGAGATTTGAATGGAGGCACAACGTAGTGGTCACAACCACAACATTTTTGCACGGACGAACACTCCAACAGAAGCATTGGATCATTATTTGGATTTAAAAAATTATACCATCACCAGCAGAATCTGATGATAACATAAAAAAATGTGATCCGTATTGAATGTAGTATTGTTACTGGATAATATATAAATGATGCTCCAGCACGTACACTATACGAGGTTACAATTGATGATAAACCCGGGTATAAAATAGAAAAATTCCAGAAAATTTTATATATTTACCAGCAAGCACTAGAGTGATAATTTTGATTTAGGTTGCAATTGGTAATCAATATGAGTCATTTATTAATTTTCATGAAGAAACAATCATACGTAGACTGCATCGAAGAAAACAAAATTTTAAGACATAGAGATGATTATTTATAATAAAAGCATTTTGAAAGGTGTTCCTTCCAACAGTAGCGATTGAGTTATCAACACAAACAAATGAACAAGGTGAACAAAAACGACAAACACAACATCATAATAAACGAAAACAGACGTTGAAAGGAGATTCATTAAGCAATTGTCATGTAACAATAGAAAGTTTTAAAATTGTAGGCTACAAATTGAAAAAATCCGTAATGATAATTGATGTAATATATGATGAGAGTGTCTCGCCGCATCCTAATAATCAGATATCTTCCGCCTGGTACCTGGAGTGCCATGTTGACGACCGCTCTTTATGTTCCTTCGTACGGTACGGTGCAAAAGCCCATTCTCTATGGGTGAGTGCCGGGAAGTGGTCGTTGCAGGCACATGGGGTATGAGTGCGGAAGCCATTTTTATTGGGTTTTATATTTAGCGCGGGGTAGCGGCGGGAGGCAGCTGCTAGACACGTTTCTCTGAAAACAGTCAGTCTTTTGTGGAGCGTTCGTACGCTCAGAGCTAAAATTATTGTTTTCCTCCAGCAAAATTTGAAGTGGTCACTGCATCTAATACCGAGGAGTCTGCGCACAGCCGCTGCAAACCTTGATTTTTTGTTTAATAAACCGTGTGACAGATTGCTTGTTTTGCTTATTTACTTAAAACATATTAAAATTCAAACAAAGTGTAAACAATTTCTCGAATTGGAAATTCTCAGCGCAGACGGAATTTGTAACACCCACTATACATTTTAGTTCTTCGACCCGGATTAGTCTTCTTAACTACGGTAATTTAATTCATCAAAATAACTAATTAGTTAATCAAATCAAAAAATTCAAATATAAATACAAATTATGCGCGTAAATTGCGAGCGTGGTGATATGCTGCCGATAACCCATTACCTGAATGCTTTGTAAGTGTGTTGGGATAACGTTTATCGAACTAGAAGCCAGCATCTCTCCGTGGGTAAGCAACATGCTTGCGCACATACATACCTACGTGTACTGTTGTTGAAATATTCTCTTGTGTGTGTGTGTTTTGCTGAAAATTATGAAAAGTAGGCCAATGGCTTATCTGATTAGCTCTCCATCTGGAGTCTGGTATACGGCCCGGGCATTGAAAGACTCTATTACGGAGGGGTTATTTGTTTCGAATTGCCTCCAAAAGCTCCTTAATCTGCTGGCGCATTCAGTGCATGTCCAGGTGTCCGGGGACAGAAATACTCTTGCTGGCACCGTTACCAAACCTTGACATATCACCATTGGGTCGGTCCTGGTGTTACCTACCCTGACAGGTGAACCGCTCCTTAGCAAGGGAGAGCAATACAGACCGGGAAACCTCAGGTTAGCAGACGCAACCACCTCACACTCTACCCAACTCGATTACCTGATAGGAGGCGACCTTTACCCTCAGGTCTTGCTTGATGGGTTGCACCGCAACATAGTGTTGTCGCTAATTGACTAAGAAACCGTCTTTGGCTGGCTCCTTACAGGACCTTTGCCTGCTGGCAGGCTGTCTGCCTTCACAACTCGCGTCCAAGTATCTGAAGCTACTTCACTCGATTACTTTCTATGGCACTTCTGGGTAATTGGCAACCTCCAAAGATCGGAAGCTCTCCCAATCTGAGTGAGAATGGCTCAACCTGTAACCTCACACGACTTGTTGAGATTCGTTTACAAATTGAGTGCATCAAGTCCAGGCTGGGAAAGAGCCCGGCCGATGAGCAGCACTACGAAGTGGTGGCATGTGACGCTACATCACATGCAGAAGGCTCCACCGCTGTCAGTATCTCCTGTGCCTCATTATTCCTTAACGAATCAGTAATAAAGCCAGACGGTACTATCACTAGGATTAGGGTGGTGTTCAGCCCCTCATAGGTGACTTCCAACACGGTCAGCTTGACTGACGTGTTGCCCAAATTGCCAGTGTTGCAACCAGACCATACTCGGCTAATTATCCAATGGCGTATGTTTCGCTATGTTCTCAAAGGTGACATACAAAAGATGTATCGCCAGATTCTGTTCGAGCCAAAACAAAAGTTTTATTACTTCCGCTTGAAATACTGTTGCAGTCTTACCCGTAGGCAGCGCTTTTTGGAACAATGGTCCAATTATACCTGCTCCTATACTACCGTCTTCCAGTTCACATCTGTATAACATATTAGGGCACCTTGTGGAATATTGGTAATATATATCTGAATCCTACCTCTTGCAGCAATGTTAGAGTAGTGAATGATATTTTTCTCAACATATTGTCATAAAACCTTATAAGAGATTCATTCAGAAAGAGATCGATTTCTTTCATATGCCCCCAAAAGTCTTTTATGTTGGAGATGTCTTGAAGGCGTAAGGCCTCGCCACATGCCTCCCTATCGATTGTTATGGTTATCGGAGAGATGCCCGTGATGCCGCCAAGAGCATCAGCTACGCATTGCTCCCATTTCTCCTACGCGTACAAGACGATGTAGTTTGTTTAGTTTTCTACTAGCCATATTTTGTCGTAACTTTGGGCTCCAAGCTAGTTCTGAATTAGTCGTACTATGGTGTTATATGAGCAGTATGTTAGTTTTGGGGAGACTCCCCAGGTTTGGCCAAAAAGCTGTTGGCATGCAGAAAATGCTCTTGTTGCTTCATTGGTTATGAAATTTAGATGAGAGTTTCAAGTGCGCGTTTTGTCCAGGATTACTCCTCTTTCGCCTCTTTAGAATATTCTAAGGTTTTTCCATTTAACGAAAGTTTAGTCAGATTGAGTTTTCTTCGATTGGTAAATGGAACAGTTGTTGTAGATTTGCCTATTTAGTAAGCAAATTTACTACCACATAGAGGCATCTCCTTCAAATAGGTTAATCTTATGTGGCAGTCCATCAACTTCTCCATTGCTTTGATCATGAAGTAGCTGATGCTCATGTGTCTATACGCTTTAGGCAGTTCAACTGATGTTTTACCTGCCTTGCGTATAAGTACCACGTTTAGCTCCCTCAATTTTAATGAAATGTGGGCAATCAGAAGGCTTCACCTCATTATCTTGACCAGACTGGAGGCAATTATGTCCGAGCCCTTCTGAAGAAGGCAGCGCATAATACGATCTGTGCCAGGGGATTTGTATTGGCCAAAAGTTAAGATGGACCACTTTACCATGTTATTATTTATGAGTTTAATTGCTAGAATCCTTCATCGATTGTTGGCAGTCTAGGATTGCTCTTGCATCAAATTTGGAGCCGAACCGACGCGCCCGCTACCCGGAAAACGTGTTTCCAGGAGCAGAAAACATATTTCCTCAGGCAAGCTTGCTTAGTTTCCATATAGTTTCTTGAGGTAACCTACACTATTGTAATGTGCTTTTTAAAGGGAATTCTGAAGGTGAAACATTTTGGGCAGATCTGATATGTTCCCGCAATGCTCCCTCCATGTGGCGCGTTTCGATTTCCTGAGTTCCCGATTATACTCAGTAATGGTATTTATATAGGTATTCCAGTCACCTTTCCTCTTTGCTTTGTTAAAGAGTTTTCTTACTTTAATACTCAGAGTATTGAGCATATTTTTCCACAAAAGAACGTCCGTTTGAGACTTTTTAAGTCTCTCCGACAGTTTTTCTTGAAAGCATTTTTGAGGTTGTTCAGATATTACGTATTTCAACCCCAAGCAATTGTACCGTTTTTAGGGGTTCAGTCGTGCATTTCACATTATCATTTAAGTGCAAGCGAAATAAATCCCAATTAGTTTTCCAGGGATTACGATACCTCTGGCATGTCTCCATTCGGGTATCCAAGTCAAATCTTATATGACAATGATCCAACATCGATATCTCCTTTGTGACATGCCAGTTCAAGATACCGGATGACAAGTTAGAACTGGGCAGGGTGAGATCAATGACTTCACCCCTAATGGCGTTCTCAAACGTCGGTTCGTTACCTCTATTCGGAATTTCTAACTTTCTGCTACATATGACTTCTAAAAGGTGCTCGCTCCTTACATGGTGGTGGTTATGTGGGCATTTTAGTGGCCCTTTAGAGTGCCTATTTTTTAAGTTGTTGGCCATTGCCGCGATTGCTTAGGCCAATTTGACAGGTGCGGAGCAGGTTATGTATTTATTGGGCCGAATGGGCAGTGAAGTAACTGCTGTTGTGGTCCATTCCGGGCTTCCCTTTTCTATGTCTTTTGAGCAAAAAGGTTGTTCTAAAGAAAATGCAAGAGGTTGAAGTCTTGGCATCTGGCAAAGCAGCAAGTTCTACAGTCTTGACCCCTTCCTTTGAACAAGTCTTTGTTCCTCCCTCGGAATTTTTCCTGGGGTGAACTCTCACCTTCCCGAAACCGTAGTCGATGAGGTTCCTGTTCTTGCTGATTGTCTCCACTGAAAATGGATCCATGGCGATTTTGAGTAAGCAATTGGAGAATTTTTGGACCCCGTGCCTCACTATCCTATCGTCGACCCTCAGTCCAGCGTTCTGACCTTCGACAAGACCCAGAATCGCTCCCACACTCGCGTTTTGCTCCATACGGAAATGTCCCAAGAATATTCGAGCTTTGGGTACCCCTTTTTCTTCGACTACCGTCAACACAGCCTCATTCCAAGGTTGGAGAGAAGTCAAAATTTGGTGGAGCCATTGTGCTGTGTTGGCATCTGCACACCATACATTAAGCCACCCAGGACAAGAAGTACAACCGTTGAACTTAGGCTTTGTAGACCCTTTTCGACATTGTCGCACTTTGTCCAGGACGGTCTTTTGAATTGCCTGCAACTGGCTTGTAGATCAGAGGACCTCGTGGTAATCGGGTGTTATACCAATTTTTACCCCATTAGTATGTTCTTTGAATGTAAATATATATTTGGCAACATTGGCGTACGTTTCGTTCGCCTTTTGTGCGGACGATCTGACTTGTGATCTAGCATCCATAAGACCCAACCTTCTTCTTGGAGTATTTTGGTCCAGAGCCGCTACGATGCTTTCGGAGCGGTCCCTCTTACCTATTTTAGTTTTAGGATTCGCCAATTCCATCTTACAGTGAGCCATTGGTAGCTCGGCCAACCTTTTGACTTCTTCAGGGCTTACACCTCTTTGAAAGAAATATTTTAGTCGGTTGCGCTGGGCACCTGATGTTTTCTTCCCCTTCAACTTGGTTTCCTCTGGTGGGAAGGATAGCAGAGCAACCTCCACAACTGTTGGAACTGAGTTGTTTGCGACGTTTGGAGGAATATCCATGTCGGCGACTTCGAATTCCATTTTCACATCAGTCTCGTTGGGCTGTAAAAGCTCCTCCGAGGGTTGGATAGCAGCAGAATTTGTTGCCACTAGGGCAGAAGTTTGGTTTGATTTTATTATTTTATCAATAAAAATATCCTACGAAGAACGGGGAACCCATGTCACCCAGAGCAGAGCCCCTTTCTCTGGGTGGGCTAAAATACAACCAGAGGTAGCCAGTTATCTAGAGGCCTCCGTTCAAAGACATGTTAACGTTGTAACGGGTAATACCCGAGATTACGGGTTTCAACCCCAGTTGTCCTCTCCAGATCCGCCATAGTTACTTTTAGCAGTAGCACCTCTAGCAAGGTGTGGGTTTGCCACCGGTGGTCGGTCTGGGCCTTATAGATATACTCAGCTCCTGACTTATAGAAAAATACAAAAGCCTTAGCCCCAAATGAGGAGCTAATTGAAAGCTTGGGTTCAGCCAGGTCCTCAATGCGGAACTGGGCTGCAAACTGTACAGCCATTTTATCCCACCTTCCTCCAGGGGATCGCCTTTGGAAAAATTTTCTCAAGTTCGAGGAGACCAGAACCAATCGCACTCTGGCATTAGATGGAATGCGCGGAGGTACCGGTTTTATTTCCACGTGGGAACTTTGCCACTCGGTACTGTAAGGTCTATCATCGGCCTACTGTTCGGCCCTTCAAGGCGGTTGGCTCCTATTGTCATCTCCGACAAGATCTTGATGTATCATATATAGTTGGAAATCGGTTGGGACGCTCAACTGACTCCCACCACTTTAACAAGGATTAAACATTTTTTATCACAATATCCGACAATCTACCAAATACTTTTGCCTCGGTGGATACAATATGCACCTGATTGCGAAGGTGGATTCCACGCCTTCTGTAACGATTCACAGTTGGAATCCGCTGCAACCCCATACGTTCGCTGTAAAGGTGAAAATTCCATCTCTTCCCATTTGCCAGTGCCAAAATCTCGGGTGGCTCCGTTAAAAACCGTATCTCTTTTAAGTATTGAACCATGTGGGATGACACTTTTAGCGAGATGGGGGTGAACTACTGGCGTCATGTCCGCTCGGAAGATAAGCTAATGTAATATCCCACAACACGCTCTGGTGGGACGGGCCGACCTGGCTCTAGCACGAGCGGGAACAGTGGCCCCACACATTGGAAGAAAACTTGTTAGCAATCAATGAAGAGAAATGGCCTGGAAAATATCATGTGCTGCATGTGTTCTCATTCATATAGGGCACCTGGAGCGTCGATTTATGCGCTACTCTTCGGTGAATCATCGGGACAAGACTCCAGACAAGGGGTCCCTACTCGCTCGGGGCCAAATCGCATAAACGACCACATGTCACATTCTGCTATCGCAGCAAATGTATTATTCAAGGTAGTACGGAGCACTTGCGCCACGTGAGCCGATACCCATACACAGTTCACATTTGGCTCTGAGTCCATTCCTGTACTCTGACGGTACTCTACGCATAAATGGCTGGTTGGCCCTCAATACGTTTTTACCAATTTCAAAGAGACACCATATCATTCTGCCTTACTGCGGCCTCTTTTATCGCCTAGTGGTGAAGTTCAGCCGTCAAGTGTCCCTGCACGGTGAAGTCAATTAATGTTGGGACTGATCCGGACCTAAAATTGGATTCCGAAAGAGAAAACGCTCTTTAAAAGCACGATCCTCCAGTGTGAGAGGTGCAATTTGCTGAAGAAGTGCCAACAACAGCAGATCATGACAGCTCTTCTGCCAAAACGAACGACGTGTTCGCATCCTTTTACTCATACTATGGTCGACCTCGAAACTGCGACATCAAACACTAGATATAGATGTGCGGACCGCACGCAGAATGCTAACAATACCTATCACAAAGGTGGTGAACCTGCCCACAGAAGAATTCCTGCCCTCCTGCGCTGCCTGTGGGAATATGCACCACACCTCCAACCATTGCTGAGGGGTATGAGCGGAATTTGTCGTTGGATATGTCCGTCTCCAAAATGGGATTTTCGGCGCGGGGTGACGGCGACAGTTTACAGCTACACAACGGTAGCTTCTAGATGCTTTTTGCTGTAAAAAGTCAGTCTTCTGTGGAGCGTTCGTACATGCACATCCGGAGTGGTCACTGCATCTAACACCGGCGCACAGCCACTACAAATCTTGATGTTTTGTTTTATAAAACGTGTGTCAGATTGCGTGGTTTTGCTAATATACTTAAAACATATTAAAATTCAACCAAAGCGTAAACAGTTTCTCGAATTTGAAATTCCCATCGCAGAGGCAATTCGTAGCACCCACAATACAGCGAGTATTACGAAATAGGGATATTATTCCAATACACCATATTTTCAATCATTTGAAAACAATGATGAAATACGTATTAGAATACGAATTGAGTTTTTTATAGATTGACGGAGTTATTTCTTTTCCTTTAAAAAAAAATTAAATTAAAAAACAATTGCATTATTATTAGATGAAATTCGCTATGAGCTGAATGGTATTGAAATAAATTGTACCCGATATTTGCACATAGCAACAACAATAAAAAAAAATTGGTTTCTTTCATCAGAGTGGAAGCGATATGCTCATGTGGGAAAATGTGTCTTATGAAATGTTATTAAATTATTTGTTTATCTCTTAGAATTGTATTAGGTTTCAATGAAGAAGTTATGTTGCGATGAAAACATGAATTCCTTCTAAATTGGATAGAAAAGCTTTCCACTGGACTGTTGCAGGGGAAGGTAGTAAATTAAACTACATCTTACAAATATCTGTTGGAAAGTACAGCATATTCATTTATGAGATAAAAACAAAACCTCAGATATTTTAAATAATTGAAAGTGGTAAAACTTTAACACTATCATATAGAAGTTGGAACTGTCATTTAAATCAAACAATAACTCAGGAAACAACTAACTTGTGGAATGTCAGATTATCAACCCAAAATGAAAGACCTCTGATTTGCTTTTCAAAGAGAAACCTATTTTCAACTAATTGATATAAGTTATGTAAATCTCAAAAATCATGAAACATATGCATATCATGATCTTAACCTGGATCTTGATTTTGTCTTTATGGAAGAAATGGAATTTACTTATATTTCTACTGTAAATAGGTGTTTCCTGAAGACCAACCATCCAAATTTGTACTATTCCCATAAGCGAACCGGAACCACGTGTAAAATCTTATGCTAAAATACTCAAAGGAAATGGTCCCCTAAAGAATTCAATTGAGCAAAACCAATCGTCAGAAAAATTATTGCAAATATTCATAGCAAATTGTTGGGTCACGCATTTATTATTATTATTATCACATTTTTCTTTCTACCTTCTAAACACACTTATTAATTTACTTAAAATTTCTGATCATTGAAATATATTATTTGCTTAACTAATTCTTTCTATGCATAGTACCTTATGCTTAAATTAAACCATTACTACTCAAAAGTTTGTTTCTCCGAATTCTCTTTGCAAAAATTAACTAATTTTTACATATTAAACTTAATAAAGCATGATTATCGTTGAAGCCATGCGTCCCATTCTCGCTATTTGATTTGTAGACTATTGTGTATATAAGTATTTTAATTATTGTATATATAAGTATTTTTATTATGTTATTATTTTATAATTTGTTAATTGGAATAATTTAATCCTTAAATTATAAAATATAATTTAAAGTGTAAACGAATTTGACTGCCGGTCCAAGAAACTCCTTTGAATCGATCATTGGCGCTTGAGCAGGAACTCTTCTTCTAAATATTAATGTTTAAAACAAAACTGTTTCTGTCAAACATACAAGTAAATATATACATATATGTAAAAATTTTAAAATCGACAATTTCAAAAAATAAATAAATTAAAGAAAAGACAATTTTCTAAAACGTACACAAATTAAAAACCAATAGTGTGGTCTAAAATTTCGTGTTATATCGGTGACGTGACCTCTAACAAGTTTCAATAACTTCTCGAGTCGCGACCTTACAACAACATTCATTATCGGTACCCGTTAAAATTTTGTTTGGAAAAATATTGCATACATATTTTTTTCATGTGTGTGAAAAGAAATTGCAAAAGTTACATGCGCTATTTCATGTACATACATAGAGTACTTATAGCATCTCTTTGCGATAACTGCTTTAAATGTAAGCTCGTATCTTTCGTTCATAAGTCGAATTTATTTGTCGAACTTTTCGCCATTATTTGCGCTGCTGCTGTGCTCTCACTCACGTTGCAATTGCGCAGCAGTTTTTTTTTATTTTACTTTTCGTATTATTTTTTACATTTTCGCACCGTTTGTTGCTCAAATTGTCATCAGCGCGGCACCATGGTAGATGCACTTAAACAACAACGTACTAACAAAAAAGCATTTCTTGTATTAAACTGCTGAATGAGGTCAGGGGGCGAGGGACTGCTCCAGGGAAAAATCGGCAGTAGACAGCAGAGGGGCCCAGCAGCTCAATGAAGGTTGCTGAGGTGGACCATGGGGGTCGGAAAACATGTGCGTCCGTCGAAGCAGGCCGTTTACGATAGGGTTGGTATCAGGGCAGGTCCAAATGAACCTCCATCATTCCAAACTCGCCACTGCGAATTTGATGGTCCGCCTGAGTTCCGGTGGTTTCGACGTGGCCCTCATCCAACAGCCGTGGATATGCGGCAACTAAATCTGCGGGGAAAAGATGTTTCATGTTGCTAGCCACTTAGAGCATAGGTAAGCCTCGTGGTTGTTTTATAGCAAATAATAACATTGACATCTTGTTGCTCCTACACTTAAGTAATGGCGATACAGTGGCGGCAAGTATTGAGCTGTCTGCCTATATGCCCCATGATAAGGACGCCCCACCAAAGGAGGTTTGGCCATTGGTCATGGAGGCAGCCGCAGACAACAGGAACTTCGCTGTCTCCAGCGATATTAACGCCCAGAATACATTGAGGGGAAATACCCATACAAATGCAAGGTGAGTCAATTTTAAACTTTATCATAGAAAATAAGCTTAGTGTCCTAAATGAAGGCTCCAGCCGACTTTTGAAGCATAGAATAGAAAGGATGTTTTGGATATTACCCTGACCTTCCATCATTTCGCGAATAATGTATAAAGATGGAGAGTGTCAAATGAAAATTCGTACTCTGACCATCGTTATATAGAATACGAATTGAAATTTCCAGTATCTGCAGTTAAGACGTTCAGAAATATACGGAGAACAGATTGGGGAATAATAGTAATCTAGCTCTAGTAGTTTGCCTCATGGCCGATACTGCGACCTAAAATATATTTTGTGTCATACTACTTTTGTCATTAATGATCCATGTGATCACAACTGTCCGATCTAATGTGCCCTATAGGTTTAGTACCGGCGTTTCTTCCGTAATGCCATAGCATTTCTTCCGTTTGGTGATGTCAAATCGTCGCAATTAAAGTTATCAGGTTCTTTTCTACATAGATGTTCCTTCTCTACAGAAAGGAAGTAGCTGAAAGTCATGTTCCTTCATTATCTTTACCGCTTTATGGATGAATTTGAGAATGCCCATAACAGGAACATTCTTCATTTCGTCCACAGCCAGCTGGTCGCGGTGGAATATATTCATTCTGGTTCTTACCAAAGCAATGCAGTCGCACAGTAAGTGTGCTGTGGTTTCCTCTACTTCTAGGCAGAGCCGGCACTCCGTACCCTCAAGAATGTGGATTTTAGTCAGGTGATATTTCAGGCAGTAATGACCTGACAGAAAACCTACTATTTTTCTTATGTCTGCTTCGCACATATTGCGCAATTCTTTATTGTATGTGAATGGCCTTAAGTCCATAGAGACGCCGCATTCGACTCACAACACATCTCGGAGAGCTGATAACAAATGTACAAAGAGGCCTGACAAACAATACTCACTACATAATAACTATTCCTTCGCTTCCACAAGGCGCGAGCTAAGGAATGTTTGCAACACCACCGCCGACGCCACCATGGTCTAACATGCACCGAAGACATTATCGGTATAAACAACGAAACAATCGTATCAGGCAGCAACCGAAACGGAATTTCCCACAGCCAAAGAAAGATAAAAATAAAAGTATAGACAGGCACTGATAAACAACCTAAACAATGGACAAGCCTAAGTAAATAACTTGCAATGGAATCATCGCTTCCTAGTATTATAAATAGCACTAAATATACAAAATGTACTTTAGTCTTGAAATTATATGAATAAAGCTAGCACGTGACGGTGCAGCAAAAAATAGAATTTTGTGATTCAATTCTATGCAAATAGAATAACTGGGGGCTCAGCCGGGATGACAATACGTTTTGTCATCTAAAGTAAAATATGCTGAAATGCAGGAAGATAAAAAATCCACTGTTTTGAAGAAAGACAAAACCAGTTTCTGAAAAAGTGAAACATTCATTACGAAACAAGTTTCTAAAAAAGTGAAACACTAATTATGAAAAAAACAATAATAATGACTTTTGAAGAAATCTTTGAGACACAGGAAGCAAAACAAACTGAATACCCGCGGAATAAAAGCATTCCTATCCGACGATTCTATCACACGGCGACGGAACGTCAGCAAATCACACTCCTCCTCTTCAGGACTCAACAAATATCGCTGAAGCAGCACAACTAAGAGCTCATTGATGCACTTACATAATAATTCCTACAACAAACTTTGCAATTAATTACCCTACAACAAGAGCTTGTAACTGTATGGGATAACCAAACCGCCTTCCAGAATATCACCACCATTACGGAACACGAAAAAATCCCTCTTTTAACAACAGACGCGGGGGGTTGAAGCGTCAGTTTCGTTGAAGCGTCAGTTTCGCTGAAGCGTAAATTTTCGCAGGATGGGAATATGCGATTATAGTTCTAGGAACATTAGCCTCGATCCAGTCTAGACCGATAGTGCGTGGCGAAGAGTCTCATCCTATCCGAGGTAACCCTGTTATTTATAACAGAACACTACGGATCTCGACTGAGGAGTCAATAAACACCTCCCCGGATACAGGGTGTGGAGGAGCAAACCTCTATAAAAAACCTCTGGGTTGGAGATGTCATACGACCCGTGTCGATGCTCAGCCTGCCTCGGGACCCAGGCCAAAAACATGCCCAGTCTCTAACGGATTGCTCCGGATACCTGGCGTCCTCCGGTTCTATCGAGCCTTACCCGCGCACACAGACCTCTGCGCGAGCGGACCTCTCTTGTCCGATACTCGTCGGACCATATATGTCATTTAATCCAAAAACTTCAAAACCAAAAGAGGGCGGTCCTCCCAAAAAACCGACAGAGGAGATCCTGTATACCGCTAATACAAGGGTGGTAGACAGATTGATAGCAGCAGGAGGCAGAGGGGGCTTAAGCGTTAGGGCTGGTCCCAGCACGAGTGCTGGTAGCAGGGGACGGGAAGGCTTGTGAAAACCGGTCTCTCGTCTCTTTCAGAGGGGAGCTGAAGGAAGAAACCAGGAGGAGGTGGTAAAAATAGCAGTGGATATGCGGAAACTAAATCTGCGGGGAAAAGATGTTTCAAGTTGCTAGCCACTCAGAGCATAGGTAAGCCTCGTGGTTGTTTTATAATAAATAATAAAATTGACATCTTGTTGCTCCCATTCTTAAGTAATGGCGATACAGTGCCGGCAATTATTGAGCTGTAAAATAGCAGCTTCCGGTTAGCCTCTGCCTATATGCGCCATGATAAGGAGGCCCCCCCCAAAGGAGGTTTGGCCATTGGTCATGGAGGAGGCCGCATCCAACAGGAACTTCGCAGTCTCCAGCGATATTAACGTCCAGAATACATTGTGGGGAAATACTCATACAAATGCAAGAGGTGAGTCAATTTCAGACTTTATCATAGAAAATAAGCTTAGTGTCCTAAATGTAGGCTCCAGCCGACTTTTATAGCAAAGAATAGAAAGGATGTTTTGGATATTACCCTGACCTTCGATCATTTCGCGAATAATGTATAAAGATGGAGAGTGTCAAATGAAAATTCCTTCTCTGACCATCGTTATATAGAATACGAATTGAAATTCCCAGTATCTGCAGTTAAGGCGTTTAGAAATATACGGAGAACAGACTGGGGGAATAATAATAATTTAGCTCTAGTAGTTTGCCACATGGCCGATACTTGGACCTAAAAGATCTTTTGTGTCATACTACATTTGTCATTAATGATCCATGTGATCACAACTGTCCGATCTAATGTGCCCTATAGGTTTAGTACCGGCGTTTCTTGCGTAATGCCATAGCATTTCGTCCGTTTTGTGATATCAAATCGTCGCAATTAAAGTTATCAGGTTCTTTTCTACATAGATGTTCCTTCTCTACAGAAAGGAAGTAGCTGAAAGTCATGTTCCTTCATTATCTTTTCCGCTTTATGGATGAATTTGAGAATGCCCATAACAGGAACATTCTTTATTTCTTCCACAGCCAGCTGGTCGCGGTGGAATATATTCATTCTGGTTCTTACCAAAGCAATGCAGTCGCACAGTAAGTGTGCTGTGGTTTCCTCTACTTCTAGGCAGAGCCGGCACTCCGTACCCTCAAGAATGTGGATTTTTGTCAGGTGATATTTCAGGTAGTAATGACCTGATAGAAAAACTACTATTTTTCTTATGTCTGCTTTGCACATATTGCGCAATTCTTTATTGTATGTGAATGGCCTTACCAGTCTTTTGGCTTGGCGAAGCCCCTCTAACCCTTCCCAGTGTGACATTCTGAGACTATGTTCCCAGCTATCTACCCTGGATTTAGCCTCCACCCAGTTGATACCCACAGTATGGTTCCGGAGTGTTAGATTTGGGAATCAAGGGTAGCATAGGTATGAGCGATAGCTTAAATTGATAAGAGTCTCGAATACTTTATTGTCACAAAATTTCAAGATTTTGTGATGCTCCAGTAAAAAGTTACAAACTTCTGAATGTTGCAAACTTTGATAGGTGTAGGACGCACCGTATAGAAGTTAGGGCCATTTGAAGTTTTAGCATTGTTTTATTTGGGACTCAAGGGTAGCATAGCTATGAGCGATAATTTAATTTAACAAGAGGCTCTAGTACGTTATTGTCAGAAAATTTCAAGGTTTCATGACGCTCCATTAAATAGTTACTATGAGGCTTGCTGCGGAACCGGCCCTAGCCAGCTCGGCAGCAATTTCATTGCCTTCAATCCCCGAGTGACCCGGGACCAACAAATTGCAACCTTATTTGTTGCACCTAGAGATTGTAGGTTGTTGAAGTATTCTAATGGCTGTAATGCAGCTTGACTATCTGAATAGAAAGTTATGTGTGCGCCCTTGATACCCATTTTCAGATTTGTACTCACACTGATTGAGATTGCTTGAATTTCAGCCTGGAAGACGCTAGGCCACCTGCCCATTGGCTCTGAGATTTTGGTATTTGCTCCATAGTCCCTTACACAGACTCCAGTATTTGTTTTTGAACCGTCTGTGAAGCATTGTAGACTTCTAGGGTCGACCCAGGATCCTCCTATGTCGCATTCATCATGGTCTGAGATAATAATCAAAAAATTGCGTTGTCGTTTTGGAATCATATAGTCCGTTATTGAGCAGATTATATTTAGATCTGGTATGTTTTTTAAAATATTGAAATTACCATAGTCATGAGGTTCTTGTCTAGACAAGATTTTTATCTTCAATGCCCTTCTAGCAACACTTTTTTCATGAATGTATGTAGTGAGGTTAGTCCAATTTATGCTAGACTAGGGAAAGTATAGGAATACTCTCAGGGTCTCACTGCCAAGAAATCCCCCGTCTGACCTCATAGACCCTGTGGAATTAGACGGGCTGATTAATCACGTAACCAGGGCCTAGAATATTTCACTGCCAGCCGGGTGCCCGGTTGCAAAACTGAGAGGCAAGAACAAATTACCTTTGTGGTCAAAGGATCTAGGCCTTCTCCTGAAGTCCAATAGGTGGTTATTCAACAGGACTAAAACTTTGGGTCTGCCCTCGGACTTTGAAGCCTACAAGGCTGAGCTAAAAATATACAAGAAAGCAACCAGAACTGTGCAACGGGATCGGAAGCAGCGAGACGAAGAAGAATCCTAGCGATGACACAACACAGCCTGGGCTACCTAAAAGGTCCGGGTGATGTGTGGAGTGAAACGAGCAAGGAATCTTTGGCTCTTCTCTTAGATTCGCATTTTCCAGGCAGTAGCACAGTGGAGGGTAATAACTCGAAACCTAGTTGCAGGCAGTCTGATATAGGGAATGCGATAGTTACAGCGAGAAAGTTGAGTGGGGCATTAACACCTTTGGTCCATATAAATCTCCGGGTCCGAATAGAATTTATACAGCAGAACTGCAACAATCACGGGACATAATTACGCCCTGGGGTTTGACTGCAATTAGAAGCTGTCTTAACATGGGCTATTATCCGCTAAGATGGAGAGAAACGAAGGATTCCTTTATTACGGGAGCGTTAGAAGCTCTGGGAGTCGATCCTAATATAGTAGCCTTGATAGAGACGATATTCGTCAGCAGAAAGATAACTGCCAGCCTACGTTCCTACACCTTAAGCGGTAAATTCATTGCCATGTCGTCGCCTATGCTGATGACTTGGCAATTGTGATTACAGGAAAATATCCAAACACCCTTATGGATATTTTGCGCTCTAGCATTGCCACGCTTACTGGTTGGACGGGAAAAAGGGGATTAGGGTTAAACCCCGATAAAATGGAATTAAACCCCTTTTCCTTGTCCCCCCGATAACATACAAAAGTGTGGAAATTCCGATGAAGGAGACAGTTAGATATTTGGGACTAGCACTAGATAGGAAACTTACCTGGAAACCCAATATTGAAGAAAGAGTCAGAAAGGCCAATATTGCTTTGTACACATGTAAAAAAGCGGTCGGAATCAGGTGGGGGCTATTCCCACGAATTATGCACTGGCTGTACATTTCGGTGGTCAGACCTATATTGTTATATGGAATACTGGTATGGTGGCCAGCCACTCAGAAACGAAGCTATTTGAGGCTTCTACTAAAGCTTTCGAAGTAATACTCCACCTACCTACATTAGAGCTGGTAGGGAAACAAGTGGCCATATCAGCAGTAAGGCTGAAATGTGCGGCGTTATGGCATGATTGGCAGATTGGTCACTCGACTATTGCGCATACCTGGAGTAGTTTTATCCAACATATTGACCACTCTATCTCAACTTCGATAGGCACTTCCAGACATATATTCTGTCTAGAAGAGAGTGGCAAATACCAATCCCATGGAGAAGGGGGAACTGAATTTCTACACTGACGGATCCTAACTTGACGATAGAGTCGGTTTTGGAGTTTTCTCAAAAAAAATGGGACTGGAACTTTCTCTCCGTCTCCCCGACCACTGCAGTGTTTTTCAAGCAGAGGTCCTAGTCGTAAAGAAGGTAGCCGCCTACTTAAATAAACATGCCGTAACAAAAAATATTATAAATACCTACTCGGATAGCCAGGCGGCCATCATGTCAATGAACTCGGTGGCACAGAAATCAAAGGTTGCTCAGGACTGCCGGGCAGCCCTAAATGATATAAGTACCGTTTTCAGGGTACGCCTCATATGGGTTCCGGGGCATAGGGATATTGAGGGGAACTGTAAGGTTGATGACTTAGCCAGATGGGGTACCAACCTTCCTTTATGCACGGACAGATGCGAGGTTGGAATACCAATTGCCACCTGTACACTGATGCTGAAGAATAGGGTCGTGCCTGAGACCAACGGTTCTTGGGCACTTGCTTAACGGCTAGGCTAATGTGGCCGGAACTCAATAGAAGGAAATCTAGAGACTTGCTTGCCCTGTCGAGAGAGAATGTCTCTAAGGTCGTGGCTTGTGTAACTGGTCACTGGCTGTTCGGCAGACATGCTTTCAGGCTGGGAGTATTCTGTCATGAATACTGCAGAAGCTGTGGGGATGAGGAGGAGGAGGAGGAGACTGTGGAATATCTCTTCTGTAGTTGCCCCGCTCTGGCTAGAAGCAGAGCGGGCTCTTTAGGCAAATACGCTTTTAGCTCTTTTACAGAGGTGTCTAGCTCATGCGTATGCTATTGCCAGCACGATCTACCAGGACAACCATAACTAGCAATTTGAAACGCAACCAAGGTATGTCCAACAGACAGGAAATCAACGCTTTCCCCAACGAATTTTATTCCACACCACGACCGATTAGACAAGCCGATACATGTGGGAGTAGACAACTCTAGGCAGGTTATACGTCCTTCTCGACAGCAACAAGGATACCAGAATCCTTTCAAAAGGGAAAGAAGCCCATCCTCACAGAACTTCAATCAACACAAGCAGTAGAGGTCGACATATCGACCAGGCAAACCAAACTAAGGCGAAATCTACCGTATATTACTTCGAAGAACAATATGAAAGCGGAAGTCCTTTTTTAGGCGAGTGAACGGGCTGCCCTGCATTCAAACAAAGTGCGGTCTTATAGGCACACCCGTTACAATCTTAATTGACTCAGGTTCCGCAAATAATTATATAAATATTAGCTGTAACATTGGTAAGTCAGAGTCTATTAAACCTATAAAAACAAAACTATTCAAGGATTTTCACTATTGAAATCTAAAAGAATAATAACTTTGTTTAGTCATCATTTGCCATTTTTTGAAATTGATGAGTTACAAGAATTTGATATTATACTAGGTGAACAAGGACTTATAACTATAAAAGCACAAATAAATCTATTCTATCTACAGTTTAAAGTATCTAAAGAAAATTGTGCAGGTAGAAGGTGAACAAACAATAAATTACGCAATAAATAATATAGAATATGAGGATAATATTCGGGAAATAATGAGGAGAAATTACGAAATTATCGAAATTTTACCTTTTAGAAAAACTATCCAAGCAACTATTGGAACGAAGAATGAAGATCCTATTTGGATTAAACAGTATCCTTATCCCATGTCAGATAATAATTTTGTGAATACCGAAATCCAGAAACTTCTCCATAATTAGATAATTCAACAAAGTAAAAGTCCATACAATTCTCCGATTTGGACTGTTTCAAAAAAGGGCACCGATGAAAAAGGAAAACCTAAAAGAAGGATGGTAATAGATTTTCAGAAGATAAACGCACAAACAATAACAAATAGATATCCCATACCTGACGTAAGTATGACTATTCAAAATTTAGGAAAAGGAAAAATATTTTCTACTGTAGATTAGGAATAAGGACTCCACCAAATACGAATACAAGAATCAGACAGGGAGAAAACCGCGTTATCAGTAAACGGCGCTAAGTATGAATTTATCAGGATGCCATTCGGACTTAAGAATGCACCCTCATTATTTCAACGATGCGTAGATGACATTCTCCGCCAGTATATTGGAAAATTTGCATACGTATACATAGATGACGTGTTAATATATTATTCCTCACCCGAACAACATATAGAGCATATAAGAACTATTGTAAACGCTTTGCATAACGCCAATATGAAAATCGCTAACGAAAAATCACTTATTTCTGTTCTTGCGGGTATCGTTATGTATGGAGTGTTTAGTAAACAAGTTTCCATTGGTTGTGTTATGTCTGTGTCTGTTATCGTGATTGTTACGGTGAATGTTTCATAGTCAATTTTGCACAGAAATGCTGATAAAAAGACTCTTCCGAATATACCATCGGTTTCTATGGGAAATGTGTATTTTACTATATGGAATTGTTGTTTAATGTTTTGTTGTTGTATTCTGAATTCTAAATGTGATTTTCCTAATGAATGTACCTCTTCATTTGTTATCCCCGTTAGCTTGCATTTATCTTTTGAGGAAATTATTTGGTCTTCGCTTTTTTGCTTGCAAATAGAGATATCAGCTCCGGTCTCAATTAAAAATGTTAAGTGGTGCAGTAGATTTGTGCAATGTAAAGTTATGTAGTTTTTTAAGTTATTTGTTATTTTGTAGATATTTAATTTTCGTTGTTGTTGTAGTTGTTGCCCGGAGGGATATAGTCGTGGTCCTCCGGGACCTGGTCGTTTCCCTGGGCGTTTATTGTGTATATATTGTTACGTTGTCTGTTGTTTTGGTTCTGGCTTCTATTGTAATTGCTGTTATATTTTATATTGTAATTGTTATTGTAATTATTGTTGTTATTGTAATTGTTTTTATTATAGTTGCTGTTGTAGTTAGGATGTCTATAGTTCCCATTGTTGCTTTGTGTTTGATTGGCATACTGTCTGTTGCCGTTATATTGGTTATTATTGTTGTTTCTATTGTTTCGTTGTAAGTAGTTTTTGTTGTCTTTGTTGTTTGGATTATTATTATAATTGGTATTGTTATATCGGTTATTCATGTTGTTGTAATTACTGTATCTTCTGAATTGTTTATTGTTTTGATTTGATTTATGGCAAAAATTTGTTTGCTATTGGGTACATATTGTTCTATTTCTAGTGCGAGATTTACTGTTTTGGGTTGTGCTGCTAGTATGATTGGTTTTATGTCATCTTTGAGTCCGTTTTTGAAAGTGAATAAAGCATATGACTCATTAGTTTTTGCTATTGCAGACTTCTCAGTTGCTGTTACGTTTGTTCCAAGATTTTCAATTTGTAGTGTAGTGAGTTCGGAAATCAGTGTCAAAATTCGTTCTTTGAAGGAACTGACGGATCCTTTTTGTACAGTATTTATCAATTGTGAGTGTACCAGTGTAATGGTTGAGTGGCTCTTATATCTGGACTTTAGTGTGCTTAGTAATGAATCAAGGTTGTCTAGTGTTAATGTAGTACCTATTGCTGTTTTAACATTGATGCTAAGTTTTACGTAAAAAATTAAATCAAAGAGTGTCTTCTTACCCTCTGGCGTTAGTGGATCGTTCAACAGTGTGCATATTTTGCACAATGAGTCTAGTTCTTTATAGTTTCCAGTAAACTCTGGAATTACTTTGATTGCTGTTTCTATTTTGAAGTCTGTCATGGTGGTGGCTTTGGTTTGTTCAATATTTTCGTCTGCTAAATTTTTTAAATTATTTTCTATTATTTCTATGTTCTATATAATTGCTGTAATTTTTAAAGTAGTCTGTCGCTTTTACTTGGTCAATTTAAGATAATGGGGCGACTACTAGTCTGAACAATGTCGAATAATTTTGTAAAAAATTCTACTTGGTGTTTTTTTTAAACTTTGTTACTAAGTTTTCTAAATTTTTTAATGAGTTTAATTCCATTTCCATTCTATTTTCTGGACATTACTTCGGTCAAATCAAATATTGATTTTGCCGCTTTTAAATTTTGTTTTTTGTTATACTTATTATACATGGAGTAGTGTAATTCTTAATTGAGAACACACTATTATCAATATGATTAATATTTTTAAATCTTGACCCTCTAGGGATTCAGAATGTGGAACTTGATTATTTAATATTGTAACTTGTGGGTCTCCATTGTCATTTTGAATTTTTAATTGAATTTTACCCATTGTAGAAAATTTCATATTATTATTATTTATTTTTTGTTTTAATCTTATCTAACTTATTCTTAAATCATTACAATCCTTATAATTTTATGCTCTAACATTAGGGTATTTTATTTTATGTGTTTTAGTTTTCATTTGTTTTTGTTTAATTTTGTTGTTTGCGAGGATGAAATCTCGCCAGTGTAATGCTATTTTTGTGCGAGTTTACACGTTTTTCCCTGCTCGTTTTCTCCGGTGACGTTTTATCGATTGTTCGTCTTTGTCTGGTTGTGGAGTGTGTATAGCGTTCCTTTGTTTATACTCCTCTATGGCTATGGGTTTAGGGCCTGCTCGTGAAGTAGATGGTATGTAAAGTGGTGGTTTTATGCATATACATATACATATACATATAAATATATAAGTATCCATATATATATATATATATATATATATATATATATATATATATATATATATATATATATATATATATATATATATATATATATATATATATATATATATATATATATATATATATATATATATATATATATATATATATATATATATATATATATATATATATATATATATATATATATATATATATATATATATATATATATATATATATATATATATATATATATATATATATATATATGTATACATATATATACGTTTACATAAACATATTCATATACATATATTATACATATACCTATCCATATGCCTATATGCAAACATATTCATATACACATGTATACATATCCATATAAATATGGTGGTTTTATGCATATACATATACACATACATTATGCATATACATATCCATATACATATGAATATATACGCTGTACTCTAGTAGTCGCCGATTGAAATTGTGCGCTAGCTCTCGCGCCGCTATATAATACATTGAGCCCATCTGTATCGAATCGACAATGAAACTATGGCAATACTTACTGCAATCCGACTTAAATAAAAACACAATTGTTTTAAGTGGAAAAGCATACGAAAAACCACTTTTTATTGCTCTTATAATTATGCACATACATATGTAGCTCAACAATAAATCGGCATGTATGCGATACATGTATATATGTACGAGTATATACAGTTAGTGAATATGCACAAGCTCTTGCGCGTTTAGCTCAATTGCTCTCATATGCATGAACGGACCTGCATATGTATGTGTAAATAGGTACGTTTATGTATATATATATAATGTATAATGTAATGTCAACATAAATATAGTCAGCGTATATAATCTAAACGTGACTATGCTCTCGAATACCTGTGGCACCGCTCATACTTGCTCCTGTGTATAGGCTCTGTATAAGCTCCCCTGCTCCGCACCGCTCTCCTGGCTCAGGTCCCTGCACATAGATTGCACCGCAGTGCTCCTTGTGCTCTCACGCACTGCCCCATTGGCACAACCACACATCTCCATCGTCAGAAACGAACTAAACTTTAAAATACTCGCTGAACCTATTTTCGCTATGTGCGAAAACTCAAACGCATGGTTGCATTTGATACAGTCCCCGCGAGCAAGAGAAGGACCTCTTGTCTTTGCTTTCATAAAGCCGCCCTCTTTTCGCTCGGGTCAATTGGAAGCAGAAATATCTTCCGAACAGGCCTTGTCAGACGGTTTGTGGCCGTCTGCACAATGACTGAACATATTATACCATCTCGGCTCCTTATTAGCTCACTAAGCCCAAAGCCCATTGCGCTGGTGGAAAAAGTTCACTCTTGATCAGCACTAATTGATCCAGGCTCATTGTCTCTCGTTCTCTGCACAATTTTTAACGCTCTTGCAGCGCCGTCAAATATTCCTCTCTCCATCTCTTCCAGAAATGCTCAATTATTTTCTGACGTGCTCTCCATAAACTTGCTCCTTTCATGTTTGACTGCTGCTGGCTCACGAATGGTAAGGGAATGATCAATGGCTCCCCTATCAAAAAATGCCCTGGCGTCAAGGCCTGAATATCTTCCGCATCATCACTCAAGGTGTCAAAGACCTTGAGTTCAAAATTGCTTCGATCTCTACTAGGAGGGTAGATAACTACTCTTGCGTTAAAATCGTTTGCTCAGCAATGCGCGTGAGGTGGTACTTCATTGACTTCACAGTAGCTTCATATATTCCGCCATGATGCGGTGCTGCTGGCGTCATGAATGCCCATTCTGTCCCCTTGTTGCTCATATGCTCAAAAACATCTCTTACTTGCCAGCTCTCCCGTGCTCTTCTCAGCTCCCTTGCCACCCCTACAAATGATGTACCATTGTCACTGTATATTCGCTCACATCTCCCTCTTCTGCAAATAAAGCGCTTATAACAAGCAATAAAGTCTATAGAGGTTAAATCAAAAACAATGTCAATATGAATGGCCTTTGTTTTTAGGCAAACAAATATAGCCACCCAGCACTTACGCTCCCTCATTCGCTCTCCTGCTCCTTGCACTCCCTTTGCTCTAAAAGGACATGCGCAATCAATACCTGTATATAGAAAAGGCTTGCCCACTTGCACCCTGTCGCCTGGCAATTCAGACATCAGCTGTTGCTCAAATCTGCGATTATAGCGCTCGAGAAAAGCTCTTAATTGGCTCCGCAGTTTTGGAATCCAAAACTTTTGTCTGATGAATTGCATCATCACTTGCACAGCACCATGCTTAGTCATACGATGAGCGTGGTCCATTATCAGCCATGCTGTTCGAGAACCATCCTTCACTATCACCGGAAGCATCATCTCATAGGCTTCTTCTGATCTCCCCAATCGCCCGCCCGCTCTCAATAGGCCCTTGCTGTCCATTATTGGATTCAACGCACTAATTTTGCTCCCTTCTTGCACCTGCCCAATCTCTCTTAGTTTGTCTATCTCTTGTCTGTAATCGCTCTCCTGCGCCTGCTTAAGCAGGAATTCCGTTGCTTCACATTTCTCTTCCACTGTTGGCGCTTGCTCTGCTCGGTTGTTGTGCCGAGTTCTGCGCCTCCTCTCCTCTCTCGTCTTCTCTCGGGAATAACATCTCTTCTTCTCTCTCCGCTCTCACTGCCCTGAGTAGTCTTTTTGAGTTCGACTTCCATTTGCACAGCTCGAAACCGCCGCCTTTTAGGACAGTGTTTGTCTCTTTCGCGAGCACTATTGCTTCTTGCTCAGATCGTGCGCCTGTAGTACAGTCATCCATATAGAAGTCACTCTCTATGATGTCCGCTGCTCTTGGGTATTCATCTTTCGCCTCCCTAGCACATTGTATTAAAGCTCGCACAGCATTATAAGCGGAGGAAGTCATTCCCTACGTTACAACCGTTAAACACTATTCTCGTAATGGCTCACCACTATGCTCTCGCCAAAAAATTCTTTCAAATTTCATTGCCTTTCGGCAACACGTAGTTGTCGGAACATCTTCTTGATGACTACACATATCGAAAACTTATGACGCCTAAATCTCATGACAATTTCGTAAAGATCCTTTTGTAACTTATCGCCAAAACATTGCACTTGATTCAGAGATATGCCACGATTCGTTTGGCAGCTAGCGTCAAAAACCACCAGAAATTTCTTGGTAACACAGTGATGTGGGATATAATAAACTGGCTCGTCCACACTTGGTGGTTGTATAGCGCACTTCATATGCCCTAATCTCTCATACTCTCTCATGAATTCTACGTATTGCTCTCTCAGCACTGAGTCTTTCTCTAATTTCCGCTCCAAGTACATAAACCTGCGCAATGCTATTGCCTTTGAAGTGCCTAAACCTTGCACCGTCTCTTTCACTGGAATTGTCACAATAAAACGCCCTGTTTCATCTCTAGTATAAGTCTCCATAAAATTTTGCTCCACTTCCTGCTCCTCATCTCTCTCGCAGGGTTGTGCCCCGAAAATGACTAGCCCAAACATGCTCTCATATATGGCAATGCCTTGCACCTCATTTGGCATTATCGCCTTAATGGCTCTGGCCACCACATTTGCTCCTAACAGTAGCTCGACTGGTCTCGCCTTCCAAAACTCAGGATCCGCCCATAAACCCTCATTCTTAAAATGCATGGGTATCTCCACTAAATCTCTTGCTGACAAAACTGGGCACCAGTACATTCTCTTGGTAGCACCCAAAACTCTGTCTCTAAATAATCATTCTCGCTCTTTTTTTAATGCTCTACTATGTTTTTTTTTTTAATTTAAAGTTTAAAAAGCTCTTAAAGCTGGCACTTCGCCCCGGCTCTGCTACCCTTGCATGCTTTACAAGGTTGCTGTACCTTCAATCGCTCTTAGCCTTCAGCATTGTTGTCGCGGCGGCTCCCCGCTTTGGCTGCTGTGCCACCAACACCTGCTGCTGTGGCTCCCTTTTTGCATATAGCACGCTATTGTGCTTCTGCGCCCCTGGGCAATGTAAAAATGGCCCCGCAAAGCACTCCGACGCCTTATGCCGCTTCTTCAGGCAGTTGTGGCACAGGTTGAGTTTGCCAACTAGCTCTTGCCTAGCTCTCAAATTGAGTGACACGAAGTCTGGACACTGCGTGATCTGCGCTGCATATCTCGCACAGCTTGTCTTGGCTTGCTCGTATCGGTGCTGCTCCCGTTGCACTCACACCGTGGCCCATTCTCTCCCTGCTCTTGGGTACTGCGCCCGTTGCTCGATCGCGCCCGTGCTCCAATTGATGCGCTCGCCTCGCTTCCCGTGCTGGTAGAGCAGAGGCCTGCTCCTCCAGGAAGGCATACCGGGTACTTGCGGTCATATATTTGGTTGAGCCGCTCACGCGCTTCATTATACCCGTTGTCAGTGAGCTCCCAATCACCCAACGTGCGCGCTGCCTTATGGGTGAGTGACTTCTTCAAATATGAGAATTTGTAAGAGGCCGCTATTTGCTCATTGCTATGCGCCGCAGCGGCGAACCAATCGCGAAAACCGTGCCACTTGGTCACGCTGCCGTCAAATTCCCCCTAAGTGTTCTGGAGGTCATGCTGTTGGAATGACATGGTCAGCTGCAGTGAGATCCGCAGCTTTGCACTCTGCTCTGCGCTCCTTGCTGTGCCCACTTGCTCAGTTTTACCCTTCAGAGCACCGCTCGCTTCGAAGTACCGCCGCTCTGCTCGCTCCATCGATCTGTCTAGATCGGCGCTCTCATCGCGCTTCGCTCGGGATGTTAACTCCTCATGGAGCTGATTAAAACGCTCCCACTGTTGCTCCAAACGAATCAAACGCACCTTGGCTTCATCAAACCCTAGTCGCCCAAACTCGTCAACTATGACGTACTCTGCTGCTCTTCGGATGGCTTTGTAGGCAGACTGGTGTTGCCCGTAGCTCTTCTTGTCGTTGCTCTGTTATTTTTCTCTGTTAGTGTTGCTCTGTTATTGTTGCTCTGTTGTTGTTGAAAAGAAGAAAAATTAACTAATTTTGAAAGAAGAAAAAACTGTTTCCTCCTTGTTCCTTCTGCAGCCATGCCAACACTGCATTTTTGTGCTTTAAAATTTTTGAGTCGAATAACCACACTGGTTTATTCATCCACTTAGCTCACAAGCTCAGCACTAAAGCACGCTCTTATTTAATTTCCTGAGCCGCATAACCACATTGGTTTATTCGCTCACTAGCAAACAATTATTTGCACCAATTCTCGCTCTTATATAATTTTTGAGCCGCATAACCACATTGGTTAATTCGCGCACTACCACGAAATTATTTGCACCAATGCTCGCACTTATATAATTTTTTGAGCCGAATAACCACATTGGTTAATTCGCTCACTAGCACTAAATTATTTGCACCAATGCTCGCTCAAATCTTAAATTTTGAGTCGAATAACCGCACTGGTTTATTCGCTCATTTGCACATAATTTTCGCTCGCTCATAACTAAATTTTGAGACGAATAACCGCACTGGTTTATTCGCTCATTTGCACATAATTTTCGCTCGCTCATAGCTAAATTTTGAGACGAATAACCGCACTGGTCTATTCGCTCATTAGCACATAATTTCGCTCGCTCATATTTAAATTTTTTGACGAATAACCGCACTGGTCTATTCTCTCATTTGCACATAATTTTCGCTCGCTCATAACTAAATTTTGAGACGAATAACCGCACTTGTTTATTCGCTCATTTGCACATAATTTTCGCTCGATGATATTTAATTTTTTAGTCGAATAACCGCACTGGTTTATTCGCTCATTTGCACATAATTTTCGCTCGTTCATAATTAAATGATGAGACGAATAACCGCACTGGTCTATTCGCTCATTAGCACATAATTTCGCTCGCTCATATTTAAATTTTTAGACGAATAACTGCATTGGTTTATTCGTTCATTTGCACAAAACATTCAGCTCTTTGCACAAAACTTTCAGCAGACACACCGCCTTACTGTCGGCCGCCAGCAATGCGGCAGCCATAGCGCAGTATACTGCGCAAGTCTATGGCTGCGTCGCATAGTGCTTGCCTGCGCATATTCTCTGCACAAAACTCGCACTGTGTCTGCTGCGCACATTACACTCACCCCTAAATTCTTTTAGCTTTCCTGATAATATAATTTTTATTTGCTCAAGCCCGATGCACTGTACCAATTTGTCGTATGTGCTTTGAGCACACACATACGCCCTTCGTTTATTATTTTTTAGCATTGCAGTGTTGGCTCTGCTCCTATAACTCCGTGGACTGTATTTTACCTTATTATTATATTGTTCTATAACTTATTTATTTCTTGAAATTTAGTCTATTTCTTTCTGTACCTGCCTGTGCTCTCATCGCTCTGCTCACATACCATATTATATGTTCCGAATGCGTATTGCGCATTCAGCAATTGATGCTCCTCTAGCGCTTTGCACTTGCTCTCTTTTTCCTTCCCGCAGGCACAACGGATCAAAAGAAATCAAAAGAAAGAAATAGCTATTACCTACCCTGCCAGTACACAATCGCACATACATACATACATACATGCATATACGATCTGCGTTTACATAGAGTCTGTTGTGATTTCATAGGAACGCTTAAAATAAAGGCACAATTAAGTTTTGCACTTAATTTATGTATATAGCTACTTAATACTACAAACATACGCATGTATATGCGATCTGCTTTTACATAGCTCTGACGTCATCTCAAATGAATGCCTAAATTAAAGGCGCAATTTCATTTCGCACATAATTACTTATAGCTCTACTTAATATATACATATATGTACATATTCACATGCATCGCACCATACTTGCTGTATTGCATAGATCACTGGTACGATCCGGCTCGACATGGACCAATGTATCGAATCGACAATGAAACTATGGCAATACTTACTGCAATCCGACTTAAATAAAAACACAACTGTTTTAAGTGGAAAAGCATACGAAAAACCACTTTTTATTGCTCTTATAATTATGCACATACATATGTAGCTCAACAATAAATCGGCATGTATGCGATACATGTATATATGTACGAGTATATACAGTTAGTGAATATGCACAAGCTCTTGCGCGTTTAGCTCAATTGCTCTCATATGCATGAACGGACCTGCATATGTATGTGTAAATAGGTACGTTTATGTATATATATATAATGTATAATGTAATGTGAACATAAATATAGTCAGCGTATCTAATCTAAACGTGACTATGCTCTCGAATACCTGTGGCACCGCTCATACTTGCTCCTGTGTATAGGCTCTGTATAAGCTCCCCTGCTCCGCACCGCTCTCCTGGCTCAGCTCCCTGCACATAGATTGCACCGCACTGCTCCTTGTGCTCTCACGCACTGCCCCATTGGCACAACCGCACATCTCCATCGTCAGAAACGAACTAAACTTTAAAATACTCGCTGAACCTATTTTCGCTATGTGCGAAAACTCAAACGCATGGTTGCATTTGATACACCATCATTACATGGCGATCATACATTTCGCTTCTCACTCAAATATCAGGCTGTACTCTTGAAGTCGCAGAATTAAATTGTGCGCTAGCTCTTGCGTCGTTACACTATTCTTTGAGCCCATCATTACATGGCGATCCTGCCAAATATGGTTACCATCATTACATGACGATCCTGCCAAACTGGCAATTCTGATATCAATCCTGCCAAATTATTAAAAAACCAAAAATTTTAAAAACCACAACACTCTTAAAATAATTCTAAAACTGCAATAAGAAGATGAATACCGATTTCCACCGACTATTCGAAAAAGTTCAACAACTGGCAGAGCAACACATCCACAAAGAAGCAAACCACCACAGACTGACGTTATACCCTGTTGATGGAAGAACTCCTACCCCACGCTTAATACAACAAAATTTTGAAAAACTAACATAAATCGAAGAATACGTGCCACAATCTACAACTCCAAACAAACCACCACTTACATACCATCTACTTCACGAGCAGGCCCATAACCATAGAGGAACGCCATAAACAAAGGAACGCTATATACACTCCACAACCACACAAAGACGAACAATCGACAAAACGTCACCGGCGAAAACGAGCAGGGAAAAACGTGCAAACTCGCACAAAAATAGCATTACACTGGCGAGATTTCATCCTCGCGAACACCAAAATGAAACAAGAACAAGTAAAGAATTCTGAAGTCGGGTTAAACCAACTACGAAATACCCTTTACCTTTTCTTGTGCGTGCGAGTTCAACAATTGGGATGTTTTCTCCATAAATCATCATTAGGAGCATACTTACGGTAATTTTTGGTAGGGTACCTTGAAATGATTATATCGACCCCATTTCTTGTATATGGGTTTGTAGGGTCCATATACATACTAATATATAATTTCGTACCAAAATATTGTATAGGTCGTAAGTTATAATAATATGTGAATAGTGGGCGTTGCTGTAGAAATAACACGCACATTTTTTGTGTGGTGTTTAATGTTAGTACCCGCAACATTCCTGTGAAATTTCGTTAATAAATCTTTAATAGGAACAGAGTAATGATTTTTGGCTAAATGTGGGCGTGGCAGTTCTAGTATGATCTCCATATTCTGCACACACACTATTATGGACCCCATATATATTTTTTATTCCGCTGGCATCAATACGAGTATAGGTAGGCTAATTTTAATTTTAGACCCGAAAGTTCCCTATATCAAAAGTGGGCGTGTCTTTTCTCTGATCAGCCCCATTTGTTGCATATAGCTTTGTAACTTCCATATGTTCCTTCCCTTAAAATTTCGTCTGTAAATCTCTGCCAGATCTTAAGTTATTAATATTTGTTAATAGTGGGCGTGGTAGTTAATATATACCGCCCACTTTTTGCACAGTGTTTAGTGGGACCCACATCTCCATAACTGCCAAATAACGTCACGATTCCGTCAATTGGACCGAACTTATAGTCATTTTAAAAAAGGTGAGAAAAGTTCCTTATATGGGAGGTAGGCGTGGTCTTTGTCCAAATCGGCCCATATAGCAATCTGGTTCTGTATCTTAGCCCAGACTATACTTTTGCAAAATTTCATTAAGATAGCTCTAACGGTGTAGAAAAAAAGTGGCAGCAGATGGACAGACGCACAGACGGACAGACGGACAGACGGACAGACCGACAGACGGACGGACAAAATAAATATTGCTTAGAAAGTGATTCTGATCATATCTGTATGTATATGTCCATACCTAGCACGCCTCCTTCTTGAAATTGCAATGCCTCTCAAAAGCACAAAGTTAGTATACCCTATTTACCTTTTTTAAAGGTAAAGGGTATAATAGCTGAACTTAAATCCAAAAAGAGCGAAATTCAATGCAGAAAAAGTCTACGTACAAAAAGCATAAAGATACTTATTGAGACAAATAAACACAATTATTCCAAAATATTAAGCCTGTTACTTCAGCAGTGTTATTTTTATTTCTAAATACTTCGAAATTTTAAGAAAAAAATCAATTTGAAATATTTGTTTGTGATAGAAGCTAAACGAAAGGAAATCAACGTCAGTGAATAAAAGATCATGATGCATCTTTGCAAAAAGGGAAAATATACTTTGAAATTGACGCAATTCTAGATCAAGCACGTTCTTCTATACAAACAGTTATTGATAACTTCAAAAAGACGCAAGAAACCGTATGTTTCAATAGTTAATAGACTAAAACGACAAGAATTTGTCCAAAAATATTTAAATGAAGGGCGAAAACTTCTGGAAGCAGTTGATGTTTTCTGACGAAAGCAAATTTTGCATTTTTGGCTTTAAAGGTCCTAAGATAGACGGAGGCGGAGACCCGGTGCAGATTCCAAAAAAATTACAGTTAAACACAGCGGTAGAAGAGTGTTGATCTGGGATGCATGGCACCTTCCGGAATGGACGAATTGGAGTTTATTGAGAATAAAATAGACTACCTAAATATCTTCCAACAGAAGATGAAGACTAGCGCAAAAAATCTTTCCTTAGATCCATCATTTGACTTCCTGCACAACATTGACTCAAAGCATACAGCAGAGGTAGTGAAGCTTTCTCTCCTTTATAATGCACCCCATCAGTTGGCACGCCCCCAAAATCATCCGACTTAAATCTGATTGAACATTTATAGGGTTTACTAGAACGGCGCATTCGAAATCACCATATTTCCTCGAGGACTATGCTCAAGGACCTAATTCGGGCTGAGTGCACAAACATTAGTACCATACCGAAATGTTTAGCAGAGGTGGACAAGAGAAAGGGTTACCCAACCAGTTATTAAATATATATTTTTTTATTTTAATTTTGAAAATTATTGTTAATTTTTTCATTCATTTATATTTTGTTCGTAGACTTTATCCGCATTGAAATTTGCTCTTTTTGGATTTAAGTTCAGTTATTTTTTGTTTGTTGTTGTTTTTGCCAATTTTTTTTTTTTGCGAATGTATAGTAAACATAAAAGACTATGATACTGCATCAACAAAATTTTAAAAAATCATCCCGAAATTGAATAAATAACTACAATTTGTTATTTTCATATGTTGTACGTAAACTTTTTCTGCTAAGTGTATGTATTATTCTTTTGGGAGATAGGGTGGCCTTTATAGGAGATCTCCAGAAATTATTATTGGTATTATGTTATTTTTTATTGTTAGAAGTTAGTTGGGTTTTCGGTAATAGTAATATATTTTGATTAATAGAAAAGAAAAGGTAGTCGAATTCAGGCGATGAACTTGAGAAGTGGGCCCAGAAAAAATAAAAGAAGTGACGAATTTGATAGGAACAGAGATATTCCAGAAAGTCTAGCACTACATTTAGAGAATGTAATTCGAGGCAAAGGAAAATATTTTGCTATATGTGTGGAAGGGAGAATGTGTTGACTCCAGAGTGTCCTAATTGCCGGAAGGGAAACCCCGGGAGGAACGTGGCACAAGAGGGACTGCCCCGTTCCGGAGAAGTCCCTGTGGAGAACCCATTTCGAGTGAGGAGAGCCTAGAGCGGAAGGAAGGAAGTTACAGGCTGCAGTATAGCACACGGATGATTGAATAGAGGAGGCTATTTGTCTTAAATCAAGTGATGAAAGCCCGGGACCGATACCAAAGGAGAAGGATGCAATGGAAGAGGGTAGCAGAAACGGCGGAAAGAAGTGATAGGGAGGAGAAAAGGCCGTTTGCGGAAATAGCAATTAAGGGGAAAAGCATCAGAGGTCTGCTAGACACTGGGGCATCTGTGATTATACTAGGAAGAAATTGTAAGAAACTGGTGAGCGACTTGGGGCTGAAAATGCGGAGGTATGTGACCAAGTAAATACAGCTAGTGGACATAAGCAGCCTGTGGTGGGGAGAGTGACCGTGCCCGTGCATTTTAACGGGGAGAGTAAAGCTATACCATTTTTTTGTGTCCTACACTACACCAAGAAGTTTATTTGGGAGTCGACCAGGGAGTAAAGCCTTCACAGCCTTTACTATATCAGGAAGACCCCTGTACCAGTTTAGTGTAATGCCATTCGGGCTATGCAATGCGGCACAGAGATTATGCAGGCTGATGGATAAAGTAATTCCGCAATGTCTCAGGGATAATGTATTTGTATATCTCGACGATTTGTTAGTGATATCCCCAGATTTCAACAGACATGTGCGTTTATTAGGAGAGGTAGCGAAATGTCTGTCGGACGCGAATGTGACAACAGGATTACAGAAATCGAAGTTCTGCTGTAAGGAAGTAAAATATCTGGGGTTTGTGATAGGCCATGGGGAGTTAAAAACTGACCCGGAAAAGATATTGGCAGTGGAAAGAATTCCTGTACCATTGTCACCAAAACAGATCAGGAGTTTTCTCGGATCGGCAGGGTAGTATCGAAGATTCGTGGCGAATTTTCCAGACATAGCGGCGCCTTAGAAAGAGCGGGAAATTTGTGATGACTCCAGAAGCACTTGTCGCATTTGCAGATCTGAAGCAGGCTCTCACCACAGCACCCGTATTAGCACAACCGAATTTTCGGAAACGATTTTATATCCAGTGTGATGCATCCCATTATGGAGTGGGGGCGGTGCTCTTCCAAAAAGATGAGGGTGGACATGAACGTCCAATAGCATACTATTCGTATAAAATGAATACTTGCAAGCTAAACTACAGCGTGACAGAGAAGGAGTGTCTGGCGGCGGTTCTAGCGGTGCGGCGGTTCAGAGCATATGTGAAACTGATGCCATTTACGGTGATAACAGATCACGCTAGTCTGAAGTGGCTGATGTCTATAAAAGACTTGAATTGCAGAATGGCTAGATGGTCTCTACAACTGCAGGCATTTGACTTTGGAATAGAACACAGAAAAGGAACTGAAAATATAATGGCGGACAATCTGTCTCGAGCAGTGGAAGCAATCTCTTTGGAAGAAGCAGGGTTCCTAGATTTCGAAACTACCGAATTTGAGTCAGAAGAATACGTGAATAGGGTGCGGCTTATAGAGGAACACCCAGAGGCCTTTCCGGACTTGAAGCTACAGGAAGGAATGATTTTAAGCGTGCATGTTTCACAAGTGATGAGTATGGCGAATCTAGCTGGAAGTTATGAGTACCGGAGTCTTTAATCTCAACCTTAATAACCCAGGCACATGACGCAAAAACGGCAGCATATGGCGGGAAGGTAAAATAAATAAAAATGTTCCTCTTTGTACGATACAGTATAGGTGTGTAGGTTACCGTTTATTAGTTGAGTTGATTGGTGAAGGTAATTCTTCGAGTCGAATGGCTGGGAAGACAAAGTAAATACCGTAATTAATTACCGTGCAACTAGGTGTTGGGATCCGTAATCATCATCGGTGTGGTGGTTCTGAAAAGAAGTATTGTCAGTTTATATGTTTATGTATATGTATGTATAGTTGCCCGGCTAGCTGCGGTAGAGCATAGAATGTTTGTAATCCTGGAAACCCATGTGTGTTGTTGCGATCGTTTCTTTAGCCACAACCGTCTGTATCTTCGTTTTTTATTTTGCTTCTCCCCTTCTTTTTCTTGCCGCTTTTCTGGTGAATGCGGCCAGTCAAAAACCTAGTGACGATTCTGAGGTAGAGATGGCGCTGCCCCAACCTACTTAAAATTTAAAAGTGAGTTGACTTACCGGCTTGATCGATGAAACGGTCAATGATGGAATAGCGGAGGAGGCCAAGGAATTGGAAAAGGAACTGGGTTTTTGAAAAAAGTTTAAAGTGATTTACGGCGGTGGTAGCGAGTTATTTTAAGTTTAAAAATTTGTCGGTTGTGGGTTCGCAGCGGAAGTTAAATAATGAGAAGAAACGTTGTAAATGAGGAATATTTGTGTAATGAGAAGGAAAGATATATAAATTGAAACTTAAATTTTTAAAAAATATATATAGTGCGCTTCGTTAAAATAAACTGCCGACATGCAACAAAACTGAAATATTTCCTATAAGTGAAATTATGTTTTTACAATAAAATGTGGAATTGATCAAAAAGTCAGGAAAAAAATATCAAGGAGACGATTTCAAATTCGTTTTTTTAAAAAAAGACTATAGAGGCAGAATTTTGTGAGTGGTTCAACAACAGTCGTTATTGGGTGCAGATAAAAGAAACGGAAAAGGAAGCTGCCGCCCACCTCATCAGGATAAGAAGAAATACAAAAAATAAATAGTTGTAAGTATATGTTGTTCTTTTAAATATCAAAGTATAATGTTTAGTTATGTGTAGTTTGTTAGGCTAAGGCGGAGATTATGGGGCGGGCTCGCTTGACATCGAGGAGGAGGATGCCCGGCTGAAAAGAAACGAGTAAAGAAGTCCGAAGTCGGGTTAGACCGACTACGAAATACCTTTTACCATTTCTTGTGCGTGCGAGTTCAACAATTGGGATGTTTTCTTCATAAATCATCATTAGGGGCATTCTTACGGTAATTTTTGGTAGGGTACCTTGAAATGATTATATCGACCCCATTTCCTGTGTATGGCTTTGTAGTGTAAATATAACCACTAATATGTAATTTCGTCCAAAAATATTGTATAGGTCGTAAGTTATAATAATATGTCAATAGTGGGCGTGGCTGTATAAATAACACGCCCATTTTTTGTGTGCTTGTGAACATTCATGTGAAATTTCGTTGAAAAATCTTTAATAGGAACCTAATATCGATTTTTGGTAAATTGGGGGCGTGGCAGTAGTAATAATCTGTCCATATTTGGAATGCATGCTAGTATGAACCCAGTGTATTCATTTACCAATTTATTTTCATATATCATCACTAGAAGCATAAATAGGGTAATTGTTTTTAAGTGGGGTCCCCAAAGATTATTATATGGGTGGGAGGCGCATACTTCATCTGCTCGACCCCCAATCTTGTATATGGCTTTGCAGGGTCCATATACGTACTAATATATAGTTTCGCCCAAAAATATTGTATATGTCGTAAGTTATAATAATATGTGAATAGTGGGCGAGGCTGTAGATATAACACGGCCATTTTTTGTGTGGTGTTTAATGTTAGTACCCGCAACCTTCCTGTAAAATTTCGTTGATAAGTCTTGAACCAGACTATACTTCTGCAAAATTTCATTAAGACAGCTCTAACGGTGTAGAAAAAACGGGGCCACAGACGGACAGACGGACAGACGTACAGACAGACGAACAGACGGACAGACGGACGGACAAAATAAAAATTGCTTAAAAAGTGATTCTGATCATATCTGTATATATATGTCCATACCTACCACGCCTCCTTCTTGAAATTGCAACCCCTCTCAAATGCACAAAGTTAGTATAACCTATTTACCTTTTTTAAAGGTAAAGGGTATAAAAACATCCAACTCACCATTTTTATACCCTTTACCTTTAAAAAATGTAAATGGGGTATACTAACTTTGTGCTTTTGAGAGGAGTTGCAATTTCAAGAAGGAGGCGTGGTAGGTATTTTTTTGAAGCAATTTTTATTTTGTCCGTCTGTCTGTCCGTCTGTCCGTCTGTGGCCACTTTTTTTCTACACCGTTAGAGCTATCTTAATGAAATTTTGCAAAAGTATAGTCTGGGCTAAGATACAGAACCAGATTGCTATATGGGCCTATTTGGACAAATACCACGCCTACCTCCCATATAAGGAACTTTTCTCACCTTTTTTAAAATGACTATAAGTTCGGTCCAATTGACGGAATCGTGACGTTATTTGGCAGTTATGGAGATGTGGGTCCCACTAAACACTGTTTAAAAAGTGGGCGGTATATATTAATTGCCACACCCACTATTAACAAATATTAATAACTTAAGAGCTGGTAGAGATTTACGGGCGAAATTTTACGAGAGGGAGCATGTGGACATTACAAAGCTATCTGTAAGAAATGGGGCTCATCCGAGAAAAGACACACCCACTCTTGATATAAGGAACTTTCGGGTCTAAAATTAAAATTAGCCTACCTATACTCGTATTGATGCCAGCGGAGTAAAAATTTGCCGAAATATACATAGGGTCCATAATAGTGTGTGTGCAGAATATGGAGGTCACAATAATACTGCCACGCCCACAATTAGCCAAAAATTATTACTGTGTTCCTATTAAAGATTTATCAACGAAATTTCACAGGAATGTTGAGGGAACTAACATTAAACAACACACAAAAAATGGGCGTGTTATTTATACAGCCACGCCCACTATTGACATATTATTATAACTTACGACCTATACAATATTTTTGGACGAAATTATATATTAGTGGTTATATTGACACTACAAAGCCATACACAGGAAATGGGATCGATATAATCATTTCAAGGTCCCCTACCAAAAATTACCGGAAGTATGCTCCTAATGATGATTTATGAAGAAAACATCCCAATTGTTGAACTCGCACGCACAAGATATGGTAAGGGGTATTTCGTAGTCAGTCTAACCCGACTTCAGACTTCTTTACTCGTTTCTTTTCAGCCGGGCATCCTCCTCCTCGATGTCAAGCGAGCCCGCCCCATAATCTCCGCCTTAGCCTAACATACTACACATAACTAAACATTATACTTTGATACTTAAAAGAACAACATATACTTACAACTATTTATTTTTTGTATTTCTTCTTATCCTGATGAGGTGGGCGGCAGCTTCCTTTTCCGTTTCTTTTATCTGCACCCAATAACGACTGTTGTTGAACCACTCACAAAATTCTGCCTCTTTAGTCTTTTTTAAAAAAAACGAATTTGAAATCGTCTCCTTGATATTTTTTTCCTGACTTTTTGATCAATTCCATATTTTATTGTAAAAACATAATTTCACTTACAGGAAATATTTCAGTTTTGTTGCATGTCGGCAGTTTATTTTAACGAAGCGCACTATATGTATTTTTTGAAAATTTAAGTTTCAATTTATATATCTTTCCTTCTCATTACACAAATATTCCTCATTTACAACGTTTCTTCTCATTATTTAACTTCCGCTCCGAACCCACAACCGACAAATTTTTAAACTTAAAATAACTCGCTACCACCGCCGTAAATCACTTTAAACTTTTTTCAAAAACCCAGTTCCTTTTCCAATTCCTTGGCCTCCTCCGCTATTCCATCATTGACCGTTTCATCGATCAAGCCGGTAAGTCAACTCACTTTTAAATTTTAAGTAGGTTGGGGCAGCGCCATCTCTACCTCAGAATCGTCACTAGGTTTTTGACTGGCCGCATTCACCAGAAAAGCGGCAAGAAAAAGAAGGGGAGAAGCAAAATAAAAAACGAAGATACAGACGGTTGCGGCTAAAGAAACGATCGCAACAACACACACGGGTTTCCAGGATTACAAACATTCTATGCTCTACCGCAGCTAGCCGGGCAACTATACATACATATACATAAACATATAAACTGACAATACTTCTTTTCAGAACCACCACACCGATGATGATTACGGATCCCAACACCTAGTTGCACGGTAATTAATTACGGTATTTACTTTGTCTTCCCAGCCATTCGACTCGAAGAATTACCTTCACCAATCTACTCACCTAATAAACGGTAACCTACACACCTATACTGTATCGTACAAAGAGGAATATTTTTATTTATTTTCCTTCCCGCCATGTGCTGCCGTTTTTGCGTCATGTGCCTGGGTTATTAAGGTTGAGATTAAGGACTCCGGTACTCATATCTTCCAGCTAGATTCGCCATACTCATCACTTGTGAAACATGCACGCTTAAAATCATTCCTTCCTGTAGCTTCAAGTCCGGAAAGGCCTCTGGGTGTTCCTCTATAAGCCGCACCCTATTCACGTATTCTTCTGACTCAAATTCGGTAGTTTCGAAATCTAGGAACCCTGCTTCTTCCAATGAGATTGCTTCCACTGCTCGAGACAGATTGTCCGCCACTATATTTTCAGTTCCTTTTCTGTGTTCTATTCCAAAGTCAAATGCCTGCAGTTGTAGAGACCATCTAGCCATTCTGCCATTCAAGTCTTTTATAGACATCAGCCACTTCAGACTAGCGTGATCTGTTATCACCGTAAATGGCATCAGTTTCACATATGCTCTGAACCGCCGCACCGCTAGAACCGCCGCCAGACACTCCTTCTCTGTCACGCTGTAGTTTAGCTTGCAAGTATTCATTTTATACGAATAGTATGCTATTGGACGTTCATGTCCACCCTCATCTTTTTGGAAGAGCACCGCCCCCACTCCATAATGGGATGCATCACACTGGATATAAAATCGTTTCCGAAAATTCGGTTGTGCTAATACGGGTGCTGTGGTGAGAGCCTGCTTCAGATCTGCAAATGCGACAAGTGCTTCTGGAGTCATCACAAATTTCCCGCTCTTTCTAAGGCGCCGCTATGTCTGGAAAATTCGCCACGAATCTTCGATACTACCCTGCCGATCCGAGAAAACTCCTGATCTGTTTTGGTGACAATGGTACAGGAATTCTTTCCACTGCCAATATCTTTTCCGGGTCAGTTTTTAACTCCCCATGGCCTATCACAAACCCCAGATATTTTACTTCCTTACAGCAGAACTTCGATTTCTGTAATCCTGTTGTCACATTCGCGTCCGACAGACATTTCGCTACCTCTCCTAATAAACGCACATGTGTGTTGAAATCTGGGGATATCACTAACAAATCGTCGAGATATACAAATACATTATCCCTGATACATTGCGGAATTACTTTATCCATCAGCCTGCATAATCTCTGTGCCGCATTGCATAGCCCGAATGGCATTACACTAAACTGGTACAGGGGTCTTTCTGATATTGTAAAGGCTGTGAAGGCTTTACTCCCTGGTCGACTCCCAAATAAACTTCTTGGTGTAGTGTAGGACACAAAAAAATGTTATAGCTTTACTCTCCCCGTTAAAATGCACGGGCACGGTTACTCTCCCCACCACAGGCTGTTTATGTCCACTAGCTGTATTTACTTGGTCACATACCTCCGCATTTTCAGCCCTAAGTCGCTCACCAGTTTCTTACAATTTCTTCCTAGTATACTCACAGATGCCCCAGTGTCTAGCAGACCTCTGATGCTTTTCCCCTTAATTGCTATTTCCGCAAACGGCCTTTTCTCCTCCCTATCACTTCTTTCCGCCGTTTCTGCTACCCGCTTCCATTCCATCCTTCTCCTTTGGTATCGCTTACGGGTTTTCCTCACTTGATTTAAGACAAATAGCCTCCTCTCTTCATTCATCCGTGTGCTATACTGCAGCCTGTAACTTCCTTCCTTCCGCTCTAGGCTCTCCTCACTCGAAATGGGTTCTCCACAGGGACTTCTCCGGAACGGGGCAGTCCCTCTTGTGCCACGTTCCTCCCGGGGTTTCCCTTCCGGCAATTAGGACACTCTGGAGTCACCACATTCTCCCTTCCACACATATAGCAAAATATTTTCCTTTGCCTCGAATTACATTCTCTAAATGTATGCCCGAGCTGTTTACAATTCCAGCATACCATTTGACCCCTAGTTGCCGGTTCCTTCACTTGGTTACTCTCTCCTAACGCACTTCTCCCTGTTACAACCTCATGACGAGCTTCCCCTACCTGTTCCACCATCGTGTTGCTCACCTTACTTACTACTCGGCCCGAACCATATTTAAAAGGCGGCTGCTCCATTCTAACTTCCCCCTTTTGAAAGAATCTCTCCGCCTCTTGGCATTCATACCTCAGCTGTTCCACGCTATAGCAAGCGATGGGATACACTTTCTTCCCTAATCCCTCCCTTCGGTTTCTCTTTATTATTTTGATTACATCCAACTCCGACACAGGGTAACTCATTAATGCTTGGACCTTGAGCACTTCAAAACAAAAGGAGTCCAAATTCTCGCCTGGCAGTTGCATCCTTTCTGACAATTCCCTCAACAACTCAAATTCACTCTCGTTCGAGCGAAACTGCCTTAGCATAGCGTTCCGGAGCGCTGGCCACGCCCTGAGGTCGGCTGACCGTAGGCATAGCCAGTACCACTCTATTACTGCCCCACGCAACAGTACATGAAATCCTTCATTACTGCTGGCCAAGGAACTTCATACTGCGCCTGCAAGTGCCCCAACCGGAATATAAATTCTTCGACTTTTCCATCGAAGAATAAACCCTACTTCTCTAGTCTCACTACAATGTGACTCTCTTCTCCCGGCAACTCTCTTCCGTTCCTTCGCCCTATGTTATTTCTACTCGGTTGCTCCCTGGTTAGAGTCTCCGGACCAAATTCTTCAGCCTCCATCCGGAATGGTGGTTCGCGGCCACTTGTCCGCCATCTGTCATTGTATCGACTTTCTTCTGTTCTACCTGGGGGTTTACAACCCGACTCCGATGCCGCGGGCATTACCCCCCGCTCCGGTACCTGTTGTCTAGGCCGCACTGAATCATTAGCTTCATCAACTCGACGTGATTAGCTCTCACTGTTTCCCTTATTTTTTCTGTTTCTACATTTAATGCTACCCGATTGCTTATATGGCTTTCGAGCAACATCAAATTGATTGCGGAGCGGTATTCACTTGCTAGTTCTTCTTGGCCCTTCAGCCCTAATTGTTCGGATTGCCTCATTGCCCGTTCTGGCCTGGTTCCGTACGCTGTAGTGGCTAACCACCTATAATCTTATCGCACACGGTGCTCTCCCGTCCCTGAGCTATCCTCTTTGCTTCTATAATTCGGCACCGTCCCCGTGTCACTCCATCCAAGTTGTCCCCCAGTCGGCTTATCTTCCTCACTTCCTCCTTGGGGCGAGTGTTCCACCGGTATAGTTTCCCTATTTGCTAGACTTTCTGGAATATCTCTGTTCCTATCAAATTCGTCACTTCTTTTATTTTTTCTGGGCCCACTTCTCAAGTTCATCGCCTGAATTCCACTACCTTTTCTTTTCTATTAATCAAAATATATTACTATTACCGAAAACCCAACTAACTTCTAACAATAAAAAATAACATAATACCAATAATAATTTCTGGAGATCTCCTATAAAGGCCACCCTATCTCCCAAAAGAATAATACATACACTTAGCAGAAAAAGTTTACGTACAACATATGAAAATAACAAATTGTAGTTATTTATTCAATTTCGGGATGATTTTTTAAAATTTTGTTGATGCAGTATCATAGTCTTTTATGTTTACTATACATTCGCAAAAAAAAAAAATTGGCAAAAACAACAACAAACAAAAAATAACTGAACTTAAATCCAAAAAGAGCAAATTTCAATGCGGATAAAGTCTACGAACAAAATATAAATGAATGAAAAAATTAACAATAATTTTCAAAATTAAAATAAAAAAATATATATTTAATAACTGGTTGGGTAACCCTTTCTCTTGTCCACCTCTGCTAAACATTTCGGTATGGTACTAATGTTTGTGCACTCAGCCCGAATTAGGTCCTTGAGCATAGTCCTCGAGGAAATATGGTGATTTCGAATGCGCCGTTCTAGTAAACCCTATAAATGTTCAATCAGATTTAAGTCGGATGATTTTGGGGGCGTGCCAACTGATGGGGTGCATTATAAAGGAGAGAAAGCTTCACTACCTCTGCTGTATGCTTTGAGTCAATGTTGTGCAGGAAGTCAAATGATGGATCTAAGGAAAGATTTTTTGCGCTAGTCTTCATCTTCTGTTGGAAGATATTTAGGTAGTCTATTTTATTCTCAATAAACTCCAATTCGTCCATTCCGGAAGGTGCCATGCATCCCAGATCAACACTCTTCTACCGCTGTGTTTAACTGTAATTTTTTTGGAATCTGCACCGGGTCTCCGCCTCCGTCTATCTTAGGACCTTTAAAGCCAAAAATGCAAAATTTGCTTTCGTCAGAAAACATCAACTGCTTCCAGAAGTTTTCACCCTTCATTTAAATATTTTTGGACAAATTCTTGTCGTTTTAGTCTATTAACTATTGAAACATACGGTTTCTTGCGTCTTTTTGAAGTTATCAATAACTGTTTGTATAGAAGAACGTGCTTGATCTAGAATTGCGTCAATTTCAAAGTATATTTTCCCTTTTTGCAAAGATGCATCATGATCTTTTATTCACTGACGTTGATTTCCTTTCGTTTAGCTTCTATCACAAACAAATATTTCAAATTGATTTTTTTCTTAAAATTTCGAAGTATTTAGAAATAAAAATAACACTGCTGAAGTAACAGGCTTAATATTTTGGAATAATTGTGTTTATTTGTCTCAATAAGTATCTTTATGCTTTTTGTACGTAGACTTTTTCTGCATTGAATTTCGCTCTTTTTGGATTTAAGTTCAGCTATTATACCCTTTACCTTTAAAAAAGGTAAATAGGGTATACTAACTTTGTGCTTTTGAGAGGCATTGCAATTTCAAGAAGGAGGCGTGCTAGGTATGGACATATACATACAGATATGATCAGAATCACTTTCTAAGCAATATTTATTTTGTCCGTCCGTCTGTCGGTCTGTCCGTCTGTCCGTCTGTCCGTCTGTGCGTCTGTCCATCTGCTGCCACTTTTTTTCTACACCGTTAGAGCTATCTTAATGAAATTTTGCAAAAGTATAGTCTGGGCGAAGATACACAACCAGATTGCTATATGGGCCGATTTGGACAAAGATCACGCCTACCTCCCATATAAGGAACTTTTCTCACCTTTTTTAAAATGACTATAAGTTCGGTGCAATTGACTCAATCGTGACGTTATTTGGCAGTTATGGAGATGTGGGTCCCACTAAACAGTTTTTAAAAAGTGG
This sequence comes from Clusia tigrina, assembly GCA_920105625.2. Lineage (NCBI taxonomy): Eukaryota > Metazoa > Arthropoda > Insecta > Diptera > Clusiidae > Clusia > Clusia tigrina. The sequence continues at coordinate 148,778,252 of OV050031.1, read as the reverse complement.
GCGATATATATTAACTACCACGCCCACTATTTACAAATATTAATAACTTAAGATCTGGTAGAGATTTACGGACGAAATTTTACGGGAAGGAACATATGGAACCACAACACTATTAAAATAATTCTAAAACTGCAATAAGAAGATGATTACCGATTTCCACCGACTATTCGAAAAAGTTCAACAACTGGCAGAGCAACACATCCACAAAGAAGCAAACCACCACAGCCTGACGTTATACCCTGTTGATGGAAGAACTCCTACCCCACGCTTAATACAACAAAATTTTGAAAAACTAACATAAATCGAAGAATACGTGCCACAATCTACAACTCCAAACAAACCACCACTTACATACCATCTACTTCACGAGCAGGCCCATAACCATAGAGGAGTATAAACAAAGGAACGCTATATACACTCCACAACCACACAAAGACGAACAATCGACAAATCGTCACCGGAGAAAACGAGCAGGGAAAAACGTGCAAACTCGAACAAAAATAGCATTACACTGGCGAGATTTCATCCTCGCAAACAACAAAATTAAACAAAAACAAATGAAAACTAAAATACATAAAATAAAATACCCTAATGTTAGAGCATAAAATTATAAAGATTGTAATGATTTAAGAATAAGTTAGATAAGATTAAAACAAAAAATAAATAATAATAATATTATATATATTCTACAATTGGTAAAATTCAATTAAAAATTCAAAATCACAATGGAGACCCACAAGTTACAATATTAAATAATCAAGTTCAACATTCTGATTCCATAGAGGATCAAGATTTAAAAATATTAATCATATTGATAATAGTGTGTTCTCAATTAGGAATTACACTACTCCATGTAAAATAAGTTTAACAAAAAACAAAATTTAAAAGCGCATAATCAATATTTGATTTGACCGAAGTTATGTCCAGAAAATAGAATGGAAATTTGAATTAACTCATTAAAAAATTTAGTAAACTTAGTAACAAAGTTAAAAAAAAAACACCAAGTAGAATTTATTCATGTTCATATGTGGAGGCACTACAAAAAGATTTACAAAATTATTCGACATTGTTCAGACTAGAAGTCGCCCCATTATCTCAAATTGACCAAGTAAAAGCGACAGACTACTTTAAAAATTACAGCAATTATATAGAACATAGAAATAATAGAAAATAATTTAAAAAATTTGGCAGACGAAAACATTGAACAAACCAAAGCCACCACCATGACAGACTTCAAAATAGAAACAGCAATCAAAGTAATTCCTGAGATTACTGGAAACTATAAAGAAATAGACTCATTTTGCAAAATATGCACACTGTTGAACGATCCACTAACGCCAGAGGGTAAGAAGACACTCCTTGATTTCATTTTTTACGTAAAACTTAGCATCAATGTTAAAACAGCAATAGGTACTACATTAACACTAGACAACCTTGATTCATGACTAAGCACACTAAAGTCCAGATATAAGAGCCACTCAACCATTACACTGGTACACTCACAATTGATAAATACTGTACAAAAAGGATCCGTCAGTTCCTTCAAAGAACGAATTTTGACACTGATTTCCGAACTCACTACACTACAAATTGAAAATCTTGGAACAAACGTAACAGCAACTGAGAAGTCTGCAATAGCAAAAACTAATGAGTCATATGCTTTATTCACTTTCAAAAACGGACTCAAAGATGACATAAAACCAATCATACTAGCAGCACAACCCAAAACATTAAATGAAGCAGTAAATCCTGCACTAGAACTAGAACAATCTGTACCCAATACCAATCAAATTTTTGCTATAAATCAAAACAATAAACAATTCAGAAGATACAGTAATTACAACCACATGAATAGCCACCCTCTGTGGTCTAGTGGTAAGCATGCTAGACTCACTCCCCGAGGGTCGCAGGTTCAATTCCTGCCACGGGCTTGGTCTCCAAAATGCTTCTTTCTATAAAATCTTTTTCTCTTCGAGTCGAAAGCCTCTAGCTAGTACTCATTCCCCCAACACCTTGCACTCATAATTAATTATGGTGTAAGGTATAATAATAATAATAATAATAATAATAATAACCACATGAATAACCGATATAACAACAACACGAATTATATCAATAATCCAAACAACAACGACAACAAAAACTATTGACAACGAAACAATAGAAACAACAATAATAACCAATATAACGGCAACAGACAGTATGCCAATCATACACAAAGCAACAATGGGAACTATAGACATCCTAACTACAACAGCAACTATAATAAAAACAATTACAATAACAACAATAATTACAATAACAATTACAATATAAACTATAACAGCAATTACAATAGAAGCCTGAACCAAAACAACAGACAACGTAACAATATATACACAATAAACGCCCAGGGAAACGACCAGGTCCCGGAGGACCACGACTATATCCCTCCGGGCAACAACTACAACAACAACGAAAATTAAATATCTACAAAATAACAAATAACTTAAAAAACTACATAACTTTACATTGCACAAATCTACAGCAACACTTAACATTTTTAATTGAGACCGGAGTTGATATCTCTATTTGCAAGCAAAAAAGCGAAGTCCAAATAATTTCCTCAAAAGATAAATGCAAGCTAACGGGGATAACAAATGAAGAGGTACATTCATTAGGAAAATCACATTTAGAATTCAGAATACAACAAAAAAACATTAAACAACAATTCCATATAGTAAAATACACATTTCCCATAGACACCGATGGTATATTCGGAAGAGTCTTTTTATCAGCATTTCTTTGCAAAATTGACTATGAAACATTCACCGTAACAATCACGATAACAGGCACAGACATAACACAACCAATGGAAACTTGTTTACTAAACACTCCATACATAACGATACCCGCAAGAACAGAAATAATTCAACATATAAATTTAAAAATCAAAGAAGACAAATTAGTGTTAAATAGTGAAATAGAAAAAGGCCTATTTGTAGCAAATACAACAGTACCTGCAAAGGGAATACGACACATCAAAATGGCTCGTCATGAAAGAGCTCCCCTGCCACAGGCAGCCTGGAGCAGGCCGTTAGGGAACAGATGGACGCATTGTGGGAGAGCTCTTTCTAGTGCAAAATTATGTGCCTGATCGGTTCTCTCCCGAGCTGGGCGAAGAAGTACCCAGTGTAATGACAGAAGAGGTGTTGCGGGCGGTTGGAAAATTTAGGGACCAGAAGGCACCTGGCCCAGATGGAATTCCCAACCGGGTGCTAAAAACCGCAGCTGCACTACACCCAGAAACACTAAGGTCACTTTATGAGGCCTGTCTTAGGGAAGGAGTCTTCCCGAAACAATGGAAAAGGCAGCGGTTGGTATTGATACCTAAAGTCGATAAGCCAGCAGAGGACCCATCGGCCTACCGTCCCCTGTGCATGTTGGACACAGCAGGGAATGTCCTGGAGTGGATTATCTGCGACTGGATCAACGAGGCGATAGTGGATGCTGGAGGACTGGCGAGGCACCAATATGGCTTCCGAAAGGCCAAATCCACCGTGGACGCCATTGACGAACTCGTCCAAACGGCGATTCAGGGCCAGAGATGGGGGGAGAAGGGGGGTGCCAAGAGGTATTGCCTCGTGGTCACCCTCGACGTCAAGACGCCTTTAACTCGGCCAGCTGGGCGTGCATAGCAGAAGCGCTGGCAGAGTTCAAAGTTCCCGTCTATCTAAGGCGAATCATCACCAGTTATTTTAGCGAGAGGATGCTATTATACGAGTCCGATAGAGGTGTAGAAACGTACAAGATTACGTGGAGGTCGATCATGTGAATCAAGCTGAAATGACCGCTTATTATCCATCCTTGCCCGTGTTCGACTGTTACTAAGGGGGAATTATAGCTGTATACGTTGAATCCCGCAGCGCTGGATATTAAGAGCAACCTAGCTTACAATAGTTATAAAGAAGAAAATATTTTTAAGACAAATGATTATATTCTAGTGTAATTCAATTGTGTTTTAAACAAATTTTCTTTAGAAGGAAAGGAGTTAGTGCAATTTTTGTTTAATATTAATGAAGAGACATTCTTCTATAAGTTTAAATCCTTAGAGAATATACATATTTTTTATAGTATGTTTCTTCCTTTCATTCATTTCTTTTTCTTAATAATTATTACGAACATACTGTTCTTTTCTTTTCTTTTTAGTGCTCTGTACCATTTTACTTTGCCAATTATCTATAGGTATTGATTTTCAAATTTTTGTGCTCCATATGCAAATTGTACATTTTGGTGCCGATATTTTGTATATGCTTATTTTGGGTTAAAAGTGCTCTTGTGCCAAGTATTTTTGATTTTATATACAGTATTTTATACTAATATAATTTTCTTTGAGATACAAAAAAAAAGGATATGAGTGAAATAACTTATTAAGCAGCCGTGGTTTTCAGTTGAGCCTTATGGACTTTCCTTCCCGTATCTGTTTGTACTGTCACCCTATTGTCTTTAGCTATTTTTTTCATTTTTGTAAAGAGCTTTCTGTTTACTTTTAATTTGCTTATACCTAACGTATACTACGTCGCCCTGTTTAAATGTTCTCGGTTCTCTTCTGTTTCGATTCAAACGAAGGTTTCGTGTCTCCTGTCTTTTTCTTATTTGTGCTCATATTTGATTATGAACTTTACTACGAAAATCGGTCAATCTCTGATAATTAATTCTTCCCGTTCTATTAAAAAATATATCACTGGGCTTCCTTTTTGTTACAGAATGTACCGTGGTGTTGTAACGGTCAACTGCAATATAAAGAAGTTCCTTTGGGTTAGTGTTTTTCATTTCCCTTTGTAGGCAGCGATATACATCACTTCTTTATATTGGTGTGTGGTAAATTTCAATGCCTAATCCCCTTATATAATTTGACACAACTGGACTCATGAAGCCTCTTTCATTATCGGTGACGACCATATTCGGTATGGTAAAGTAGTGTAAAAGTTTTGCGGACTTTGCGCGCAGTGTGAGTGACGACTTGTTTTTATGTGGAAGAGTTTCGCGAATTTGGAGAGTTTATCTATACATGACAGAAACTTTGCACCTTGGATCTCAAAGATGTCAACATGTAGTATCTCGCAGGGATACCTGGGGATCGGAGTGTCTTTCAGTGGAGGTACTGGGGGATACCTATCATATTTGTATAGTCGACAAACCTCACAAGCGGCAGTGTATTTTTTAATCCTACTTGCCATTTTAGGGAAAGAGTATTTCTCCAAGAGTTGTTCCTTGTTTTCACGAGGATTTCTATGAGCACGCCTGTGTTCCTCTTCTATTATTTTGCACACTCTATCTTCATTAGCGACATCCTCTACGACTCTTTGTGTTAACCTGATTTTATAAAATAAAAAATGCTCGAGGTATACGTTTTGAAGTAACTGAATACGGCATTTTGGAATTTTAATTCCATTAATGACCGATGGGTTTAGGTATTCTTTCAGTGTCTTACTTAGCACACCTTTTTCTATGCTGGGCAGAGCAATGTGATGTCTAGTGACGCCAGGATGAGGATTCTCGCTACAAATTAGTCCATTGCCTTCGCTGAGTATAATTTGATTCCTGAAAACATTTATGGGTACTTCTACATGAGGAATAAGGTCTGATGCATCCTGAACCGCGCTGTGGATTGTTCCTATTTCGCTCGCTGTGTCGGTCGTTGCGCCCCTACCAGTGCTTGTTTTTGCAGCCTTCAGACCTTCGCTAGCTGTTTCTGTGGTTGACCCGTTGTCAGGCATTGTTGTATGATTGGCTAGGCATTGCATCCGTGATAAAGCATCAGCCACAAAGTTTGATTTGCCAGGGGTGTAAATCAGCTCGTGGTTGTACTATTCTTGCTTTCCATCTCTTCAACTTCGCATTGTAGTTTCTGTTTCCCAATGCGAACGTGAGCGGCTGGTGGTCTGTGAAAATTTTGATGCTTTTTGCTCCGACCTCAAGTTGTCCAAAGCCCAAACAATTGCTAACATTTCCTTTTCGTTGGTAGCGTAGTTTTCTTCAGCTTTGCTTAACGAGCGAGATATGTAAGCGATGGGACGGTCTTTCCCAGGTTCTCCTTGTGACAACACTGTTCCGATGGCATAGTTCGAGGCGCCAGTAGTCAAATTAAAAGGCTTGCCAAAGTCAGGAAAGGCTAGGATATCTGATGAAATAAGTAGTTTCTTTAAATTGTCAAATGCCTGAAGAGAAACGGAAACTAGTTTAATACGGATGTTTTTTGATTGATTGGAATTTATCTACGCGCTTTCGCCTCGGGTAAGGTTCGTCAATGGTTTCGCGACCTTAGCGTAGTCACGAATGAACTTCCGATAGTAAGAAGTCATCCCCAAAATGCTTTTCAGTTCCTTAAGAGTTTCTGGAGGCGAAAGAGTTTCAATTGTCCGCACTTTTGATGAGTCGGGCATAATACCTTTTGATGTAATTACATACCCGAGAAATTCTACCTCTGTACACATAAATTTTGTTTTCACCAAATGAACCGTTAAATAAGACTCAGCCAGTCTTGCGAATATTATATCGACGTTCTTCATGTGTTCGTCTGCATCTTTTCCGAATACTCTGATGTCGTCGATGTAAACGTAGCATATTTTTCCGATGTACTCTTTTAACACGTCATCAATCATCCTTTGAAATATAGCGGGAGCGTTCTTCAGCCGGAATGGGAGTCTTAAAAACTCGTTCTTTCCATTCATGGTTGAAAAAGCAGTTTTCGGAACATCCGCTCCCTTCATTGGGATCTGATGGAAACCAGAAGTAAGGTCGATAGTTGTAAAGTATTTGGCATAGCCCAAACTTTCCAGTGTTGCATTAATGGCAGGGATTGGATAAGTGTCCGAGACCGTAACGGCGTTTAATCGCTTAAAATCCATTACCATTCTATACTGTTTTCCACCATCAGGTGTGGGTTTCCTTGGGACCACCCAAATTGGGGAATTGTAAGGACTTCTAGAGGGACGGATAATACCTTCGTTAAGAAGTTCGGTTATTTCCCGTTCTACTTCTTCCCTCGTGCTAACTGGATAAGGGTAGCTTTTAGTATATATGGGGTCATTAGTCACGGTTTTAATCTTGGCCCTGACAGAAGTCCTTATGTTTATACTTGAATTTTATGGTCCAAATAGCTCCGAATATTTTCTCACCAATAACTTAATGCTTTGAAGTGCCGTTTTCGGGACATCCGTAACTCTGACCAGGTGGATGCTATCGATAACCTTATTTTTTAGTGGTATGCTAATATTAGGGTGTACTGTAAGTGTGTGATTTTTGCGATCTATGAGGGCTCCGAGCTGTTTCAATGTATCGTCGCCTATAATACCATCAAATGCCTCAAAACCCGGGAGTACGTAGAAGGTTATTACGGCATCATTTCCTAATTTCTGGAAAATTTTTCCACTGAGTTGCTTATTAATGCTGATAAAACCTGCCGCAGTTTGAACGGAAAAGGGTGGCTCGACTGGAATTGAACCTGCTGCTACACTAGATTTGATGAAGTTTTTATTCGCCCCCGTGTCAATAAGGAAGCCAAGGGATTTGTTGTTCTTTTTCAGGCAGGTAAAAAAAAGGGTACTAGAAGAGGCACCCGTAATCACATGCTTCCCTATATGACAAATGCTGGTGGGCCGTCCTCCATAAAATTTGACTCCTGGGCGTTGTCGGTTGTCACTTCTTCATTTCCCCCTTGGGACACCTGGTCCGGTGCTTCCTCTCTCGAGTCCAACTGTAGGTTATACAACCTTTGTTGTTTCGCGTATGATCCCGTGGGCGAAGAAAATTCTCTTTTGAAGGGACTTTTACCTTGTGGACGATTCATATAGTTCACTTGCTTGGTCTGAATTGACCCATCGACGTCCATTTTTTCAACAGGCTTTGGTCCGGTTGGCCTCGCTGGAGGTGGGCGCACTAATGCCCGGGTTATCCTGGAATCTGTTAAAGTTTGGTCGAAAAGGTTATCATAGTGACGTTGCCGGGGAGGTAAAGATGGCCTTTGTCCATTATTCGGCAAAGTGTTTATGGGAACAGAAATCTTACTTGGAGAATTTGTGTGTATGATATTGTTCCTGAGTGTGAGGTTTTGCATGTCCAGACATGCGGAGTATGCTTCAGGCATTGTTCTGGGCTTCTGAATGATAAGCATTCGGGATAATGCGCCATTCAAGCCTTGAATGAACACGTCCAATGCTTTGTTCCGGTACGTCTCAACTAGGACGTCGACCGATTGCCGAGAATAGTCCTCACTTTTTATCTTATTTACTAACAGGGACAGTAGGTGGTTTAGCATAAAACTCGTCTAGCCTTGACCCCCGCTGTGACGACTGATTTAGCTGATGCTCCAGGGTGCGGATGTCCCTTGATTGTTCAGACTCACCACTTATTTATTGCTGGCTATAACCTCTTTTTCCGTTTCCTTGTGCTACGCTGTATGGCACTTGTTAATGCAATTTTTTTCTTCTTTTTATTTTTTTCTTTAGTTTTTATTTGAGCACTTTTAACACGATTTTACTTTTTTTGGCACTTTCTATTTTTCCTTTGTAGATTTTTCTGATTATAAAATAACAGTTAGATTATGTATACTTAACGATTTCGTTACTTTTTAACTGAGCACATTTAACGTTTTTTCTTTGTGGAATTTTCTGACTATGGAATAACAGTTAGATTATGTATACTTAACAATTTCTTGACTTTTTAACTGAGCACATTTAGCGTTTTTTCTTTGGCACTTTCTATTCTTTTCTTTGCAGAATTTTCTGACTATAAAATAACAGTTAAATTACGTATCCTTACACTTTGACAATTTCCTGTAAAAAAAAGGAAAAAGAAAAGTTCAATAAAAAATTTTTGTGAAATATTTACCGTGTTCTTATGGGAACGGCGACATGTACCCGGTGGGTTTTTCACATCACACTCGTCTTTTAGTTTATTTTTTTGGCCAAGGAAGGGCCGTGTTCTCCTTATTGGTCGTCTACAATCAGATTGTAGGCAACCTACTAAGGCACAGCTTGCTTCACAACCGTGTTTTGGGCCTGTCGCAAGCTCTGTAATGTCATGTAAAAACTGGAATATTGCTGCCGTGGTCAAGGAATGGTTACCGTGTTCTCATGTGAACGGTAACGTGCACCCGAATAGGGCGTACCATGAGCACTGTATGGCAGCTGTTGCAGGACACCAAATCCTGTTGACCAAGAGGGCTGTGAAGACCGGCTATTTTAATTTGCTGATAGTGGTGATTCCTTTTAATCTGGAGTGCTTGGCTTTAGGGGCTACAGGATCGCAGATTTGGTCATTGTTTCGCGCAGAGTACAAAGATGAAAAATATTTATTTATTATTTTTTTGTTTTTACAATAGTCTGAGGATCTTCGGGGTCACAGATCTTTTTATTTGTTATACCCTGGAGGGTCCCGTAGGAATCGCAGGATGTAGACATAAGGATTTTTATGTTTTATTATACTCTTGAGAATCCCGAAGGACTCACAGAGTGTGGACATAGTAGATTTATATAATTTTTTCCTTTATTATTTTTTTGAATTTTAGTATTATTTTTCTTGAAACGAAAGTTTTCACTCACTGTCAACAATTGGTTTTTCTGGCTTAATTAGGCTCAGAGTCCCGTTTGGTCCCCACAGGATATCCTCTGGAAGCCCACATTTTTAATTTTAATGTGGGTCCCTGCTCGGGTGCCAGTTAAGGAGTTCCCCTAAGGGCACTTCAAAAAATTAAAGATAGGGCCAGCAATTTGGCCCGTATACCGGTAGAAGAAAACTCAAATTTTTATTGTATACAAAATTTATTACCATTCCGCTCGATGGTCCGTTTCTAAGTAAGTTTTACAATCAATTCTTACTTAAAACTTAAGCTTACTAACTATCCTGCTTAGCCTATCGAATCGCTGATACTGCACTTTCCACGGTACGCCAGTTCAACGTTCCTCCCTTCGCCGCACTGCACCGGATACCTGTGCACGTTGGAATGCACGCTCAAAATGGAAGTCGTAGTGTCAGGATATTTTCTACAGGTAGACGAGTTGGCTGTTGTGTTAACTTACATATACATTAATATATACAAATACACATGCATATACATATACATATATATATATACAAGTTAACACGCTACCTTTCTAATACGCAGTTAATATGCCAGCCTGTCCGGCCTGCACGACCATCCGGTGCATCACCGAATTGTGGGAAAGTTGCACTGGCAGAAGTGCAGGCATCAGGAGTATGATAGGCTAAGCAGGGTAGCGAGTAAGCTGTAGTGCTAAGAATAATTAAAAAAATTTATGTAAAAACCAACAAAAAAAAATAATTAAATAAATATGTTTCTTCATTGTACTCTGAGCGAAGCGTGGTAGTGGCATTGGCTTGGATTCTTGCGGCATCAACGTAGGGTTAGGAAACGCTACGCGTTTAAACATTTAGATTAGCTTTCCTCGATCCATTATTATCAAACAGCAGGGTTTGCTGAAAATTGGTTAAATTTCATCATGTAATACTATTTTTCGAATGTTTCTTCATCCGTCGTTATATCATTTCATTAGTCTTTTGGGTCATTTTCTATTAATACCTTCAACAATATATAATTTGAAGATTCTTCTTTCTTCAAAGGCCAACTTTTTTACTACATTCTTCTTTTGGTTGCATCTCCTCTTCCTCATCTTTATACAGCAGTTTGTCAAAAACAATAATTGCATAATAATTTTCTTAGTACGGCACTCATTTCAAAAATTTGTCTTTCTTCCGCGTAGGTCCGTTTGATTACACGATTACACAGTACACACAGTAATGAAGTTGCTGCAATGATTGCCCCATGTGCATTGAATAAGAAAATCTGGTTGCATCAACACGTTATTTCCACGGTTGCCTCGTGTGTATGCAGCAGAATGTTCATCAGCAGATTGTAGTGCATGATGTGTCTACGCACCTTAACACTGCGGCCACTCAATCAATTTCTTGCCCATCAAGTTCTCACATATATTGTCTGTCAAAACCTGTTCAAATTGCGTCTGTGACGAAGGCTGCATTCAACTTGATGGGCAAGAAGGTATTCAATTTAATTTCAAAGTGCCGTCCTCACATATGAATGTATAATAAAATATTTTATTTATCATACATTTATTATATATTATTTTATCTATATTTTTCTTTTATTGCATGTATTTAAAAAAAAGGTTCACGATGGTATAAGGAACAATAATACAGTCATGCGAGATGCTATAACTCCGCGCTTGAAATTGTGTATCATGCAGAGGTACCTAGCAAGGGGGAATTCCTACAAATCTCATTTCTTCCTTTTTTATTTGTTTATAATTTTTTTTTTAAATTTTCATCTGGTTTTTTCGTTCTTTTTCATTTATTACTTAGTACCCACACCAAACAGCTGACAGATAATTGAAAGCCGAATTGATTCTCCGCTTGAAACATAAATTGATAATCAAGTCGACGATCAAGTAACGGGTCCGCCAAATAACTTTTTTTTTTTGAAAATTCTAGAAAAAAAAAACTACTGGATACTTTCTCAAATTTCTTTTTTTATTTGAAAGTACAATCCTTCCGGTTAATAATGGATAATAATTTCATTCAAATGGCTGCCTCCGCTGGCCATGCAGTAGCCTACACGATCGGTCCAATTTTTAAGCACATTATCGATTGTGTGCAGCTGTATTTCACCAATGGCTTCACGAATATTGTCCTTTAAAGCGTCAATTGTCTCTGGCTTGTCGGCGTAACACTTATCTTTGAGGGCACCCCACAAATAATTGTCCAACAGTGTCAAATCGCAGCTCCGAGGTGGCCAAACGACATCAGCTCTGCGGCTTATAATGCGATCTTCAAAAACAGGGCGCAAAACATCGAGTGTAGCTTCGGCTGTGTGGCACGTAGCGCCGTCCTGTTGAAACCAAATGTTGCCAATATCCTCCTCTTCAATTTTTGTGAACAAAAATTCGTTCAGCATAGCCCGATAACGATCGCCATTGACTCTAACGGCCACTCCTTGCTCATTTTCGAAGAAAAATGGCCCAATTATGCCTCTGGACCAAAATCCGCACCAAAGAGTGACTCGTTTTGGGTGCATCGGCTTTTCAATGTATGCGTGCGGGTTTTCTGTGCCCCAAATGCGACAATTTTGCTTGTTTACATACCCGCCAAGATCAAAATGAGCTGCATCTGAAAAGATGATTTTTTTTCGCACACATTCTGCAACATTACCGTGATTTTCAAAGTAATGACGCAATATTTTCCAGCGTTGTTCAAGCGTATACATAACCATATTCGTTAAGCGGAAGGATAAAACTAATTATCTTTTGAATCAGACATGAGCTAAGTGTTACCATTCACGAAATAAGCACTAGTTGACAAAAAAGACGTTAGGTGGCGGACCCGTTACTAAAAATATGTATGTGTTTGTTAAAAGTATGACTGTATTGCGAATTGATGGTCAAGAAATTGATAGTGTGGCCGCAGTGTTAGAAAGATACGATTCCGTAATAAAAACTAAAAGAACTTCTCAGCTGGTTTTGTGATTTCTTGATTCAATTTTGATAGATTGCGTGTAAAAGATGGCCACCAGCAAAATGAAAAGACGCCATTTTTTACAGTTTTTCTTCTTTAAAAAGGGGGAAAACGAAAGGCAGGCGGCTCAAAATGTGAATAGTTTTTATGATATTTATAGTGTAATAGCCAAACGTCTAAAGGAACCAATTGTCCAGCTTCTGCCAATAGGAGAGAAATTGTGGTGAAAATTTCATCTCAAGAGAAGCTTGTGAAAGTAGACTCTCAGTTTCTTGCCAATAATAACTTGAGTTTCTATGAGAGAGGCATAATGAATTTACCTTCAATATGGCAAAAACTTACCTAACAAAACGGTGCATTTTTGACCAAAATCGGAACATTCTAACTACGCATCAATTTCATGCAAAAATAAATAAATAAAATCTAATCGATTTTCTTACTATTCTCTATATAAAGTTAGGTCCGGATTACTCTCGACGAATCTAACGTAACGAAACAAAACAAAAAATTCCATACAACTGCTTTCAAGCTGTATGTAAGCACCAAGGTGAATTTACTTACATGGTGACTTCAAGAAAAAATTTTTTTAAACCAATTTTCCCTCAGTGGCTATCAAAATTGAAATTATAGAAAAATGCGTTCAAAACAAATATGTAAACAATTGCAAATAGAGTTTTGATTGGAGTGAATGAGAGTTTTTTAATTGTTATTTTTGTAAAGTTTTAACATTATGAAGAAATTATGGGTCTATTTAACTTTTAAATATATATTATATAAATTATGTACCACTTTAAGCAGCTCTTATGTATTCCTCCATTCCTCTCAAAATCGTTTATTTTTTCGCACATTGCTTATGTTTGACAATTCCGGAGGTACGAAATTCACCTTGCAGTCACCATGTAAGTAAATTCACCTTGTCTAAGCACAGTCAACGATTAGTCTCTTAATGACAAAACGACTGTTTACGAACGACGAAAAAAATTTCTGCCGTTTGCAACATTCGTAAATGCTCCAAAAACATTTGACAGTTTGGACGCTTTTTACTACTTCAGTCGAGTAGAGAACAGCGAAGGCAAAGGATGTATTTTACAAATTTTTTTAAAAATTTAATTAAAAAAATATGAATGAGGGTTAACCGCCCTCTGTGGTCTAGTGATAAGCATGCTAGACTCACACCCCGACGGCCTTAGGTTCAAATCCAGCCACGGGCTAGGTCTCCAAAATGTTTCTTTCTATAATAATTATCCTTTTCTCTTCGAGTCGAAGGCCTCTGTAGCTAGTATTCATTTCCCCAACACCTTGCATTCATAATTAATTATAAATAATGAGGGCCTTTCTATATTTATGCATACTTAAATATACATACAGTGTGTCTCAAAAGTATTCGTTGCTGGGCTATACTAGTAAACTTACTCGAATTTTCCCCCTTTGGAATGTTTTATTTTAAATTTTTCATTACTGTATTCATATACTAATGCATACTAAAGACAAAGCAAAAAAAACTTTCTGAAAATATCGAACCATTATCAAAGTCGCTCCACAAGTCGATGGAAACTGCTACCGTACACGCTGATGTGCGTGTCCACTCCTCCACTGCACAAGCAGCCGGTAACCCCAAGAGGCAGAATTCAGACGATCGCCCGGGCCAATCCACCCAAAGCATCCCTAAGCGCGTAAGGCTGGCTACTCCCAAGACTAAGCTCTCCAAACCGCTTAGTGAGATTGTGAAAGAGAGCCTCACATGGGCTGTGGTCGACTCTGCCAATGCCGATGGGACCATTACTCCTGCCAATTGGAGACAGGTCGAAATGGCACTGTTACCAATATACGTTGAGGTTATGTCCCTAAACCCTGGTCCTTCACCCAGCTGCCGTGACGCAGGGTGGTATCAAGGACATATTAAGATCATATCTTGCTTGGACCAACGCTCGGCGGATCTATACAAGGTAGCGATCAATAGGGTAGGTGAGATATTGCTGGTTGCACAGCTCAACGCTGTACCTTTGGACCAGGTTCCCCAACGCCCTTGCTCCAAAACATGGCTTCCTGCCGAGCTCTCTGAGCCCGAGGTAATCTTAAAGATCCTCAACCTCAGCAACACCGATCTTCCCACCGATGGCTGGAAGGTCGCGAAAGTTGGTGACGCCAAAGGCACTTTGCGTGAGGTCACCATCATTTTGAACGAGCAATCCTTTGTTCCCATCAACTCCCGCGAGGGGGTGATAAATTATGGCTTTGGAGCCATCACTCTCCGCATCTACAAGTGCGATGCCCAAGCCCCCCAACGGCCTCCCCCAGCTGGTGCTGTCCCGCAAGCCACTGCCAATGAGCCTAGCTGCTCGGGCCCGGCTCTCACCCCTTTGCCGGGTATTGACAACGAGAGTATGTGCTCCGTAAATACCAGAAGCAGCCGCTTCTCAACTTCCGAACTAGTCGGATAATTCTTCGACCACATGGACAAGGATGCGGCTGGTGGATACATCTCTCTAATGTCCGAAGAGGAGGAGTTGAATACCACCATAACCAATCTTCCAGACAATGCTGAAAATACGACAAATTAACCTTTAGCTTTCGAAAACTGCCTCGGCAGCAAGGCTCCGTCTCTCGGATATAGGGGAGGAGTTCATTCTCGTCCAAGAACCTTGGGTCGTAAATGACCGGGTTTCTGGTCTCAATATATACGAATATCGAATGGTAAATATCGAGGATCAAGGTAATCCAAGATCCTGCATTCTGGTACAAAACTTCGTTAATGCTCTTTTACTCCCTAGATTCAGTGACAAAGACAATGTTGCCATGGGTCCACGGACCTTCTGGATCTCCTCGAACTACATGGCTCATGACTATGGCGACTCCCCGCCACCAGACATACTGAAGCAAATGGTTTCTGTAGCCCACCAGAAACAGATTCCGGTAATTATCGGCGCCGATGCCAATGCCCATCACGAAATATGGGGCAGCTCCGGCACAAATGATCGAGGTGTTTGTCTTTTCGACTTTATCATTTCAAATAACTTAGGCATTGCTAACCGGGGAAATGAGCCGACCTTCCTTACATCCGTCAGGAAGGAAGTGCTTGACATCAACCTCGTCAGCGATAACTACTCCAACATGATAAGCAATTGGTTCGTCTCACAGGAATGCTCCTTTTCGGACCACTGCTATATCACCTTTGACATTGACTTGAGGGAGACTACAGGCAATACAGAATCTCTTAAACCAGTCAATAGAAAAAACACGAACTGGCCTCTTTTCCGGCTCAAACTGGAGTCATGCTTAGCAACGACTCCCCCTATTATCCACAACTGTCCCGACATTGATCGGGCGGTCGACGATCTGACCACAGCTTTTAAAAAAGCCACTCATATTTCTTGCATCACTCCCGAACCACGGGGAAAACCTAAACCTCCGTGGTGGAACTCGGAAATTGCAAGTCTTCGCAAGACTTGTAGAATGCTTTTCAACAAAGCTAAAGTTACAGCTGATTGGGCCCCTTTCAAAAATAAACAAAAAGAGTTGAAATACGCCATTAGGCGAGGGAAACGAGCGTCATGGAGGGAATTTTGCGAAAGCATTGAATCGACGTCTGAGGCTAGCCGTCTTCGTAAAATTCTCCACTCCTCTAACAAAGCCCTTGACTGTATCCAAAAACCAGATGGCAGCTGGACTCACTCAAGCGCCGAAACCCTTGATATCCTGCTAGACACCCACTTCCCAGGGAGTTCAGCCTCAGCGGATCAAGCACTCTACCAGGTGGGGCAGGTTTCCCATGATAGCCTCCCCATATTCCAAGTGACAAAAAGTCACCTTGAGTGGTCCATTCAAACCTTTAAGCCATACAAGTCCCCCGGACCGGACGGCATCATTCCTGCCGATATCCAAAATGGGGAAGAGATTATCCTTCCATGGCTACTACAGATATATAATGCAAGCCTCAGATTGCAATATATTCCCTTACGCTGGCGCACGGCTCGGGTCGTCTTCATACCAAAAGTTGGGAAGGCCTCGCACACCAAACCTAAGGATTACAGACCCATAAGTCTAACATCCTTTCTTCATAAGGTTCTAGAAAGAGCTCTTGACCTACATATCAGGACATCGATCAACCCTTATCTTCTCTCTGTATCTCAACACGCTTACTCTAAAGGCAAATCGGTTGAAACAGCACTTCATTCTCTCATTTCTCAAGTTGACAAATCCTTGGCGTACAAGGAATTGACACTTGCCATATTTCAGGACATCGAGGGAGCATTCAACAATGTATGCCCCAACGCTCTCATTTCCGCACTCTATAATCTTAACCTGAATTCAGGTCTTCTTAAATTTATAGAGCTTCTACTAAAATCTAGGATCATCACTTCCACGATCGGCAGTGCCCAATCCAGGAGGGTGGTTAACAGGGGCACGCCACAAGGGGGTGTTTTATCACCCCTCTTCTGGAATCTGGCAGTTAACACATTACTGGTGAGATTGGAATCTACTGGAAGCAACGTGATAGCCTATGCGGGCGACATATCAATCGCGGCATCCGGCAAATTCCCTAAACACTTTCCGAAAAACTCAACTATTCACTCTCTATTGTGTCGAACTGGTGTCGCGAATTCGAACTTGGGGTTAGCCATCCAAAACCGAAACTACGCTTTTTACTAGGAAGTACAAAATTCCAAAGTTTACAATGCCTAGTCTAAACGGCACCCCGCTCACTTTGAGCACACACGTTAAGTACTTAGGCCTGATTCTCGACCCAAAGCTTAATTGGAAAGCCAATCTAGCTGAGAGGGCACGTACGGCAACATGCGCTATATACTGCTGTAAAAGAGCAGTTGGTAAACGATGGGGACTTCGTCATAGAGTCGTTCTCTGCCTCTACACCGCCATCATTGAACCAAACCTGTTATACGTGTCGGTCTTATAGTGGCAAGCTCTCGAAAAAGCCTGCAATATCAAACCCCTCGATAAAATCAGAAGATCCATTGCCCTACTGATCTCTGGCGCTCTGCGTAACACACCTACGAAAGCCCTTTTTGCCATGCCATCCCCTCGTGGATCCTGGTTAAGTAACAAGGCAAGCTGACAGCGATTAAACTTAACCCTCTTTCGCACTGGCGCATAACCTTCACGGGCCATGCTTCTATTCTGAATCAGGATCCACCTGTCGTCAATTATATCGATTATATATAGCGGTCTATGCCGATTTGAACAGGGAATTCGACCTCACTATTCCAAGTAGAAACGACTGGACTTCAAAATACGTAACCGTCGGTGAAACAGTCGAAATCTACACCGACGGTTCCAAGCTTGGAGGTAGAGTCGACAGCGGTATCTTTTCCGATAAACAGGACTTAAACATCTCCCTTATTCTCCCAGACCATTGCAGCATCTTTCAAGCTGAAGTCGTGGCCATTTATCACACAGCCAAATGGATGCTGAGTAGCGATTTCGACGCAGTTGACGTATCTATTTTCTCAGACAGCCAAGCCGCCCATAAATCTCTTTTTGGCTACACGGCCACCTCAAGACTCGTTCATGAATGTCGAACATCTTTAAATGAGGTCGCAAGTTACTCTCGGGTGCACCTAGTCTGGGTTCCCGGACATAGCGAAATCCCGGGGAACTGCGAGGCGGACGAGCTTGCCAAGGCAGGCACGCTACTGCACGAAATTCAGCCCTCCGTAAACATCGGCATTCCACTGGCAACACCCAAGCTCGAAATCAAACGGAAATATCTGGCTGACGCCTATAAATCCTGAGCAAACGTGGAATCCTGCCACACGGCAAGACTAACCTGGGGCAAGAATGGACAAAAACAGAACCAATCAACTTCTTCGACTTGATCGCGTATCACTATCGACAATTGTGTGGGTTTTGACCGGCCACTGCATAATGGGACAGCACGCAGAAAGACTGGGCCTACCCTCAAATGATTTTTGCCGAGGCTGTGGCTCCGAGGATGACGAGACGGTTTTCCACCTCTTATGCCACTGCCCATCCATGAGCAAAAGAAGAATTTGCACCTCTGGTTCCCCATTTCTTACAAGCCTGACACAGCTGGCATCCATTAATAGTAGGTTCATCAAAGTATCAGGATGGTTTGCTGAAACATGACGGGGGACTCGTTCCTTTCCTGGCACTGTCCTTGCGCTGACTATCACCATCCTAAGTATGCAAACATTTTAATCAGTGCTTGAACGGCCCCACATTGTGGTATCACAATGGGCCATTCTGTGTGCTCAAGTGTGTTTTTGGCAAACTGGGCAGCCACTCCTACCTACCTACGCACAAAAGGGTGCACATCATAGTACACATGAGAACTCTTTGACTATTTCATGGGCAGGGTACTGAATTTCCAGCATGTTGGAGTTCGTATTGGTTCTCCTTGAAAACTTTGGCTGTAGACTGTTCCCTAGGAAGTTCCGTACAATCTAATTGTTGGCGACTAAAGAGGAAAATGCAGTAGTTCCATGGCCATGGAAAAGTTTAAAGTTCAGAGCATGTTTTTCCAGTGCTTGACTCCATCAACATAATAAAAAGGGTACTAGAAGGGAATAAAAGGATTAATCAGTTTTTCCTTTATTTTTCAGTGTGCCAAAAGAGTATAAAAAACGAAATTAGAATGTATCAAAAAGAAAATAAAAAACAAAAAGGAAGATATATGTGCTCGTGAGGAGGCAAAAAATTGAGAAGAATTCTGAAGACATCTTGCGGAATAAGGAAAATTGGTGAGTGTTTTGATTCGTGCTTTTTATTTGAGTTTTAATAAGAATGGGCAGTTTAACTGACAAAGTGACACAGTTGACGGGGGCCGATAACGTACTACTGGACCAAATTAGGGGAATGGAAACTCGCTTAGTTGCGGCCGGAAAAGCTGCTGGAAGTCGTGATCAATTCCTGTTAGGAATAGAGCAGAGGATCAACCAGAGACTCGAGACCTTTAATAGAAAAGAAGGCTCATCAGATATTAGGCCTACGGTTATAACTCATGCACCCCGAACAGAGGAGGAGCTTTGAGCAATCGGGAGATTATCGGATTGCGTAAAGGAGCTCCAGGTGTTTGATGGACATCCTTCACAGTACATTTCCTGGGTACACAATGCTGAGTGTATTTTGAAAGATTACGATATCATTAGGGAAAAGCCCATTTACCGCTCAATCCTTCTGCATATTAGGCAAAAAGTTAGGGGTGGGACAGACGCCGCGTTAGTGTCCTACAACGTCTTCCAAAATGACTTGGCGGAAATAGAGCGCGTTTTATCCCTACATTACGCTGAAAAACGGGATATTCGCACACTAGAACTCCAGTTAAACCAGCTCAATGAAGGGGATCCAGACTAGACGAATTTTATGCCACTGTCAACCATCAGCTGTAATTAATCGTAAACAAGATAAAAACCGAGGATTACACTGAAGAGACCATGGGTATCCTTGAGGAGACCTATAGGAATAAAGCTCTGGACGTGTTCATTCGGGGCTTGAATGGGGAGCTCTCTCGCATTCTCAATGTGCAAAAGCCGAAAACATTGCCGGAAGCGTGTTCCGCGTGCTTGGACATCCAAAACTTATCGCTGTGAAACAACATAACCCTACGTCTCCACGGCCAATTTTTGATGGCATGCCATTGGCGATTTCAAGCAAATTGCCAATGGAGACTCCAAATTGCTTCAAGTTGGCAATTTATGTTATGAAATATGTTATGCCATAAATTGACAACGTGCTGTGTTGCAATCAGTTGTCATTTTGTTTGTTTGACAGCCTTTTTTCATTTTTTCGTGACGCTCACAGTGGAAGCATCGTCGGACTTTTTCGTTTCACCGCATCTATTAAATTAATAAAAACGCTAAAATGAATGGAGACCGTGCATTTGCATTCTTTGTAATAAAGGATTCACCCAGAATTTCGGTTTCCTTCTTTTTTCCTCTTCATCGTATAAATAAAAAATTTTTTCAAGCGTGGGTACAGCGAACTAGATTGCTTGACGGCATTTTCAAAATGACAATGGCATAACATCGCAATGCCCACCATTAAAATATTGCCAACCATTGCAATCAAATTTGACAGATGATATGCCATCAAAAATTGCCCGTGGAGACGTAGGGTAATTCACGGTAATTCAAGCAATAGAATAATCACTGAATGGATACTATGGGAAATGCTGAACGACGACCCCCTGTACCGCCTAGGTGGCATCATAACTAATAAATAGGAAAATCGAAACCAGATATATCATTCGACCCCGCATGGTAAAAATTCTCAGATCCTGTCGAAAGGAATGTCTCATCTCCCAACAGGCTGATTGCTCCTAAGCCGCATGAGAGAATGGAGGTAGACCAATCCACCCCCCAAGAAAGGTCTGTTTCAAGAGGTATGTACCAGCAGAGGGTAATGGTGTAAAACAACCGAGGCTGTTTAACTTACAAACCAACGCAGAAGGCGAGTACCAAGTATTGGATGATCACCAGGAAGAACACGTAAATTTTATTGAAGGTGGCCCACCAGCATTTCTCGTATAGGGAATAATGTGATCGAAAACAATTCAGCAATAAATTCCAGTATACCCTATTTCACATGTTATTTGACAAATGGAAAAGAGCTAAATTTTCTAGTTGATACCGGTGCTAATAAAAATTTCATTAAACCTAATCTCACAGATAAATATATCCTTTTAGACACAGCCTTTTCTTTACATACAGCTGGAGAATCTATACCTATAAAAAAATTAATGGAAGATTTTTCCAAGAAATCGGAAATGACAGTTTGATAACTTTTTATGCTCTTCTGGGGTTAGAATCATTCGATGGCATTATTGGGCACGACACACTGAAGCACTTGGAGGCAGTAATTGATCGCAAGAGACATATGCTTAATATCAAACCTAACGTTGTCATCCCTCTAAGGAACAGGATATTAACCGAGTTGCAAAATTTGGCCGATTTAATGGACGTACCCACAACTTCAGTTCAAAAAATTGAATTTTTACTAGACAAATACGAGAATTTATTCAAATCCCTCAACAGTAATGAGAGTGTAGAAACCGCGGTGCGAGCGGTAATTAAAACAACTACTACCGAACCTATATATACCAAAAGTTACTCGTAACCCGCTTGCATGCGGGATGAAGTTGAAAGACAAATCGCTGAGCTCTTGACAAATAACACCGTCTGAATACCCAAATAATTCACCCATATGGGTGGTGTCAAGAAAACCCAAGCCCACAGGTGAGAAACAATACCAAATGGTGATAGATTTCAAACGTTTGAACGCTGTCACCATTGCAGACACATACCCCATCCCCGACATTAATGCGACACTAGCTAGTCTGGGGGCAGCCAAATAATTTACTACAATAGACCTAACATTTCACCAGATCAAAATGAAAGAGTCCGACATATCCAAGACGGCATTCTCAACCGGAAATATGAGTTTTTCAGGTTACCATTTGGGCTTAAGAATGCTCCTGCGATGCCCTTAAAGAATATATCGGGGAAATATGCTATGTGTACATTGACGATATAATTGTCTTTGGGAAAAATGAGGAGGAGCATATCAAAAATGTCGATATAGTCTCTGCCCGCTTGAGCAATGCCAGCTTGAAAGTGAATCTTGAGAAAACTCATTTCATCAAAACAGAAGTGGAATTCCTTGGGTATGTAACGGTATTAAACCTTGACCCAAAAAAAAGTGGTAACTATTAAAACTTGGTTCCCCCTGAGACCAACGTGAACCCGTGTACAAGGGCGTACAGGACGCGTAGAGCGGCTTACCGTATTTTGACGAGGCTCAACGCTTCAGAACCTTCTCAACTGTCAGAATACGACAAGGGCAAGCTTGAGTTGGCAAAAGCACACGCTGATGTACGTGTCCACTCCTCCACTGCACAAGCAGCCGGTAACCCCAAGAGGCAGAATTCAGCCGATCGCCCGGGCCAATCCACCCAAAGCATCCCTAAGCGCGTAAGGCTGGCTACTCCCAAGACTAAGCTCTCCAAACCGCTTAGTGAGATTGTGAAAGCGAGCCTCACATGGGCTGTGGTCGACTCTACCAATGCCGATGGGACCATTACTCCTGCCAATTGGAGACAGGTCGAAATGGCACTGTTACCAATATTCGTTGAGGTTATGTCCCTAAACCCTGGTCCTTCACCCAGCTGCCGTGACGCAGGGTGGTATCAAGGACATATTAAGATCATATCTTGCTTGGACCAACGCTCGGCGGATTTATACAAGGTAGCGATCAATAGGGTAGGTGAGATATTGCCGGGTGCACAGCTCAACGCTGTACCTTTGGACCAGGTTTCCCAACGCCCTCGCTCCAAAACATGGCTTCCTGCCGAGCCCTCTGAGCCCGAGGCAATCTTAAAGATCCTCAAGCTCGGCAACACCGATCTTCCCACCGATGGCTGGAAGGTCGCGAAAGTTGGTGACCCCAAAGGCACTTTGCGTGAGGTCACCATCATTTTGAACGAGCAATGATTTGTTCCCATCAACTCCCGCGAGGGGGTGATAAATTATGGCTTTGGAGCCATCACTCTCCGCATCTACAAGTGCGATGCCCAAGCCCCCCAACGACCTCCCCCAGCTGGTGCTGTCCCGCAAGCCACTGCCAATGAGCCTAGCTGCTCGGGCCCGGCTCTCACCCCTTTGCCGGGTATGGACAACGAGAGTATGTGCTCCGTAAATACCAGAAGCAGCCGCTTCTCAACTTCCGAACTAGTCGGATAATTCTTCGACCACATGGACAAGGATGCGGCTGGTGGATACATCTCTCTAATGTCCGAAGAGAAAGAGTTGAATACCACCATAACCAATCTTCCAGACAATGCTGAAAATACGACAAATTAAGCTTTAGCTTTCGAAAACTGCCTCGGCAGCAGGGCTCCGCCTCTCGGATATAGGGGAGGAGCTCATTCTCGTCCAAGAACCTTGGGTCGTAAATGACCGGGTTTCTGGTCTCAATGTATACGAATATCGAATGGTAAATATCGAGAATCAAGGTAATCCAAGATCCTGCATTCTGGTACAAAACTTCATTAATGCTCTTTTACTCCCTAGATTCAGTGACAAAGAAAACGTTGCCATGGGTCCACGGACCTTCTGGATCTCCTCGAACTACATGGCTCATGACTATGGCGACTCCCCGCCACCAGACATACTGAAGCAAATGGTTTCTGTAGCCCACCATAAACAGATTCCGGTAATTATCGGCGCCGATGCCAATGCCCATCACGAAATATGGGGCAGCTCCGGCACAAATGATCGAGGTGAGTGTCTTTTCGACTTTATCATTTCAAATAACTTAGGCATTGCTAACCGGGGAAATGAGCCGACCTTCCTTACATCCGTCAGGAAGGAAGTGCTTGACATCAACCTCGTCAGCGATAACTACTCCAACATGATAAGCAATTGGTTCGTCTCACAGGAATGCTCCTTTTCGGACCACTGCTATATCACCTTTGACATTGACTTGAGGGGGACTACAGGCAATACAGAATCTCTTACACCAGTCAATAGAAAAAACACGAACTGGCCTCTTTTCCGGCTCAAACTGGAGTCATGCTTAGCAACGACTCCCCCTATTATCCACAACTGTCCCGACATTGATCGGGCGGTCGACGATCTGACCACAGCTTTTAAAAAAGCCACTCATATTTCTTGCATCACTCCCGAACCACGGGGAAAACCTAAACCTCCGTGGTGGAACTCGGAAATTGCAAGTCTTCGCAAAACTTGTAGAATGCTTTTCAACAAAGCTAAAGTTACAGCTGATTGGGCCCCTTTCAAAAATAAACAAAAAGAGTTGAAATACGCCATTAGGCGAGGGAAACGAGCGTCATGGAGGGAATTTTGCGAAAGCATTGAATCGACGTCTGAGGCTAGCCGTCTTCGTAAAATTCTCCACTCCTCTAACAAAGCCCTTGACTGTATCCAAAAACCAGATGGCAGCTGGACTCACTCAAGCGCCGAAACCCTTGATATCCTGCTAGACACCCACTTCCCAGGGAGTTCAGCCTCAGCGGATCAAGCACTCTACCAGGTGGGGCAGGTTTCCCATGATAGCCTCCCCATATTCCAAGTGACAAAAAGTCACCTTGAGTGGTCCATTCAAACCTTTAAGCCATACAAGTCCCCCGGACCGGACGGCATCATTCCTGCCGATATCCAAAATGGGGAAGAGATTATCCTTCCATGGCTACTACAGATATATAATGCAAGCCTCAGATTGCAATATATTCCCTTACGCTGGCGCACGGCTCGGCTCGTCTTCATACCAAAAGTTGGGAAGGCCTCGCACACCAAACCTAAGGATAACAGACCCATAAGTCTAACATCCTTTCTTCTTAAGGTTCTAGAAAGAGCTCTTGACCTACATATCAGGACATCGATCAACCCTTATCTTCTCTCTGTATCTCAACACGCTTACTCTAAAGGCAAATCGGTTGAAACAGCACTTCATTCTCTCATTTCTCAAGTTGACAAATCCTTGGCGAACAAGGAATTCACACTTGCCATATTTCAGGACATCGAGGGAGCATTCAACAATGTATGCCCCAACGCTCTCATTTCCGCACTCTATAATCTTAACCTGAATTCAGGTCTTCTTAAATTTATAGAGCTTCTACTAAAATCTAGGATCATCACTTCCACGATCGGCAGTGCCCAATCCAGGAGGGTGGTTAACAGGGGCACGCCACAAGGGGGTGTTTTATCACCCCTCTTCTGGAATCTGGCAGTTAACACATTACTGGTGAGATTGGAATCTACTGGAAGCAACGTGATAGCCTATGCGGGCGACATATCAATCGCGGCATCCGGCAAATTCCCTAAACACTTTCTGAAAAACTCAACTATTCACTCTCTATTGTGTCGAACTGGTGTCGCGAATTCGAACTTGGGGTTAACCCATCCAAAACCGAAACTACGCTTTTTACTAGGAAATACAAAATTCCAAAGTTTACAATGCCTAGTCTAAACGGCACCCCGCTCACTTTGAGCACACACGTTAAGTACTTAGGCCTGATTCTCGACCCAAAGCTTAATTGGAAAGCCAATCTAGCTGAGAGGGCACGTACGGCAACATGCGCTATATACTGCTGTAAAAGAGCAGTTGGTAAACGATGGGGACTTCGTCATAGAGTCGTTCTCTGCCTCTACACCGCCATCATTGAACCAAACCTGTTATACGTGTCGGTCTTATAGTGGCAAGCTCTCGAAAAAGCCTGCAATATCAAACCCCTCGATAAAATCAGAAGATCCATTGCCCTACTGATCTCTGGCGCTCTGCGTAACACACCTACGAAAGCCCTTTTTGCCATGCCATCCCCTCGTGGATCCTGGTTAAGTAACAAGGCAAGCTGACAGCGATTAAACTTAACCCTCTTTCGCACTGGCGCATAACCTTCACGGGCCATGCTTCTATTCTGAATCAGGATCCGCCTGTCGTCAACTTTATCGATTATATATAGCGGTCTATGCCGATTTGAACAGGGAATTCGACCTCACTATTCCAAGTAGAAACGACTGGACTTCAAAATACGTAACCGTCGGTGAAACAGTCGAAATCTACACCGACGGTTCCAAGCTTGGAGGTAGAGTCGACAGCGGTATCTTTTCCGATAAACAGGACTGAAACATCTCCCTTATTCTCCCAGACCATTGCAGCATCTTTCAAGCTGAAGTCGTGGCCATTTATCACACAGCCAAATGGATGCTGAGTAGCGATTTCGACGCAGCTGACGTATCTATTTTCTCAGACAGCCAAGCCGCCCATAAATCTCTTTTTGGCTACACGGCCACCTCAAGACTCGTTCATGAATGTCGAACATCTTTAAATGAGGTCGCAAGTTACTCTCGGGTGCACCTAGTCTGGGTTCCCGGACATAGCGAAATCCCGGGGAGCTGCGAGGCGGACGAGCTTGCCAAGGCGGGCACGCTACTGCACGATATTCACCCCTCCGTAAACATCGGCATTCCACTGGCAACACCCAAGCTCGAAATCAAACGGAAATATCTGGCTGACGCCTATAAATCCTGAGCAAACGTGGAATCCTGTCACACGGCTAGACTAACTTGGGCAAGAATGGACAAAAACAGAACCAATCAACTTCTTCGACTTGATCGCGTATCACTATCGACAATTGTGTGGGTTTTGACCGGCCACTGCATAATGGGACAGCACGCAGAAAGACTGGGCCTACCCTCAAATAATTTTTGCCGAGGCTGTGGCTCCGAGGATGACGAGACGGTTTTCCACCTCTTATGCCACTGCCCATCCATGAGCAAAAGAAGAATTTGCACCTCTGGTTCCCCATTTCTTACAAGCCTGACACAGCTGGCATCCATTAATAGTAGGTTCATCAAAGTATCAGGATGGTTTGCTGAAACATGACGGGGGACTCGTTCCTTTCCTGGCGCTGTCCTTGCGCTGACTATCACCATCCTAAGTATGCAAACATTTTAATCAGTGCTTGAACGGCCACACACTGTGGTATCACAATGGGCCATTCTGTGTGCTCAAGTGTGTTTTTGGCAAACTGGGCAGCCACTCCTACCTACCTACGCACAAAAGGGTGCACATCATAGTACACATGAGAACTCTTTGACTATTTCATGGGCAGGGTACTGAATTTCCAGCATGTTGGAGTTCGTATTGGTTCTCCTTGAAAACCTTGGCTGTAGACTGTTCCCTAGGAAGTTCCGTACAATCTAATTGTTGGCGACTAAAGAGGAAAATGCAGTAGTTCCATGGCCATGGAAAAGTTTAAAGTTCAGAGCATGTTTTTCCAGTGCTTGACGCCATCAACATAATAAAAAGGGTACTAGAAGGGAATAAAAGGATTAATCAGTTTTTCCTTTATTTTTCAGTGTGCCAAAAGAGTATAAAAAACGAAATTAGAGTGTATCAAAAAGAAAATAAAAAACAAAGTATAGTTCCAAAAAGGAAGATGTATGTGCTCGTGAGGAGGCAAAAAATTGAGAAGAATTCTGAAGACATCTTGCGGAATAAGGAAAATTGGTGAGTGTTTTGATTCGTGCTTTTTATTTGAGTTTTAATAAGAATGGGCAGTTTAACTGACAAAGTGACACAGTTGACGGGGGCCGATAACGTACTACTGGACCAAATTAGGGGAATGGAAACTCGCTTAGTTGCGGCCGGAAAAGCTGCTGGAAGTCGTGATCAATTCCTGTTAGGAATAGAGCAGAGGATCAACCAGAGACTCGAGACCTTTAATAGAAAAGAAGGCTCATCAGATATTAGGCCTACGGTTATAACTCATGCACCCCGAACAGAGGAGGAGCTTTGAGCAATCGGGAGATTATCGGATTGCGTAAAGGAGCTCCAGGTGTTTGATGGACATCCTTCACAGTACATTTCCTGGGTACACAATGCTGAGTGTATTTTGAAAGATTACGATATCATTAGGGAAAAGCCCATTTACCGCTCAATCCTTCTGCATATTAGGCAAAAAGTTAGGGGTGGGACAGACGCCGCGTTAGTGTCCTACAACGTCTTCCAAAATGACTTGGCGGAAATAGAGCGCGTTTTATCCCTACATTACGCTGAAAAACGGGATATTCGCACACTAGAACTCCAGTTAAACCAGCTCAATGAAGGGGATCCAGACTAGACGAATTTTATGCCACTGTCAACCATCAGCTGTAATTAATCGTAAACAAGATAAAAACCGAGGATTACACTGAAGAGACCATGGGTATCCTTGAGGAGACCTATAGGAATAAAGCTCTGGACGTGTTCATTCGGGGCTTGAATGGGGAGCTCTCTCGCATTCTCAATGTGCAAAAGCCGAAAACATTGCCGGAAGCGTGTTCCGCGTGCTTGGACATCCAAAACTTATCGCTGTGAAACAACATAACCCTACGTCTCCACGGCCAATTTTTGATGGCATGCCATTGGCGATTTCAAGCAAATTGCCAATGGAGACTCCAAATTGCTTCAAGTTGGCAATTTATGTTATGAAATATGTTATGCCATAAATTGACAACGTGCTGTGTTGCAATCAGTTGTCATTTTGTTTGTTTGACAGCCTTTTTTCATTTTTTCGTGACGCTCACAGTGGAAGCATCGTCGGACTTTTTCGTTTCACCGCATCTATTAAATTAATAAAAACGCTAAAATGAATGGAGACCGTGCATTTGCATTCTTTGTAATAAAGGATTCACCCAGAATTTCGGTTTCCTTCTTTTTTCCTCTTCATCGTATAAATAAAAAATTTTTTCAAGCGTGGGTACAGCGAACTAGATTGCTTGACGGCATTTTCAAAATGACAATGGCATAACATCGCAATGCCCACCATTAAAATATTGCCAACCATTGCAATCAAATTTGACAGATGATATGCCATCAAAAATTGCCCGTGGAGACGTAGGGTAATTCACGGTAATTCAAGCAATAGAATAATCACTGAATGGATACTATGGGAAATGCTGAACGACGACCCCCTGTACCGCCTAGGTGGCATCATAACTAATAAATAGGAAAATCGAAACCAGATATATCATTCGACCCCGCATGGTAAAAATTCTCAGATCCTGTCGAAAGGAATGTCTCATCTCCCAACAGGCTGATTGCTCCTAAGCCGCATGAGAGAATGGAGGTAGACCAATCCACCCCCCAAGAAAGGTCTGTTTCAAGAGGTATGTACCAGCAGAGGGTAATGGTGTAAAACAACCGAGGCTGTTTAACTTACAAACCAACGCAGAAGGCGAGTACCAAGTATTGGATGATCACCAGGAAGAACACGTAAATTTTATTGAAGGTGGCCCACCAGCATTCCTCGTATAGGGAATAATGTGATCGAAAACAATTCAGCAATAAATTCCAGTATACCCTATTTCACATGTTATTTGACAAATGGAAAAGAGCTAAATTTTCTAGTTGATACCGGTGCTAATAAAAATTTCATTAAACCTAATCTCACAGATAAATATATCCTTTTAGACACAGCCTTTTCTTTACATACAGCTGGAGAATCTATACCTATAAAAAAATTAATGGAAGATTTTTCCAAGAAATCGGA
The DNA here is from genome assembly GCA_920105625.2 of Clusia tigrina. Classification (NCBI taxonomy): domain Eukaryota; kingdom Metazoa; phylum Arthropoda; class Insecta; order Diptera; family Clusiidae; genus Clusia; species Clusia tigrina. Next base: position 148,748,695 of record OV050031.1, on the reverse strand, counting down.
AATGACAGTTTGATAACTTTTTATGCTCTTCTGGGGTTAGAATCATTCGATGGCATTATTGGGCACGACACACTGAAGCACTTGGAGGCAGTAATTGATCGCAAGAGACATATGCTTAATATCAAACCTAACGTTGTCATCCCTCTAAGGAACAGGATATTAACCGAGTTGCAAAATTTGGCCGATTTAATTGACGTACCCACAACTTCAGTTCAAAAAATTGAATTTTTACTAGACAAATACGAGAATTTATTCAAATCCCTCAACAGTAATGAGAGTGTAGAAACCGCGGTGCGAGCGGTAATTAAAACAACTACTACCGAACCTATATATACCAAAAGTTACTCGTAACCCGCTTGCATGCGGGATGAAGTTGAAAGACAAATCGCTGAGCTCTTGACAAATAACACCGTCTGAATACCCAAATAATTCACCCATATGGGTGGTGTCAAGAAAACCCAAGCCCACAGGTGAGAAACAATACCAAATGGTGATAGATTTCAAACGTTTGAACGCTGTCACCATTGCAGACACATACCCCATCCCCGACATTAATGCGACACTAGCTAGTCTGGGGGCAGCCAAATAATTTACTACAATAGACCTAACATTTCACCAGATCAAAATGAAAGAGTCCGACATATCCAAGACGGCATTCTCAACCGGAAATATGAGTTTTTCAGGTTACCATTTGGGCTTAAGAATGCTCCTGCGATGCCCTTAAAGAATATATCGGGGAAATATGCTATGTGTACATTGACGATATAATTGTCTTTGGGAAAAATGAGGAGGAGCATATCAAAAATGTCGATATAGTCTCTGCCCGCTTGAGCAATGCCAGCTTGAAAGTGAATCTTGAGAAAACTCATTTCATCAAAACAGAAGTGGAATTCCTTGGGTATGTAACGGTATTAAACCTTGACCCAAAAAAAAGTGGTAACTATTAAAACTTGGTTCCCCCTGAGACCAACGTGAACCCGTGTACAAGGGCGTACAGGACGCGTAGAGCGGCTTACCGTATTTTGACGAGGCTCAACGCTTCAGAACCTTCTCAACTGTCAGAATACGACAAGGGCAAGCTTGAGTTGGCAAAAGCACACGCTGATGTGCGTGTCCACTCCTCCACTGCACAAACAGCCGGTAACCCCAAGAGGCAGAGTTCAGCCGATCGCCCGGGCCAATCCACCCAAAGCATCCCTAAGCGCGTAAGGCTGGCTACTCCCAAGACTAAGCTCTCCAAACCGCTTAGTGAGATTGTGAAAGAGAGCCTCACATGGGCTGTGGTCGACTCTGCCAATGCCGATGGGACCATTACTCCTGCCAATTGGAGACAGGTCGAAATGGCACTGTTACCAATATTCGTTGAGGTTATGTCCCTAAACCCTGGTCCTTCACCCAGCTGCCGTGACGCAGGGTGGTATCAAGGACATATTAAGATCATATCTTGCTTGGACCAACGCTCGGCGGATCTATACAAGGTAGCGATCAATAGGGTAGCTGAGATATTGCCGGGTGCACAGCTCAACGCTGTACCTTTGGACCAGGTTCCCCAACGCCCTCGCTCCAAAACATGGCTTCCTGCCGAGCCCTCTGAGCCCGAGGCAATCTTAAAGATCCTCAAGCTCAGCAACAACGATCTTCCCACCGATGCCTGGAAGGTCGCGAAAGTTGGTGACCTCAAAGGCACTTTGCGTGAGGTCACCATCATTTTGAACGAGCAATCCTTTGTTCCCATCAACTCCCGCGAGGGGGTGATAAATTATGGCTTTGGAGCCATCACTCTCCACATCTACAAGTGCGATGCCCAAGCCCCCCAACGGCCTCCCCCATCTGGTGCTGTCCCGCAAGCCACTGCCAATGCGCCTAGCTGCTCGGGCCCGGCTCTCACCCCTTTGCCGGGTATTGACAACGAGAGTATGTGCTCCGTAAATACCAGAAGCAGCCGCTTCTCAACTTCCGAACTAGTCGGATAATTCTTCGACCACATGGACAAGGATGCGGCTGGTGGATACATCTCTCTAATGTCCGAAGAGAAAGAGTTGAATACCACCATAACCAATCTTCCAGACAATGCTGAAAATACGACAAATTAACCTTTAGCTTTCGAAAACTGCCTCGGCAGCAGGGCTCCGCCTCTCGGATATAGGGGAGGAGCTCATTCTCGTCCAAGAACCTTGGGTCGTAAATGACCGGGTTTCTGGTCTCAATGTATACGAATATCGAATGAAAAATATCGAGAATCAAGGTAATCCAAGATCCTGCATTCTGGTACAAAACTTCGTTAATGCTCTTTTACTCCCTAGATTCAGTGACAAAGACAATGTTGCCATGGGTCCACGGACCTTCTGGATCTCCTCGAACTACATGGCTCATGACTATGGCGACTCCCCGCCACCAGACATACTGAAGCAAATGGTTTCTGTAGCCCACCATAAACAGATTCCGGTAATTATCGGCGCCGATGCCAATGCCCATCACGAAATATGGGGCAGCTCCGGCACAAATGATCGAGGTGAGTGTCTTTTCGACTTTATCATTTCAAATAACTTAGGCATTGCTAACCGGGGAAATGAGCCGACCTTCCTTACATCCGTCAGGAAGGAAGTGCTTGACATCAACCTCGTCAGCGATAACTACTCCAACATGATAAGCAATTGGTTCGTCTCACAGGAATGCTCCTTTTCGGACCACTGCTATATCACCTTTGGCATTGACTTGAGGGAGACTACAGGCAATACAGAATCTCTTAAACCAGTCAATAGAAAAAACACGAACTGGCCTCTTTTCCGGCTCAAACTGGAGTCATGCTTAGCAACGACTCCCCCTATTATCCACAACTGTCCCGACATTGATCGGGCGGTCGACGATCTGACCACAGCTTTTAAAAAAGCCACTCATATTTCTTGCATCACTCCCGAACCACGGGGAAAACCTAAACCTCCGTGGTGGAACTCGGAAATTGCAAGTCTTCGCAAAACTTGTAGAATGCTTTTCAACAAAGCTAAAGTTACAGCTGATTGGGCCCCTTTCAAAAATAAACAAAAAGAGTTGAAATACGCCATTAGGCGAGGGAAACGAGCGTCATGGAGGGAATTTTGCGAAAGCATTGAATCGACGTCTGAGGCTAGCCGTCTTCGTAAAATTCTCCACTCCTCTAACAAAGCCCTTGACTGTATCCAAAAACCAGATGGCAGCTGGACTCACTCAAGCGCCGAAACCCTTGATATCCTGCTAGACACCCACTTCCCAGGGAGTTCAGCCTCAGCGGATCAAGCACTCTACCAGGTGGGGCAGGTTTCCCATGATAGCCTCCCCATATTCCAAGTGACAAAAAGTCACCTTGAGTGGTCCATTCAAACCTTTAAGCCATACAAGTCCCCCGGACCGGACGGCATCATTCCTGCCGATATCCAAAATGGGGAAGAGATTATCCTTCCATGGCTACTACAGATATATAATGCAAGCCTCAGATTGCAATATATTCCCTTACGCTGGCGCACGGCTCGGGTCGTCTTCCTACCAAAAGTTGGGAAGGCCTCGCACACCAAACCTAAGGATTACAGACCCATAAGTCTAACATCCTTTCTTCTTAAGGTTCTAGAAAGAGCTCTTGACCTACATATCAGGACATCGATCAACCCTTCTCTTCTCTCTGTATCTCAACACGCTTACTCTAAAGGCAAATCGGTTGAAACAGCACTTCATTCTCTCATTTCTCAAGTTGACAAATCCTTGGCGTACAAGGAATTCACACTTGCCATATTTCAGGACATCGAGGGAGCATTCAACAATGTATGCCCCAACGCTCTCATTTCCGCACTCTATAATCTTAACCTGAATTCAGGTCTTCTTAAATTTATAGAGCTTCTACTAAAATCTAGGATCATCACTTCCACGATCGGCAGTGCCCAATCCAGGAGGGTGGTTAACAGGGGCACGCCACAAGGGGGTGTTTTATCACCTCTCCTCTGGAACCTGGCAGTTAACACACTACTGGTGAGATTGGAATCTACTGGATGCAAAGTGATAGCCTATGCGGACGACATAGCAATCGCGGCATCCGGCAAATTCCCCCAAACACTTTCCGAAAAACTCAACTATTCACTATCTATTGTGTCGAACTGGTGTCGCGAATTCGAACTTGGGTTTAACCCATCCAAAACCGAGACTATGCTTTTCACTAGGAAGTACAAAATTCCAAAGTTTACAATGCCTAGTCTAAACGGCACTCCGCTCTCTTTTGACCGACCACTGCATAATGGGACATCACGCAGAAAGACTGGGCCTACCCTCAAATGATTATCGCCGAGGCTGTGGCTCCGAGGAGGAGGACGAGACGGTTTTCCACCTCTTAAGCCATTGCCCATCCTTGACCAGAAGAAGAATTTGCACCTTTGGTGCCCCATTTCTTACAAGCCTGACAGAGCTGTCATCCATTAATATTAGGGACATACCCAGATTCATCAAAGTATCAGGATGGTTTCCTGCAACATGACGGGGGAGTCGTTCCTTTCCTGGCGCTGTCCTTGCTATGACTATCACCATCCCAAGTATGGAAACTTTTTAGACAGTGCTTGAACGGCGCCACACCTTGGTATCACAATAGGCCATTATGTGTGCTCAAGTGTGCTTTTGGCAAACTGGGCAGCTACTCCTACCTAACCTATCTTAACGCTCAAGCAGGCGGCTTGCACCCGTAAATCTGCCGCATTCCATCAACACATGTTCTGCATTCTCATAGCAGCCAACACAGTACAGGCAGTATGGATCCTCCACATGTTTGTACTTGTGCAGATACTTTCGAAAACATCCGTGTCCCGATAGGAATTGCGTTAGGTGGTAGTTAACTTCACCGTGTCTTCGGGCGATCCATACTTTTATGTTTGGGATCAGCTCATGTGTCCACCGTCTTTTGGTGGATATATCCCAACTTTCCTGCCATTCATTTTGCGAGCACTTTCTGATTAACTCAGTTTTGGCTGGATCCATTTTGTCTTGGCTATTCAAGTTTCGAATGGCCACGGCCTCTTTTACGGCGAGATCTATTGGCATCCGTCCCCCGATGACGCTGACTGCATCAGTGGATATGGTCCTAAATGCACAGCATACTCTCATTGTTGTTAGCCTATACGCCGTTGTGACACCTCTCATATACGCTTTGCAGCTTGTTGCTGGAGCCCATATGGATGGAGGTATTGACGCTGGCTAGTAGCTTCCTTACATGCAGCCTTGGTCCTCCAGTGTTTGGCATTAACCTTGCCAAGGCTGCTCCTACTCTGATGGCTTTATCACTTGCAGATATCAGGTGTTTCTTGAAATTGAGCCGATGGACTAGAAGGACTCCCAAGCATTTTATATATGGGCGTGACGTGATCATATCTCCTCCTACCCTTATTTCTAAGCTCTCAATCTTTTTGGGGCTACTCATTAGTACTGCCTTCTTTTTGTGTTGAGCTAGTTGTAATCCAGACATCTGCAACCACATCTTGGCTCTTTCGATAGTTTCATTACATTTGGCTGCCAGGTCCATAAGTTTCTTGACTACTACTACTATGGCTATGTCGTCCGCATACCCTATAATATCGACCCCTTTTGGTCGCTCAATTTCCAGAATACCATCGTACATGGCGTTCCAGAGAAGTGGCCCTAGCACCGGAACTCCTCCTGTGATGTTGTACTCTTTTGGGCCTTCGTCTGTGTCGTATAACAATATTCTATCCTTGAAATAGTTTTCTATGACTCTTAGTAGGTATCCAGGGATATGCAAGGTGCGTAGAGCACTTAGGATCCGATACCAATTGGCAGAGTTAAAAGCATTTTTATCGTCTAATGTAACTACCGCACAATATTGTTTGTCGCCTTCCAGCCACCTTTTTCCAGCTATGGCTTTCAGCGCTATGTCGCATACAGATGCAATTGCATCCACCGTGGATCGCTTCTTCCTGAATTCATATTGCCGTTCAGACAAACCCGGTGTTCCTTCAGTATAGCATTCAAGTCTGGTGCAGATTATCCTTTGAAGAACCTTTCTTGCTGCGTCCAGCATTCACATGCACAGGGGTCGGTACGATGCAGGTTCCTCTATAGGTTATCGCCTTTTGGTAGGAGTACCAGTGGCTGGCGCTTCCATCTTTTGGGAAATGTTCGTTCCCTCAGACACTCCGTGTAGAGATTGCTGACTATGTTTGGATTTCTTTTTATGGCAGTTTTAATTACCATATTTGGTATCCCATCCAGACCTCGAGCCCTGTTGCTTTTCATCTTATCTGCCGCTCCTAGAACCTATTGTGACCGGCGGAATCGGATCTTCTGCCTGGCTTACGTCCCATTCAGGCCTTAGCTCGGCATTCAGAACAGACCTGTCACAATCTTAGCCATTGTTCTCGCACAGATAGGTGTGTTAGAATTGTTATGCAGTTTCTTCAACACAATTCTGTACGCGCTGCCCCAGGAATTATTTTGTACCTCTTCTCTGAGGGTGGTGAAAGCCTCACTCTTACTATTTCTTATTGCCTTCCACAATTGCTTCCTTTTTTCCTTGAATTCTGCTTGGTTCTGTTCGTAGTTTTCCGAACCCATAGCCCTTTGGTAACGTCTGCGACATCTGTGGCATTCTTCACGCAGGGAGGCAATGGCTTCATTCCACCAATACATTTGCGTTCTCCCATTTCCTCTTCCTTTTCTAGGCATGGCGGCAACGCATGCATTAGTAAGGTGGTCCATAAGTCGCCTGGTCCTCAGTTCTGCGCTGCCTTGTGTTTCTTCCATGTTGTCGAGCATGTACTCCAACATTTCGCAGTCCATCTGTTTTGTCTTTCAGCCTTTTTCTTGTACCTTTCGATCCGTCTTACGCATTTGAAATCATTTTGGTGACAGTTTTTCAAATATGAGTGCTTGGTGTTCACTATGCATATATATAGATGATACTATGCATATATATAGATGAAACTTTATCTGTCTCGAGATCGCTCTGCTTGCAAAGGTGACATGTATTATTGACCCCGATATGCCATTATTAAACGTGTGTGTTGTACGACGATTTAAGCTGACTATATCGAGGCTAGCAAAGGCTTCCAATAATGCGGTACCCCTGCGATTCGCTCTAATGCTGCCCCACTCAACTGCCCATGCATTGAAATGACCCGCAATTATTATGGGGCTCTTCCCTCGATCGTCTGTGACCAAACGATCATGCATTGCCTCCATTTCTTCGAGGCGTGCACGGCGTAGCAGCTGTAACAATGGACCCCTTTATTTTGGCATATAGAAACCTTTCCTGTTGCCGGTTGGCTTTACGTTCGAAGGGAATATTGCCACAGTCCCAGATGGCTGCTCGCTTTTTTGTATCTTCTGCTCAATTGGAATCATACATAGGTGTTTTGTATTGTTCGCTAATTAATGCAATGTCCACTTTCTGTTCAATTACAGTCTGCTTCAGCAAATCCTGAGCAGCCTCGCAGTGGTTTAGGTTTATTTGGATACATAGTTTCTTTGTATGCAGCGCATTTAAAGCTTCCAGTGGAGTGGACGTTTCCACCTTTGCATCCTGGCTCACATATTGCGCATTTAGGTTTGGCCTCGCACATTTTAGCTAAATGCCCTTTATTTCCAAACTTTAGGCAAACACCTGAGCGGTCCTCTTTGCTCTTACAGTGTCTAGCTATGTGACAGTATTCGAGGCATCGGAAGCATCTGGTTGGAGTTATGTCCTCACGGAGCCTACATCTTACCCAACCTACACGCATGCGACCGGCTTCAGTTAGTATGTTAGCCAGTTTATATGAAAGGCTAATCAGCGCTGTCTGCGTGCCATCCCGTGTGCGTCGCATAGACTTAATTGCGTTTTTTCCTATGGCTGCAATTTCGGGAAATTATTCTCTTATGTCGCTACATATGTCTTCCGGTGTGGTGACTTCATCCAGGTCCCGGCAGTCGATTGTTGTTTCCTGGCAGCGAGCTCTTACATTTGCTTAGCTCTGGAGGATCCGCTCAGCTATTTCCTTAAGTTTGCTGGCCTGCTCTCCTGACCAGCCTTTCAGCTCCATTAGTAGTTCTCCTTTGGCGGTCTTCCTAATTTTGTTGATTTTTTTGCCAAATTCATCCAGTTCAGGCTTTGTCTGCAATGTTTTTAACATGTCAGCATATGACATCTCGCCTATTTTTGCTACCAATATAGCGTCCAGTCGTCTAGCTTTCTTCCTCGGCTGACCTATTCCTCCATTCCGTAGCTCCATGGGGGGTTTCTTCCCGCTCTTACCCTCCGGGCGCCTCTTTCCGACCACTTTCCATGCCACAGCATTTCGCTTTGGTACTGCTTCCTCGATCGGTCCAGTGGCTTTTTCCTGCTGATCGCTCGCTTTATCTATAATACCGATTTTGCCCTCGGAATTAGTATTTATTTTCTGCAAAATATTCTTCTTCGATGTTGCCGCTGTCTCTTCGTTCTCTCGTTGTCTCTTTGGGGTATCGCCTTCTAGTAGCTTAAGCCGCTTCGGTGTTTGGGAGCTTTGGTGGTTCGGCCTACCATCTGTAGCTTCCCTTTCTCCTGCTCCCCGTATACCCGTTTGCACATCTCTTCGATTGTACTGACGGGATCTCTCATAGGCTGGTGGATTGATCGCCTGCCCACCAACATCTCCGTTAGCTCTCCGATTTTGATGCCAAGTTTAGCAAACATGCTATCTTGACCCTCCATTGTAAGTGCGTTGGTCCCGACCGTCCCGACCGTGTGTTGTTCCACTGGCACTGGTGTTGCTGTTTGAGTAACTGCGGCCGGAGTTGCGTTGACCTGTTCCAAATTTGGAGTCAGGCCCATTTTAACTCCGCTCGTTAGCACCATAGGTGGTGTTCGAACTACCTTCGAAACTATATTAAAAGGATCACTTGAAGATGTCGTCGACGCCAGGTTGGTGCTCTCCCTCCTAACTGCTTCATCAGTCTCAGAAGTCTCCCTATGTGTATTGGTTGAATCCATGACTGCTTAGCGTACTTATTTATTTTTATTTATATAATTACTATTATTATTACTATTATTATTACTATTGTACAATATATATTATTCCGAGTATAACTCTTATTATTATTGAAACTTAATTAATTTTAATTAATAATAAATGGAAAAAATGAATTTTAAGTTCTGGTTATGGGATTTATTTTGTATTTGGGGGAAAAATAAAAAAAGTGTGAAACTAAAAATCACTACTTATCTTACGTTCAATCGCTTGGCAATACTTTTTTTTCAAATAAAAATTGTAGAGTCTCCCTCTCTCTCTCGGTCGTTTTGTCGGCAGGTACTCAAGGGGACTAAAATGTATTTGAGTACATGCCGTAATTGAGGTCTGTCGGAAGTTGGGTCTATCACCTCCACGTGGTAACTGCTGGTAACAATTGTGCACTGGGTGTGATGTACGATCCATTCCTGACAATGGATCCCATAGCGCATCTAGTGTACGGCTGGCTAAGATAGGTCGGGCGGAGGGAGTAATCCCTGTTAAAAAATCCTCCCTAACTAAAGGTGTTATGCGACCAGTGCCTATTGGTTGGTTCGCAGCCAGGGGGTTATATCGACTGTATTTCTGCGGAGCTACCTCAATACCGGGTCACCTCGAAGTATATTCACGACCTTGCCGTTGTATGGGGCGATGCCATGGTCGACCACTATGTTTCCGCTTAAAAATTGAATATCACCGTGTCTGCTACGGTGGACGGTCATCGTAAGAACAAGATGAATCACAAAAAACAAATCAATACAATTTCTTTGCACCTAAATGCAACGGGGGCTACTGCCTCCATTTCTGAATCTGGCTCAGGTCAGAAAAAAATTCGTACGGCGGAAGCTGGGGCTACAAAACCTAATGGAAGTGGCGGTACTAATAAGCCAAGTACGGCTGGCCCATCTCGTACGGCGGAAGCTGGCACCGGGGACAAACCTGGTTCCAGTGGAAGTGACAGTACAAAGAAAGAGTCTACATTGCCTACGGCGGATACTGGGATTGGCCTTGGTAGACATGACGGTGCATCCACGTCTAAAGCGACTAAGGTCTACTCTGTGGTAAAGCCTACACGGCATAACTACAAGGAGAGACGCGCTGCCTTGAAGTTGCTGGAGCGTGTCAGAAGTGTCCCGGAGGGCGAGAGGTCGGAGAAACAAAAGTCCTCCATTAGCTGGGCAAAAAGGGCTATGGAGGGACTATCAGAGTTTCCGAAACCGAACCCACCGCCAAAATGTCAGCTGTCGGACGACCCGCCCAGAAACCCCAGCAGCATCAAGAGGCCAAGACGTCATGAGACTACTCCCGCACCAAAGACTTTCAGCGAAGCTGAGCGAGGTCAACAGCTATGGGCCGTTGAGGACAGAAGCAACATTGATGGCACAATTTCTGTTGAGGACTGGAAGAAAATAGAAGCCAGGCTCTCAAGCACTCTCTTTCAGATTTTGGAGGAAAATCCTGGCCCAGCTCCTTTTTGTCGCGATTGTGGATGGCATCAGAACCACGTAATGCTAATGGCAAGTTCGGGAGGATATCCTGAACCTGCCAAGAGCGAGGGCCTGGATACCAGCTGAACCATCTGACCCTAAAATGGTTCTGCAGATATTGCGGGTATGTAATGTAATGAAACTGGAGGAGCCAAAAGGCGAGTAACGCAGGTGGTGTCGTGAGCTATGGATTCTCGTCCATTACACTGAGGGTCTACAAAAAGGACGTGAACGTCTCCATACCATAATGGACCATGTTGGAGTTGTGGCAGACCCTGACGCCTCATCTCAGTTGGAAGAAGAGGCCAACACCACGGGTTCTTCAAATTAATCTACACCACTCAAATGACAGATACAATATTGTCCTGATTCAAGAACCATGGGTTGTACATGTTCTTGTGTGCAATTCAGGTAAATCTAGAGCGTGTGTACTAATACGTAGAGAGATAAATGCTTTTATGCTCTCTAATTACAACGATACATACGACTATCAGCCTGGAGTCGGGTGACGAGCGGATATGGCTATCGTCATGCTGCCTGGCCCACGATCACCAAGAGCTACCAAGATCAATTTTTAAGGATCTGGTGACCCACTCGCAAAGGCTAGGCGCAACACTGATAATTGGTGCGGACATAAATTCTCATCACATCGTGTGGGGCAGCACGCACTCGTGAGGGGTGAGTGCCTTTTTGATTATTTGCCTGGAACTAATCTGCATATCTGTAATAGGGGTGTTAAACCTACTTTTGTCATAAGCAATAGGCAGGAGGTAGTAGACGCCACCTTTGTCTCTGACTCTGTTGTAGGAAGAATAGGGGAGTGGGTGGTGTTAGAAGAACACTACTTCTCTGACCATAGATACATCTCGTTTGAGATTAAGAAAACTCTACCTAAACCTAAGCCTGGTAGAAATATGAGGAAAACAGACTGTCCGAAATCCTGTAGTGTTGTTGTTGTTAAATATTATTATATTTCAATTTAACTTGGAGTTAGCATATTCGTTCTCATTCCTCCTTCTGCTATGTACTCGCTGACGGTGGGCTTGGTGGTCGCTCTGTCGTAGTCTCTTTTGTGCTTTGTTCTCGTGTTTGCGTGTTGTTAGTGTAAAATTTGCCAAACGAGCATTCTCGGTAAATTCCACCGTTTGAGTTCGTGCACTCACCTTCTCTTGTCCTGCATGTATTTATTGTATTCTTCGTCGCTGTGTTGTTTGCCTCTCTTCGCAAGCGTCGCGCTGGTAGGCAAGATCGTAGGCTGTGCGTGAGATTGCTTTTGTTGTAATTGTTATTATTCCAACTGGTATAATAAGCTGCTGGTGGTCTGTGCTCCCGCAACTGCTGCGCTGATTGGTTACAACATAAGCAGTTTTTCGTTAAGTTTCCAACGCAGTTGCTTCGGTTTGTATTGTAGGCAACTGTTCGGGTCTATTATTCGTGATGTGTGTGTGGGTATAGTTGCGTAGCGACTCTGGCAACTGTAGTGTGGGCCAAAATTTCCCACAGAAGATTTTAGTCCTCACATTATTTGGCGGTTCTCCTTGGTGTTATGAGCACTGCCTCCGTTTTCTCTGCCGCGAGTTGCAGGCTGTGTTCGAGCAGCCAGAGTCAAATGAGTGCGATTGCAGCATTGCAGGTAAGCTCAAGTGGTGAAACTCTTTTCGATGTGACGACTAGCGCAATGTCGTCAGAATATCCTACTAAGGTCGCATGTTGCGGCATTTGATATGTAGTACTCCATTCTAGATTATATTCCATAGTGTAGGGCCCAGTACTGAACCTAGCGGCACGCCACCCATCACCTTGTGATACTTTGGGCCTTCTTCTGTCTCGTACTGCAGTACTCTGTCCCTAAAATATTCTAGTATGATTTTGGCTAAGTATGGAGGAGTCTGAAATGATTTTAGCGTTTGTATGATGAGGTCCCACCTTGCGCTATTGAAAGCATTTCGGCTGTCCAACGTGATGATCGCACAGTATCTCCGAGTATTTATACTGGCCTCCGTGGCGTGTGACTCGCTTTATGGAGTCTATCGTTGATCTGCCGCGTCGGAAACCAAATTGATCCTTTGAGAGCCAAATTGATTCTTGGATCGACTATGTTTTGTAAGCGGGCGCAGAATATGCGTTCGGATATTTTGCCTGCAGTGTTCAGCACACATAAGGGTCTGTACGCTGATGGCGCATTTGGCTTCTTCCCGGGCTTGAGCAAGAGAACCATCAGTTGCTTTTTCCAGTCCCTTGGAAAGCACCCTTCTCTTTCGCACTCGGTGCACATACTTGCAAAGAACTGCGGACGCTCGTAGATTGCAAGCTTCAGAGCACTGTTCGGAATACCGTCTGGTCCTGGCGCCTTCTTGTATCCCATCCTGGCGCCTTCTTGTATCCCATCCTGCGAGGTTACCTCCGGGAAATCATTGACCGGTGCATCATACTCTGGGGTTTCTTTCTGCATTGGGAATAATGTCGCCCCTATACCCCTTAACAGTACTGGGCACGTTGATTGCGGCGCGCTCGGACCGTGGACCTGCCGCATAATCACCTTATATTCCTTACCTCATGGATCGTCATTTGCGGAGTCGATAAGCTCACGGTATGCACGCTTTTTCTTGGCCAACTCGTCATAAAGTTGTTGGAAGCCGGGTTTGCGCCATGCTCTTTGGCTTCTCCTCCTAGCCTTGATGCAGTTTGCTTTGATGTCTGCGATTTCGTTACTACACGAATAGACAGGCTTTCTTGGCAATGTGCCCATTCTGGCCGGCAATGCTGCGTCACACGATTTCTTAACTGCTGCCATTGTGCTTGTTACTGCTGATGTGGCTGTTGCATTACTTATGGTCTGCGTGAAATTGTTCCTGATATATACGAACAGGTATTTATCAAGTTTTATCGACACCCATCCCTTCGGTGTCGTGGCTTTGGGTTCCGTTCTAATATTGCGATTTGGCTGTATTTCCATTACTGGCGCCCGGTGATCGCTCTGTGTGTGCATGTTGCTTTTACTTCAGAGCATTTTCGTTGTCATGTTACTGCTGGCAAAGGCCAGGTGAATGATCGAAGAGCTTCTGCCATTCTCCAATGCAGAAATGCCAGGGGTGTGTAGCAGCGATAGGTTTAGGGCTCAGACGAACTCCTCCAGTGCAGCTCCTCTTTTATTTGTGCTCTTGCAGCCCCAGGTGGTGGACCAGGCATTGAAATCGCCTAGTATTACTATATTTCTTGTCCCTTGTGTCTCTATTTGTACTGCGGTGAGCAGAGTTTCGAATTCGCGGATATTCAGACGTGGAGAAGCGTAAATATTAAAAATGTACACAACTTTCACATGGACGCATGTATAGAATTCGGCAGCTGGTGCCATCATTGCGCTGGTAGCCGATTGGCCTATGACCCATCCGTCCGCTGTTCCCGTTAGGTCCGCATACCACGTCCTGTGTGGTTCTATTATAGCAATGACATCCGCACCCACATTAGCCGCGTTCTGCTAAAGGAGAGCTTGTGCTGTGATGCAGTGATTTAGATTTATTTGCAGGAATTTCATCTCCCTTCGCGCCTGCCTTGCATCTGTTGCTGCCAGTTGGGTGTGGACCGCGGCAGTATACACATTTCAGAGCATTTGTGCACTCCGCCGCCTTGTGTCCCGGTTCAGCGCATTTTCTGTAAAGGTTTGAAAGGTGGATGCTTGGTGACCGGTTTCCCAGCATCTGAAGCACTTGGCTGGCTGTTCGACTTCGGTTATCGGACATCTTACCCAGCCTAGGCGGAGGTATTTCTCAGCCAGTCCTTTCTATGCGTCGAAAGCTCTCAGTTGTATATAAACGGTGCATGTGCTGTCTCGCCTAGTCTTCGCCATATATATCGATTTCTCCATTACAACGATGCGCAGATGTGTGTTTAGATCAGCAGCGATGTCTACCGGCGATTTTAGCTCCGGCATAACCCTCGCACCTGAATCGTGGCCATCTGCGTCTTGGCGTCTATTGTTATGGCGTAACCTAAAACCTTGACTAATTTGCTTTCAAAGCACGTCGCCTTTGGTCCCCTCTTCAGCTCCATGAGCAAGTCTCCTTTCTGAGTCCGCCTGAGCCTGTTGACTGTAGGGCCAAGTTCCTGGAGTTCATGGCTTGTGTCTATTTTTCTTACTATATCCATGAGGGATTCCTTGCCATCTGACTTTATAATGAAGGCATCGGGCTTCATCCTAAATCCTGCTCGGTGTATTGGCTTGCGATTCGCGGTCACCTTCTGCCACCAATGTTTGTTTTGCGCTTTTGCTGCTGTCCACGCTACCGGCACTGGGTATTTTCTCAGCTTATTTTTATTTCCCACATTTTGTACGCGTTTCTCCGTTGGTGCTGGTGTCTTCTTATCTGTCGCTTCCGATGCAGCTAGCGGTCTAGTCGTTGTTACGCCCTGATCCCTTTTGGAAATGCGCTGCCTCTTAGATTTGGGCTTACTGCGGATATCTTTTTTCTTTGTATGCTCCGTCGCAACCTTCCGTCTCTCTGTGCTCGTGCTTACTAAGTGTGTTGAAGTAAAAGGAGACTATGTGGAGAAATAAATGGTTTTTAAAAAAAAAAACATGGTTTTTCCGACTTAGGTAGCGTTAGTATCAATCCGCGCTCGCATGACTATCGGTTGAAGCATAATGCCCTTTGCGGCTGCCTTTCCCCTTGTCATAATTGCCTCCAACGCAATTTCTCTTTCCAATGTCTCTATGCTGAATTCTAGTCTGAGGAGTGATTGTCCAACAGCTTATCAATCGCTGTATTCACAGAGATATTCGTTGTCGGATTTGCACTGGACTGGATTGGGGCATCCAGCACTATTAGTGACTCTGACTTCGCCGGCGATCTCGTAAGAGATCACCTTGGGGTAAAGGCCGTAAACTGGTTCTGAAGCTCCAGTTCCTCTGATACTGTTTTTGTTTTGTTTGTTTTGTTGTTTTGCTTCATCTTTTCGTATGGGTCTCCCCATACTACCGGTGTCCGTATTCGTGTATGCAGTCGCCTCTTATGACTCGGTGGTTATCTGTGCTAAGCAGGGAGACCATGCGAGGGTTGACCTAGGGTCTTATCAGCGAATAGGTACAGAGCCGAGTCAGCGCTAAACGGGACTTTTATCAACCGCACCTGTATAGCCAACTTAATGGTACGAGATACGAATCGTATTGTAGCGCCTGCCTCGGTTATTATCGGAGACGGAGGGCGGACTAGTCACGTTTCGGAGCGCCACTTCCGGCAGTTGTCACACCGCTTTACTGGAGGCTCTGATGACCAGCCCACCAGCTCAATGCCACGTATCGTATCGATATATATATATATATATATATATATATATATATATATATATATACATATATATATATATATATATATATACATATATATATATATATATATATATATATATATATATATATATATATATATATATATATATACGAGTACATATGCATATACAAATACGTGATCTGGGGCCTGTAGCATCTTGGTGATCTACAGGCGGCTGTAACATCGAGGAATAGTGGGCATGAATGTGTCACCGGTGCTGAGCCCAGAAAGGCATTGGTTATGATATACTGGACGTTCGATACGATACGTGGCATTGAGCTGGTGGGCTGGTCATCAGAGCCTTCAGTAAAGCGGTGTGACAACTCCCGGAAGTGGCACTCCGAAACGTGACTAGTCCGCCCTCCGTCTCCGATAATAACCCAGACAGGCGCTACAATACGATTCGTATCTCGTACCATTAAGTTGGCTATACAGGTGCGGTTTATAAAAGTCCCGTTTAGCGCTGACTCGGCTCTGTACCTATTCGCTGATAAGACCCTAGGTCAACCCTCGCATGGTCTCCCTGCTTAGCACAGATAACCACCGAGTCATAAGAGGCGATTGCATACACGAATACGGACACCGGTTGTATGGGGAGACCCATACGAAAAGATGAAGCAAAACAACAAAACAAACAAAACAAAAACAGTATCAGAGGAACTGGAGCTTCAGAACCAGTTTACGGCCTTTACCCCAAGGTGATCTCTTACGAGATCGCCGGCGAAGTCAGAGTCACTAATAGTGCTGGATGACCCAATCCAGTCCAGTGCAAATCCGACAACGAATATCTCTGTGAATGCAGCGATTGATAAGCTGTTGGACAATCACGGATACTCCTCAGACTAGCATTCAGCACATAGAGACATTGGAAAGAGAAATTGCGTTGGAGGCAATTATGACAAGGGGAAAGGCAGCCGCAAAGGGCATTATGCTTCAACCGATAGTCATGCGAGCGCGGATTGATATTGAAGCTACCTAAGTCGGAAAAAAACATATTTTTTTTCAAAAACCATTTATTTCTCAACATAGTCTCTTTTTACTTCAACACACTTAGTAAGCACGAGCACAGAGAGACGGAAGGTTGCGACGGAGCATACAAAGAAAAAAGATATCCGCAGTAAGCCCAAATCTAAGAGGCAGCGCATTTCCAAAAGGGATCAGGGCGTAACAACGACTAGACCGCTAGCTACATCGGAAGCGACAGAAAAGAAGACACCAGCACCAACGGAGAAACGCGTACAAAATGTGGGAAATAAAAATAAGCTGAGAAAAGACACAGTGCCGGTAGCGTGGACAGCAGCAAAAGGGCAAAACAAACATTGGTGGCAGAAGGTGACCGCGAATCGCAAGCCAATACACCGAGCAGGATTTAGGATGAAGCCCGATGCCTTCATTCTAAAATCAGATGGCAAGGAATCCCTCATGGATATAGTAAGAAAAATAGAAACAAGCCATGAACTCCAGGAACTTGGCCCTACAGCCAACAGGCTCAGGCTGACTCAGAAAGGGGACTTGCTCATGGAGCTGAAGAGGGGACCAAAGGCGACGTGCTTTGAAAGCAAATTAGTCAAGGTTTTAGGTTAAGGCATAACAATAGACGCCAAGACGCAGATTGCCCCGATTCAGGTGCGAGGGTTATGCCGGAGCTAAAATCGCCGGTAGACATCGCTGCTGATCTAAACACACATCTGCGCATGGTTGTAATGGAGAAATCGATATATATGGCGAAGACTAGGCGAGACAGCACATGCACCGTTTATATACAACTGAGAGCTTTCGACGCATAGAAAGCACTGACTGAGAAATACCTCCGCCTAGGCTGGGTAAGATGTCCGATAACCGAGGTCGAACAGCCAGCCAAGTGCTTCAGATGCTGGGAAACCGGTCACCAAGCATCCACCTTTCAAACCTTTACAGAAAATGCGCTGAACCGGGACACAAGGCGGCGGAGTGCACAAATGCTCTGAAATGTGTACACTGCCGCGGTCCACACCCAACTGGCAGCAACAGATGCAAGGCAGGCGCGAAGGGAGATGAGATTCCTGCAAATAAATCTAAATCACTGCATCACAGCACAAGCTCTCCTTTAGCAGAACGCGGCTAATGTGGGTGGGGATGTCATTGTTATAATAGAACCACACAGGACGTGGTATGCGGACCTAACGGGAACAGCGGAAGGATGGGTCATAGACCAATCGGCTACCAGCGCAATGATGGCACCAGCTGCCGAATTCTATACATGCGTCCATGTGAAAGTTGTTTACATTTTTAATATTTACGCTTCTCCATGTCTGAATATCCGCGAATTCGAAACTCTGTTGGCCGCAGTACAAATAGAGACACAAGGGACAAGAAATATAGTAATACTAGGCGATTTCAATGCCTGGTCCACCACCTGGGGCTGCAGGAGCACAAATAAAAGAGGAGCTGCACTGGAGGAGTTCGTCTGAGCCCAAAACCTATCGCTGCTAAACACCCCTGGCATTTCTGCATTGGAGAATGGCAGAAGCTCTTCGATCATTGACCTGGCCTTTGCCAGCAGTAACATGACAACGAAAATGCTCTGAAGTAAAAGCAACATGCACACACAGAGCGATCACCGGGCGCCAGTAATGGAAATACAGCCAAATCGCAATATTAGAACGGAACCCAAAGCCACGACACCGAAGGGATGGATGTCGATAAAACTTGATAAATACCTGTTCGTATATATCTGGAACAATTTCACGCAGACCATAAGTAATGCAACAGCCACATCAGCAGTAACAAGCACAATGGCAGCAGTTAAGAAATCGTGTGACGCAGCATTGCCGGCCAGAATGGGCACATTGCCAAGAAAGCCTGTCTATTCGCGTAGTGACGAAATCGCAGACATCAAAGCAAACTGCATCAAGGCTAGGAGGAGAAGCCAAAGAGCATGGCGCAACTCGGCTTCCAACAACTTTATGACGAGTTGGCCAAGAAAAAGCGTGCATACCGTGAGCTCATCGACTCCGCAAATGACGATCCATGAGGTAAGGAATATAAGGAGATTATGCGGCAGGTCCACGGTCCGAGCGCGCCGCAATCAACATGCCCAGTACTGTTAAGGGGTATAGGGGCGACATTATTCCCAATGCAGAAAGAAACCCCAGAGTATGATGCACCGGTCAATGATTTCCCGGAGGTAACCTCGCAGGATGGGATACAAGAAGGCGCCAGGAAGGGATACAAGAAGGTGCCAGGACCAGACGGTATTCCGAACAGTGCTCTGAAGCTTGCAATCTACGAGCGTCCGCAGATCTTTGCAAGTATGTGTACCGAGTGCGAAAGAGAAGGGTGCTTTCCAAGGGACTGGAAAAAGCAACTGATGGTTCTCTTGCTCAAGCCCGGGAAGAAGCCAGATGAGCCATCAGC